>CM047507.1:32680551-32700551 GCA_026122265.1 Ammodytes dubius | reverse complement strand
TGTGGAATCTGAGACCGGAGTAAAGCGCGAGAGACAGAGAGGCGAAACACACTGACAGGGGGGGGGGAGAGATTTCACAATAAAGGCCGAGCGAGATTTCTACCTAGGGAACAGAGAGAGAGAGAGAGAGAAGAGAGAGAGAGAGAGAGAGAGAGAGAGAGAGAGAGAGAGAGAGAGAGAGAGAGGCAAACAGACAGACAGACAGACAGACAAACAGACAAGCTAGGGGGGATTTCACAATAAAAAAAAACATCAATGAAAATAAATAAATAAACAAAAAAATTAAAGTTGATGGTAATGACAAAAAAACAAAAATAATAATTAAGTAATTTTAATTTTTCCCCCAAATTACGACTAAATAACTCGAAATAATTACTAAGTATCTGAAAACAATGACTTACAGGTGGAGTCAGTGATTCTGGAGAACGCTTTTCGCCCAAATCACTTTTTTCAATCTGTGAAGGCTGATGTCTTCATGATCCACTACCTTATGTACTTATTTTTTTTAAGATTTTTTTTTTTTGCATTTTCAAGCTTTATTTGACAGTACAGAGTTGAAATGGGGAGAGAGACAGAGAGAGAGAGAGGAGAGAGAGAGAGAGAGAGAGAGAGAGAGAGAGAGAGAGAGAGAGAGAGAGAGATAGGGGGGATGACCTGCAGTAAAGGTCCGCGGGTCGTATTTGAACCCCCGACCACTGCAACGAAGGCCGGAGCCAATATGGTGCGCGCTCTATCCACTACACCACCGGAGCACCCCGCTGAAAAAAAATCTTGTATTAATAAACAACCTAGGCTCTGTAAAATGGTATGTAAACAAAGGGAGGCTTTTTGCGATTTTGACAAGCATTCTCCAGAATCACTGACTCCAACTTTAAACCTGCAGTGTGTATAATTTTGTGTTCTATTTCCTAGCAGATTTTGTAGAAAATAATTATAATATCCATAAGTACATTTAATTTAGTGCATAATAGCTTTTTTTTAATTATTATTTTTTCCCTTAGAAAGGGTCTCATACATATCCATATATCTCCATATTTTGGACCAAAGCCTAGTCGCCGCCATCTTAAAAGTGTCATAGTTGGAATGTCATCAGGTGCATTGTTTAAAATTTAGAATTGTTCTTGTCCTTGAAGGCCACTGTAGCTTCTGTTATTATTCTAAAGGGGTGGGGTTACCCAGGGAGCGTTGCATTCTAGAACTTTGTAGAACTTTCTTGATGATGTCATATTACACACTGCACCTTTAAGGGTAATAGATCAATGGGCTGTTCTGAAAATGAATACAACACATAGTAAATAGAGGGTGGAAGATTGCATTTGCTCTGTACTGCAATGTACAGTTGATTCAACACATGGGTCTTTTATTTTGAAATCAAACCGGTTGCGATTGACTGTTCGTTTGTGTTGACGTCATTGAACTAAAATCTCCTCTAATCTGCGCATGCGCCTCCTAACGGTCTGTACAGTGAGTGACCTAACCCTCCTCGCGCTCATGAACAACTTTGTAATTAAACAGAATAAGACGAAAGTTAAAATGTTCAACTCAAATTTTAACCTTCATCCAAACATGCTATCGGCCTGTAATTCTGAGCCTTTTTTTTATCCAATCAGAGAGGAGAGATTGTAACCGTGATCGCTGATTGGGTGAAAAATTATCCCATTAAAAAAGACTGGTGCGTTCAGGTGTCACTGGAAAATTGGAAGGATATTTTCCACTGCTTTAGGCAAGGCAAGGCAAGGCAAGTTTATTTACATAGCACAATTCAGACACAAGGCCACTCAAAGTGCTTTACAGGGGCAATATTAGAATACATGAAACACATTATAAAACATTTAAAAGCGAATAAAATAAGCAAATAAAATAAAAATTGCAGGTTAAAATGGAAACAAAAAAGTCGATTTAAAAGAACTGAGAGTTGCAGCAGACCTCAAGTTCTCTGGGAGTTTGTTCCAGATTTTTGGTGCATAACTTTACTTAGCAGACAGACAGCCAGCCTGTCTAGACTGAGAGAGGGATGAATGCTAATAGTGATCATGTCTTCACATAGGAAGCCCACACCTTCTCCATCAGCTCAATTAAACATAGGTTGCGTTCCGAATCTCATACTCTTTCTTTTTTCTATTCTACATACTACATCCGACGATAAAAAGAATCTAGTTAGGATGCAGTAGGCATACTATTGGGACATACTTTACTCTCTTATTTCATCATAACATTGCGCCTTGATCTTGCCTCTTGCTTTTATATCCGTCGCATCCCCGTTTGTTTTCATATGGAGGCTTCGTCGATGTTACGTCACTTCACGTGCGCACTGGATTGTGGGTCAGAATCGCCCAAATAGGATGCAGTTTTCAACACTAACAATCTTGGCCGCATGAAGTAGGACATCCGGGTACTTCTAACCATCCTAAATCTGGCCACAAGAATTAGGACATCCTAAATCTTTTTTCTACATACTATATAGTAGACAGTATGCGATTCGGAACGCAACCATACTCAGAGTGCAGTACAGGGGAAGTGTCATATGTACCAAAATAAATTCAAATTGTTTCAGGCAGAATGGCAGAAAGAGTGTTTTATGGTCTCACTGTCTAACCCTACATTTCTCTTTCTGTGATGTCACCTTTTCTCAGGCTAAGATGAACCAATTTCAATTTTTTTTGCTCATTTATACTACATAGGATCTCAGAATTCAATACACCTTCATATTCCCACCAGGTGAAATAGACCTTTAAGTAAATCAAGATGAACAGCGACAATTATTTTGACCAACAGATTAATAGTGAAATAATTCAACATATTATTTTGAAAATCTAAACCAGCATGTCAGGAACAGAACTATATGACACATATTTTAATTACAGAAATAAATTCAAACATTCTGTGGCAAAGTTTTCTCAGTCCTTGTACTGATACATTCCCTGCGTTCCAATCCCCATACTTCCCTACTATTTAGTATGCCAGAAAAAGATTTAGGATGTCCCCAATACATAGCACGTCAATTGCAGTATGCTGAAAATACATAAATGTCCCACTTAACTCCAACAGCATTTTGCAGTATTCATCTTTATTCTTGACATTTCTCGACATAATGAAAAAAAATCTTCCTTATCTGATTTTTTTTTCGCTCCTGTCTGTGGCCCTGATACTCTTCTGTACTTTAGTATGTAGTGTAGTAAAAAGACTAAAACTCTTCTGTACTTTAGTATGTAGTGTAGTAAAAAGACTAAAACTCTTCTGTACTTTAGTATGTAGTGTAGTAAAAAGACTAAAACTCTTCTGTACTTTAGTATGTAGTGTAGTAAAAAGACTAAAACTCTTCTGTACTTTAGTATGTAGTGTAGTAAAAAGACTAAAACTCTTCTGTACTTTAGTATGTAGTGTAGTGAAAAGACTAAAACTCTTCTGTACTTTAGTATGTAGTGTAGTACAAAGACTAAAACTCTTCTGTACTTTAGTATGTAGTGTAGTAAAAAGACTAAAACTCTTCTGTACTTTAGTATGTAGTGTAGTAAAAAGACTAAAACCCTTCTGTACTTTAGTATGTAGTGTATTAAAGAGAAAAAAAGTATGTGATTTGGAACTCAGGGACTATTTTGAAAGGAAACGTTGTAGTGCTTCCTGTGCTTAGCCCGCCCAACACGATTGTGATCAAAACAGGCTGGCCCATTTTCATCAGAAAAAAGAAAATATCTTGCTGCCTGCCAGAGAGCATTTTATCTACTACGAGCTGTAGTTTGGTTTGGCTGTGCGAGACCATATCACAGAAGAGCTTTGCCAAAATGTCTAACTACCATGATTTTGAAAGGTAAGGGGACGTTTCAATATGTTTTTAAATCGAGTTTTCATTTATTTATTTTTTTTGCTTCTTTTATTCGCTTTTAAATGTTTTATAATGTGTTTTATGTATTCTAATCTTGCCCCTGTAAAGCACTTTGAGTGGCCTTGTGTCTGAATTGTGCTATAGAAATAAACTTGCCTTGCCTTGCCTTGCCTTCTTAAAATAGAGAATGTTTATGTGTTATAATCCAGCATTGGATATTTGCTCCAGGGACAGTTGTGACAAATCATCATCATCATCATCTTTATTGGCAGACTCATGGTCCATATACAACACACACAATACATATAGACATAAACACAAGAATATATTAAAAAAAGAGACATCACAACAGAGATTTGTACCATAAGGAAGACTGGTATCGCACACAACTACATGCAGGATTCACCAGCATGTAGTTGCAAACATTGCTTATCTATAACTATCAACGGTGGAACATGTGCGATAGGATATTATATAATTCAACTTGTTTTGTGTTCTAGTATAAGGTGATTGAAACATAACTTTTGCTATTTCTTTCTTTCTTTTTTTAGTGCACATATCTCACACTCTTTCTTTGAGGATCCCATTTTCATTGGTGTCACTTGCTTTATGGCGGTTGTTTTCATCCTCATGATCTGCTGTATTGTGTACAGGATCTGCTTCAATCCCAGATGTGAGTAGCCCTTTCTTTCACTATCCATTATGAACCACCTGTTGTTGTTGTCTTTTGTGATGCTTACACTGCCATCGGTGTTTGAGTGTGTATATATGAAATGTAAAAATATGTAAAGCGCCTTGTGACCCTGGTCTGTGAAGGGCGCTATATAAATAAAAGCTTACTTACTTACTTACTTACTTACTTACTTACTTACTTACTTACTTACTTACTTACTTACTTACTTACTTACTTACTTACTTACTTACTTACTTACATACGGATAGATTTAGAGCCTTGGTACTATAGCAACAGCCTATGTTTCAGGAGCTCAAAATGGATTGTGATTAGTTGTGTTGATGTGTAATACTTGGAGAAGTGGGCACCGTAATGTTGAGGGAATACTATTTTTTTTGTTATCAATGAGGATTTGCATCCAGGAAAGAGAGAGAGAGCTCCACCCCGTGTGACTCACTCTTCCCAAGAAAACTGCACTGGGACGGGGGGACGGGGTGGGGTTATTTACAGGAAGTTGGTCATGTTGACTCAAATCAAATCAAATCAAATCAAATCAGTTTTATTTGTATAGCCCAAAATCACAAATACATTTGTCTCAGTGGGCTTTACATTTCATACAATATGATATATGATACAATATGATACAATATGACACCCTTCCCTTAGACCCTTAGCTCGGCTGAGAAAAAACTCCCAGTAAAAAGTTAACCCTTTACCGGGAATAAAAAAAATTGAAGAAATCTCAGGGAGAGTCGACAGAGTAAGGGATCCCTCTCCCAGGACGGACATACTGCAATAGATGTCATAAGTAGAGAAAATCACGAAGGAATTTGATCATTGACCAGATGTTTACATGGTAATACTAAGTAAAGTGCAAATAGTGTGGATGCAGGAAGACTCATAGGGGAGAGTGGCCTAAGTTGTGCAACTTTTTACTCAAAGTGACTTTAAAGTGAGGCCTTGACAGTAATATATTATCTTGTTTTCTCATCTGTTTTTTCTCTTTATGTCCAGCTGGGACAGCCACCAGAATGGTCCATCCTCCTCCAGAAACTTACCCCCAGCAGCCGACTGGCACAGCTCAGTATTACCAGGGAGCACAGTATCCCCACATGCCAGTGCAGCCCGGGTATGGAGCCCAACCCGGGTATGCAGCTCAACCCCAGTGGTATGGAGCCCAGCAGCCCAAGGCCCAGGGCTACGGCCGGGCTCCCATGCCAACAACCCACCACCATGGACAACCACTAACACCAGGACTGCCACTAGCAGATTTTGTAGAAAGTAATTATAATATCCATAAGTACATTTAATTTAGTGCATAATAGCTGACATTTTTTTTTTGAATTATAATTTTTTCCCTTAGAAAGGGTCTCAGATATGTCCATATTTCTGCATATTTTGGACCTTGAAGGCCACTGTAGCTTCTGTTATTATTCTAAAGGGTTGGGGTTACCCAGGGAGTGTTGCATTCTAGAACTTTGTAGAACTTTCTTGATGATGTCATATTACACACTGCACCTTTAATAACTCAAAATAATTACTTAGATTACGGCCGTGCTCCCATGCCAACAACCCACCACCATGGACTAGCACTAACACCAGGACTGCCACTAACACCAGGACTGCCACTAACATATCAGGGAGACAGTGAGTGTGGATTTCTTCTTTTTTTTTTTTTTTTTTTTTTTTTGATTTCTTCTTATAAAACAGTTACAGGTTTGGTTGTGACATCAGCCTGTTGTAAAATAGTTAAAGACCTACTTCACCTGGTGGGAATATGAAGGTGTATTGAATTCTGAGATCCTATGTAGTTTAAATGTGCACATTTTTTTTTTAAATCGGTTCATCCTAGCCTGAGAAAAGGCAGAAAGAGTGTTTTATGGTCTCACTGTCTAACCCTACATTTTACTCACTGTGAGTCATAGTGAAGTAGGCCTTTAAACTTCCTGTTTATAAGCAGCCTCCAGAATGGATTTCCTAAGTAAAAAATGCTTTTAAGTCGACTAAAGCAAAAACTAAAAAAAGTTAGCGTTTGTGAAGTGAAGTGTGAAGTCTTACAACCTACACACTTAGGGTGTATTCACACATGCCGTGTTTAGTTCGGTTGAAACGAACTCGGATGCACTTCTGCCTTCGGTGCGCATCTTTCAGGCAGGTGTGAATACAGCAATCGCACTCGGGGGCGGACCAAACCATAGATAGTATAATAAACCAAACAAGCGGTCTGAGACCCAGCTGAAGAGGTAGTCTCGGTGCGTTTCCAAACGCACTCAGCTGCAGTTCGTTTGTGGTGTGAATTTGTCCGAACTCGATCCGACCCAAATGCAGGACGCATGTGCCTTTTCTTTCTTTTCTTTTTTAATAAATGTCAGTCAGCTTCACATTATGGGAAAGTGTTGTTGTCGCCATTGTTAGGACGATAAGTTGTGGTTTGACCGGGAGCCCAGAACAATATATTACATTTGATCGAGAGGACGAGTAAAAATGCTGAATGTGTTCAGCGATCAGATGAAGGAGAGGGGAGCGTCTCCCGCACAGTGCCAACAGGTTCACGCTGCGCAAGAAGTGTGTGTTTTTATTTTGCTTCCCATGTACGGGACCTCAATACTATCCCCGTGTCAGTTTGGAGCTGAACTGCGCCGACCCAGCTGATACACAGCTAAATCAGCTGAGTGTCAGCTTGAGCCTATTCTTCTCGCGAGCCGCGCGTCCAGCACCAACAATACAGTAAAAATGTTGTTTCATATCGTAGGCTACAAGCCACATAACGTGGCATTGACATAGGGCTACATATTATAACCGTATGAAACAACAATAATTTTATGTTTTTCCTCTTTATTTATAGGTTAGATGTAGCCCTTTTTATTATTTTGAACCCCATATTATATCAATGGTATATTTCGCAGTTTTAACTTCGTGCTTCCTGCTTCTCTCCACCCCAGAATGTCTGTCCAATGAATGAATGACGTCAGCTCACGTGTGGTTTTGCTTCGTAATGCTGGTTCACTTGCAAAAGGGGCAATGTGAAAGTGGACCACACCAAACAAAAAAAATCTAAACTCAATTTGGTCTGGACCAAAGCAAGTGAACTAGCGGACTTTCCCAGTGTGAATACACCCTTAGGCTACTCTCAGTGAGTCAACACACAAAGTTGATGATTGTATGTTTTTATTTATATATATATATATATATTTAGAAACACCAAGCATACTATAAAAATAAGCACCCTTAAATATATGGTAATGACACATCACAGCATGGCTTTAAAAAAAACACATATGATGCTATTTTGGTGCTTCAGAAAACTTGCAATCGGACGTGAGGTGATAAAAAGTCTGGGCCTTCATGTCTGTCTGGATTCATTTTTTTTTCAAATAGGAAATGAACCTAACAGCCCTATACTATTACTATACTATTACTATACTATTACTATACTATACTATACTATACTATACTATTACTATACTATACCCTATACCAGGGGTCACCAACCTTTTTGAACCTGAGGGCTACTTCATGGGTACTGAGTCATACGAAGGGCGCCCAGTTTGACACTCTTCTGAAATAACACATCTGCTCAGTTTGCCTTTAGTTATATATTATTATTAATGATTAATGATATTCATCTATGTGAAGACACTGATCATGTTAATGATTTCTCACAATAATGATCAACAATGACTTAAAAAAGGTGGTAAACAGATTATTATGCTATTTTTAGAACAGGCCTGCGGGCGCCTCATATGGTCCTTGTGGGCTACCTGGTGCCCGCGGGCACTGTGTTGGTGACCCCTGCTCTATACTATTGTGGTTTCTGGCACAAAACGCAGAAAACATTTCCAAGCTTTTAATCCTCTTTCCATGTTTTTTTTCTTTCCATGTTTCCCAGCTGGTCCTGGTCCTAGCTCCTCTCCCGACCCGATGCCACACACAGACTTCTTATCCCAAACGCCATTCAACACGGACTTTGTCTCATCGCCACCAAGCCCCAACCTCAGCGATGTTTACCAGCATCCAATAAGGAAGTGACCACAACTGTAGTAACCGGAAGTGCCACTAGGGGGGTGGTGCCAAGACCGAGCAGTTTTTCTTTGACTCACTTGTTAGACAGGCCGTTTTCAAAGTCTTATTTAACCTATTTACAGCCTGGGCCACAAAACCATTTTAGTCTGTATGTTTCGGTCATATCTCCATGCCAACACTGAGGGGGGTGAATTTTTTTGGCCCACGCTAGTTTTTATTCTTTTGGTGGTTAAAATGTATCGGCGCGATCTCGAGTGACAGCTCTCCGCCCGTTGTCCCTCACTTTGCCTCGGAGGTATACGTCAGCTATCTCCCTCCCCCTCACAAAATGGCGACGCGCACAAACCAGGATTATTGGATGCCGTGTGAATAACTGAGGTCAGCCCGGATGCTACGTCTGCTGTCCGGCTGTTAAACCTGGACAGCAGTGTCTGGACATGATTCTTGTTGCTGTACCACTTGGGTATCAGTGTCGTTGTTAGGTACCTTACTTATTTATTTATTTATTCACTTGGATCTGATGTTTTTTATTCTTTTAACTGTGCAAGCCTACTCATGCCCAGCCATTGTGTCTCTCTGACATATCCTGTGTCCTGTTTATTGTTTTTTATTCGCTGTATATTGTCTGTTATGTGTTGCTTAGTGTGTGTAGGACTGCTGAACTGAATTGCCCTCTGGGATAAATAAAGTTGATTGATTGATTGATTGATTGATTGATTGATTGACGTCCGTATTATTTACTGTCTATGTGTACAGCTGTTTGCAGTCAGACACAGTGGGAGGTTTGGTGGTCGTGGCCCATAATCTAAAAGTTTGTTCTAATTCTATCTCAGAGGGGTTAAGTGCTTTCAAGTTTTTTTTCACATGCTTTTCTCATGTTCCTTTGTGCCCCCAAATTTTTTATAAGGGCATATAATGTAAATTGTGCGTGCGTGCGTGCGTGCGTGAGTGCGTGTGTGCGTGTGTGTGCGCGCGTGTGTGTGTTGGGAACAAATTAAGTGTCCTTTTCAAAATGAGGCATTGTCAGTTGACCACCCATATTCAGAGGGTAACAGTTTAAATGATAGTGTTCATATTGTCAAGCCTACGAAGTCCTCCTCGCACACAGCGGGAGTTTGCAACGAGCTTTTTTTTATGTGGTCATTTACAAGTGCTATGCTCAGGTATGGGCCGACTGTGACTGAGGAGGTAGAGCAGGTCGGCCGATGATCAAAGGGTGTTGGAGGTAGGGTTGCCGCGGTGTGGACATTTTCATACCGAGTAATACACGTGCGTCAACACCGGTGTTACCGGTAACACCACCAGACAGGGTCTTAAAAAAAATAAAAAATAAAAAAATAATTATTTGGCTTCACCGCAGATTTCAAGAGTCCGTCGGCTCTGTATGCGCTTACTTTGATCTTAAACATTAGATCGCGCAATTTATTCTTGAACAAAACAAATGCTTAGTGTTTGTAGATCATTTGGTTAAATTATTATGCAATTTGTTCAATATGAGCCACCAGAGCCACCGTACTGTGTTGCCTCATCGAATCAGAATGACTGGTGGGCTACTTCACTTTTACCTGTCTGTAGGCTATCAGAGCCATGATCGGAGCGCAGTTTATTGAATGCTTGGATTAAATTCACTCGTTTAAACTCGGTGTGATCCTTGACTCATACCAACCCATATGAACTTCAACATATGATTTGTTCATATGTTGTTCAGCGTCTGATTTATGAGACATTTTCTTCTTAAAAACATGCTGAAAATGCATTTTAAAGATATGTACATTGTATTTTTTGATACACAAAGCAACACCATGTCAATTGAGACCCCAGAAACTCAGAAAATTCAAATAAAACAATACATTTTACTAGGAAATTTTAATGTGAACTTTTTCAGTAAGATACAATATACACAATAATTACATAATGTCACTAGATAATTTTTTTTCATAATGGATGAAAAATAAACAAATTCCCCCAAAAACTAAATACTAAACATTTATCAATTGCAGTTCAACAATCAGACATCGGATCTGTCTGTCTGTGTGCATGTCTGTCTGTCTGTCTGTCTGTCTGTCTGTCTGTCTGTCTGTCTGTCTGTCTGTCTGTGTGCATGTCTATCTGTCTGTCTGTCTGTCTGTCTGTCTGTCTGTCTGTCTGTCGTGTTCCCTAGGTAGAAATCAGACATCGGCACTTAAAAGCAGAACGAACAACTTTAACAACTGCTGCTATATTTTACTGACATTTCTGTAAATGCACAACACGGAAAATACATAATACAATGTCACAGGAAAAAGGCATTTATGTAAATTAAGTGAGAGCTAACTAAACTGTGCCACTGTCACTGCCTTTAAACGGTATTTTGTGCAATTATTCAGGTATCAAGAGTTACCTTCAACCTTACAGACATATATTTAAATTACAAGTTGTAGTTTTTTTTTTTGTTGCAAATGTTTAAGCAAAAAGGTCTGTTGAAGAATGGGGTTTTATATATCTCTCTCTCCCTCCCTCCCTCCCTCCCTCCCTCCCTCCCTCCCTCCATCTCCCTCTCTCTCTCCCTCTCTCCCACACACACTCTCTCACACACGCACACTCTTTTTCTCTCTCTCTCTCTCCATCCATCTATCTCTTCTGACTGAGTTGCCTGTACAGTTGGATGGTCTGAGACGGAGAGACACACACACACACACACACACCGCACACACACTCTCTCTCTCTCTCTCTCTCTCTCTTTCTTTCTCTCCATCTATCTCTTCTGACTGAGTTGCCTGTACAGTTGGATGGTCTGAGTTGGAGACGGAGACACACTCACTCACTCACTCACTCACTCACTCACTCACTCTCTCTCTCTCTCTCTCCATCTATCTCTCTCTCTCTCTCTCTTTCTCTCCATCTATCTCTTCTGACTGAGTTGCCTGTACAGTTGGATGGTCTGAGACGGAGAGACACACACACACACACACACACACACACACCGTACACACTCTCTCTCTCTCTCTCTCTCTCTCTCTCTCTCCCCATCTCCATCTCTCTCTCTCTCTCTCTCTCCATCTATCTCTTCTGACTGAGTTGCCTGTACAGTTGAATGGTCAACAGTTGGACTTCGGGGTCTCCGGGTTTTATATCAATGGCTCTCAGGAACAATCCCAAAGCTTCGTTCAACTTCCCCTCGCTGTAGCTCTCCCTGCCTTTGCTCACCAGCCAATCGTAGCCCTCGATTTCCACTTCCTGCTCTACGATGACATCACTTTCTTTGACCTCACTCTCTTTGACCTCACTTAGCTTGACCTCAGTTAGCTTGACCTCGCTAGCTGTGCATTGGTCCATTGCCTCCGATGAAGCTAGCTCAGGATCTCCGGTAGATTCTTCATCCAAACTGCTGCTGCTGCTGCTGCTGCTGCTGTTGGTCATTTCTTCCGTGTCCTCCAACTCTTCCTCCGTGTTTATTGTCTCTCCGGTTGTTTCTGTAACAGGTGAAACACACACACACACAGACACAGAGAGACACAGAGAGACACAGTGACACACAGTGACACACACACACACACACACACACACAGAGAGACACACACACACACACACACACACAGACAGAGACACACACACAAACACACAGACACAGTGACACACACACACAGACAGACAGAGACACACACACAAACACACAGACACAGTGACACACACACACACACAGACACACACACACACAGAGAGACACACACACACACACACACACACACACACACACACACACAGACACGTGAGTTCATAAAGATATTCAATATACATATAGATGAAACTCGAAAAAATTGAATGAATATCGCGGACAAGTTAATTTGTTTCAGTAATTCAACTTAAAAAAGGTGAAACTAATATATAATATAGACTCATTATTACATACAAAGTGAGGTATCTCAAGCCTTTATTTGTTTTAATTTTGATTATTATGGCTTACAGTCTATGGAAACCCCAAATTCAAAATCACAGAAAATTTTAATATTACATGAAATCAATAAAAAAAGGGATTTTAAATACAGAAATGTCGGCCCTCAATGCACTAGTAATAATAATATGAGTTTCGGGGGCGCCCTTAGCTCAGTTGGTAGTGCGTCCCCCCTCCATGGGCCTCGGCCAGCAGCGGACCCGGGTTCGATTCCGGCCCGCGGTCGTTCTCTGCATGTCACTCCCCTCTCTGCCCCATTTCAACTCTGTCTCTACACTATCAATAAAGCATAAAAATGCCAAAAAAAAATCTTAAAAAAAAAAAATAATAATAATAATAATATGAGTTTCACCTGTAGTTTCCTCGAGATCAAGCTCCTCGTTAGTTGCACCAATGATGTCGTCTGATTCTTCTGCTGCCAGACTAGAATGCCCCTCTCCATCTCCATCTGAAATAAAAATAATAATAATAATAATAATAATAATATAATAATAATAATAATAATAATAATAATAATAATAATAATAATAATAATAATAATAATAATAATAATAATAATAATATCTTTATTCATATAAGCACCTTTAAAAACAATGGTTCACAAAGTGCTTTAACAAAATACTAAATATCATATATAGAAGTATTTTGTTAAAGCACTTTGTGAACCATAAATATATTTTTTTGTCATTAAGAGCATTTTCAATATCAATAAGTTATGTAAAGATGAAGATTTAAGAAAAATCCAGACTGGTATCTTAATTTTTTCCAGAGCTGCATATTCACACACAGCAAACCAAACGAGATTAATAGGTGCAAGGGGTCAAAAGACATTGAGGAGCGGGTGGTAGAGCAGGTCGGCCGATGATCAAAGGGTTGGAGGTTCGATTCCCGCCCTGCCACCTGTGTCATGGTTGTTGTGTCCTTGGGCAAGACACTTCACCCACCTTGCCTCGTGTGAATGTCGATAGTTAGCCTGCTGCTATCGGTGTATGAATGTGTGTGTGAGAATGGTAACGTGGGAAAGGAAAACAGGTCTCCCTTGATAAAGAGTCTCCGGTCTCAATGGGATTTACCTGTAGAAATAAAGGTTAAAAAAAAAAAAAAAAAAAAAAAAAAAGAATAAAAAGAAATGACTCGTGTCTTACTTGAAATCTTCCTAGAATCTGAAGTGTCCTCATCCTTGCTGCCATCTTGTGCGTCTTGCTCGTCGATATCTTGAATGATGGAATGGACCAGAGAGCGACGCGAGGCTACAGAAGTGTTCCCGCCACCGAGGCTCTTTCTGCGGACGGACGGAGCCGATTTGGGGGTGGAAGCTCCGACAGCCTGGAAAGGAGGAGAAAAAGGGAGATTCCATTTATTTTAACAAACTCACAGGACATTACAAAACAAAACACAGTGCAACAATTTGAAAAAATAAAAACCTGCGTTCCAAGTCACATACGCTTTCTTTTTACTACAATACATACTAATGTACTGAATAATTTTGGGGCCACGGGAGTGAAAAAAATTAAAATAAAAAATCAGAAAAGGAAGATTTTTTTTTTTTTTTTCATTGTGTCAAGAAATGTCTAGAATAAAGACAAATGCTCCAAAATGTTATCGGAGTTAGTGGGGCATTCATGTATTTTCAGCATACTAAAATTGACGTGCATGTATTGGGACATCCTTGATCTTTTAATGGCATACTAAATAGTATGGAAGTATGGGGATTAGAACGCAGGGAATATTAGACTGCACTGTAGGAATAATGGAGGAGTAGCTACCCCTTCCCTCTTTTATTTAATTCAATTTTATTTCTTTATCATTTTTTGTTTCATGTTGATTGTTTGTTTTTGTTTCTTGAAGTGTGTGTTTCGTTTCTGCTATTTTTAACATTATGTATTATTTTGTGTACTAATTTCTTAATGCAGGATTGTTTGTAATTGGGTGTGAGGGTGGGATATGGGTGGGGTATGTTCGGGGGGGGGGGGGGGGGGGGGGGAAAGAGGGGGAAAATTTATAATCCATTGTACTGCAGTTGCTTTGCTACTCTGTGATTTAATTAAAAAAAAAACTTTGAAAAAGGGAATAATGGAGTTACCTTGAAGGAGTTCTCGAGTTGACTCTTCATTTCCTGCCCTTCATCTTCATCATCTTCATCATCATCTTCTTCTTCTTCGCTGTCGTAAATAACGGCAGCTTTCTTCTTCTTCTTCTTGGTCATTATAATGGAATCGTCAGTCACGTTGTTTAGGCTTTGTCCGTGGAGCGATTTGTGTTTACGCTGCTGCTCAGAGAGGGATTTATTCACGTCGAAACTTCCGTCGAGTTGCAATTTCGACAGCAAATTCGTCTCCTCTGCTTCTTCGGACTCCTGATTATCCTGCTGTCCTCCGTCGTGCTCTGAGAACATGTCGCTATCTTCCAGCTGTAGGTTGAAATTGCCTTCGAAGGATTCCAGTCCCACGCCGCTCGCTCTGGATGAAGAATTCTCTACCGCGACGCTTGAATTGGACGCTTGCAAGGCTGAAATTCGTTTGTTTTTTGTTTTCACTGTGTGTGTGGCCATCTTGGAATCGTCATTTGAGTTCGATGTCGTTCCGTTCAAGGACTCTAGTCGGCCTGGGCTAGAATCTCTGGATGTTTCGTTGTCGTCCGATTTGACGCTTGAATTGGGAGCTCGCAAGGCTGAAATTCGCCTGTTCTTGAGCGGGCTGACATCCATTGCATCTGCTGTCTCATTATCGAGCGGTTGGTCTTCGTCTTCGGATGCTGTGATGTAGGACAAGCTGCCGTCAACTTGCTTGGACGCTGCAGATTCATCCATAATTTCATCATCTTCATCATCGGCCTCCGACATCACCAAAGAATCTTGAGGAGAGGCGTCTTCTCGTCTCTCTTGTTTGACCGACTTGATTTTCGGGGAATCCACATTGCGCCCGTGTTGGCTAACGTCCTGTTGTGCCGAACCCTCGTCCGTAGTTAAATCAATAACTCCTCGACTTCCTCGACTCCGATTGCCATTCTCTTGGTCAGAACCGGACGGACTCGAATCCAGCCTAACCGGCGTAGAATAGGACAGACTTGTTCTTGAATTTTTGGTTTGAGTTTTATTTTTGTTTATTTTGTCCATTTCCAAGTCAACCCTCTCTTGTTTGATAGCCCGGATTTGTTGGGGATCCAGAATTTGCTTGTCTGGGGGGCTCACATCTAGAACAGATTCTTCTTGCTCTGCCATTCCCTCATCTGACCCGAGATCAATAACTCTGTCACTGTGGTCAGAAGCACCAGCCTCTTCTTCTGACTCCTCCACCTCCACCACTGGCGACTTGTCAAAATTGCGGTCGTGTTGCGGAGGATAGGAGGGGCTCGGTCTTGGGTTCCTTGGCGTTTTCTCGTTAGATCTTTCCCTGTTGTTGTTGTTGTTGTTGTTTTCCACCGGTTGCCTCAGCCAGGCCGGTTCCGTGCTCGAAGCCATGCTCTCCGCGAGCTGCATCTGTAGCTCGGACTCGGCTTTCATGAGTTCCTGGGCCTTCTGGACTCGGCCTTCGATGTAGACGTGAGCCTCTTGATCCTCCGCGGTTTCTTCGTCCAGGTTGACAGAGAACATGAGGTCATGGTCGGAGATTCCAAACATCTCCATGGCGTGCAGAGCGGCAATGTGCTCGTCCAGCTCGGGGTCTGTGCGTCTGTGCGTCGAGTGCAGAGTCTGAAGCTGCATCTGCGTGGAGGACGATCGCGTGTCCTCCAGACTGAACAGCTCCTTCAGCTCCTGCTTGCTGAAGTACCGGAAGGGGTTCTTTTTGTCGCCGGTGTTCTGGCGAATGAGGGAGTCCTTGAAAACCTGCCGTCTGTAGATCTTCTCCTCCACGGTCCCGCACGTGATCAGCCGGTAGATGACCACGTTCTCCGTCTGCCCGATGCGGTAGGCGCGGTCCACGGCTTGGGCGTCCGTGGCCGGGTTCCAGCTGGGGTCGTAGATCACCACGCGGTCGGCGGCCGTCAGCGTGATCCCGACTCCGCCGACCTGCGTGGTCAGGAGAAACACGGAGAAACGCTCGTCCGTCTGAAACCGAGTGATTCGCCTTTCCCGCTCCGCAAGCTGCGTGATCGTACCGTCGAGTCTCAGAGTCTTGAAGCCCCTGTTGCCTAAGATACGCTCGAGTATGTCCAGAACTTTCCTGTAGTGAGCGAACACGAGAGTGCGGTGGCCTTCCTCTCGTAGCCTCTCGAGCAGAGCGAAGAGGAAAACCATCTTCCCGGACTCGGCTATCAAGGTGTCGTCAGGGATGTTTGCGATGTTGTTGGTGTCCGTGTCGGCAGCGTCCCCGTCCCCCTGATTGTCCTGCAAGCCGAGCTTTGCCACGGCGGCCGCGGAGAGAAGTCTGGGATGGTCGCAGAGCTTTTTCAGGATGGTTAATTCGGCCAGCGGGGATCTGGTGGTCATCAGAAGTTCCTTGATGTGCTCCAGCGAGATGAACTGCCGGTAGATGTCCTCTTGAGCGGCGCTGAGGTACGTCCAAACTATCAGGTCGTTCTTTCTCGTGAGCGTGGGCATGACGGCTCCCGTGTCTTTCGCGAGAGAGTTCGCCGGGACTTTGCGTTCCTTGTTGTCCGAAAATTCTTCTTTGCACGGGTGTGTGCCGTTCATTTTGTTTTTCTGCACTTCTGCTTTCGTCCTGCGCAAGAAGTAGGGTTTAATTGTGGCCATGAGGTTCTCCGACATCCGCGACCCTAGAACCTTTTCCCCCGGCGTCGCGTCTTTTTCTCTAGCGCGAGTGATCGGGTTCTCGTACTCCGTTTTGAACGTTTTCGCCGTGCCTAGGAGGGTTCCTTGCAGAGCGTAGTCAAACAGAGCCCACATCTCTTTCAGGTTGTTCTGCACTGGGGTTCCCGTGAGGAGAACCCTGTTTTTCGACGGGATGTTGTGGGCGCTTTTGGCCGTTTTGGTGGTTGAGGTTTTGATCTTGTGCGCCTCGTCCAGGATCACGTAGTCCCAGCGAAACTCTCTGCCCTGGTAGGTCGACAGCTGCTGCCAGTTGTTCATGAGCATCGTGTACGTGGTGATGACAACGCCGCCTCTCCGTTGCACCTTTTCCAAATTCCTGGTCCTCTCCGTCTTGCTCGTCCCGTGGAATTCTTTAACCCTCATGCCCGGAGTCCACTTGGCGAATTCCTTCGTCCAGTTTGTTATGAGGGAAGTCGGCATAATGAGCAAGGTGTGTTTCGCGAGCTCGCTGTCGAACATCCCGGACAAGAACGAGATCACCTGGATGGTTTTGCCCAGGCCCATGTCGTCTGCCAGGATCCCGCCTTTCCGCCCGTCCCGGTACAGACTGTATAAAAACGCGACGCCGTTTCGCTGGTAGTCGTAGAGCTTCTCGTGTAGGTCTTTAAAGAGCATTAAGCCGCTGTTGTTCACGTTGATGAATTCTTCGTCGTCCTCGTCCGAGTCGTTCTGAGCGATAAGTTCCTCGATCTTTTTTATGCGGCTCCCAAGCTTCTCGCTCGGGTGGATGTCGTGCGCCAGTTTGAACAACGCCAGGGCTTTCTCCATGTCGCCCTGCCTTGCCACATCTTTGCCCTTTTGAATGAATCTGAAAAAAGAAGAGAGAGAGAAAAAAAAGAGAGTGGTTAGTTAGTTACTACTACTATCTTAAAAAAAAAAAAAAAAAAACTGCTGTAATTTTCAATTGATAAAAAAAATGTTAGTACACGGCCTAGGCTCTGTAAACTTGTATGTAAACAAAGGGGGCCCACCATAGCTAGCATCATGCCAGTTTACAGAGCCCTAGTACATACAGGACACAGTACATACAGGTAGTGGATCATGAGGAGATATTCACTGATTTTGATGAAAAGTGATTTTGACATAAAGCGTTCTCCAGAATCACTGACTACATCTTTAAAATCGGTTAAATTATCTGGTAACGGTTTATAACATGAACAACATCCCTAATCAATACTAATGAATGTCATGTGAACTCTCCATCAAGTCAGTTAACTTTAAACATTCCCTGTGACTCCAATCCCCATACTTCCCTACTATTCAGTATGCCAGAAAAAGATTTAGGACGTCCCAATACATGCACGTCAATTGTAGTATGCTGAAAATATATTAATGCCCCACTAACTCCAATAGCATTTTGGAGTATTCGTCTTTATTCTTGACATTTCTCGACATAATGAAAAAAATATCTTCATTATCTGATCTTTTTTCACTCCTATCTGTGGCCCTAAAACTCTTCTGTACTTTAGTATGTAGTGTAGTAAAAAGACTAAAACTCTTCTGTACTTTAGTATGTAGTGTAGTAAAAAGACTAAAACTCTTCTGTACTTTAGTATGTAGTGTAGGAAAAAGACTAAAACTCTTATGTACTTTAGTATGTAGTGTAGTAAAAAGACTACAACTCTTCTGTACTTTAGTATGTAGTGTAGTAAAAAGACTAAAACTCTTCTGTACTTTAGTATGTAGCGTAGTAAAAAGACTAAAACTCTTCTGTACTTTAGTATGTAGTGTAGTAAAAAGACTAAAACTCTTCTGTACTTTAGTATGTAGTGTAGTAAAAAGACTAAAACTCTTCTGTACTTTAGTATGTAGTGTAGGAAAAGGACTAAAACTCTTCTGTACTTTAGTATGTAGTGTAGTAAAAAGACAAACTCTTCTGTACTTTAGTATGTAGTGTAGTAAAAAAGAAAAGGATGTGATTTGGAACGTGGGGTCAGTTTCAACACAGTTTTTACAACACATAGCCCGACACCTGCTGGTCAAAATCACTCACTGCATGCCCTGTGGTCTTTCTTCTTTCTATTCTACATACTTCATCTGACGATAAACAGTAGGGGAGAACGGGGTGCTTTTCCAGGCCTTCACCGCAGTCTCATTCAGTTGCTGTTTGTTTTGGGGGGGGGTCACACCCTTCGGTCTCCTCTTTAGCAGGTAAAATGCCTAACTGAACTGAAAGAGGCTCTGATCTGTGTGTGTGTTAGTTTTGTGTAGTGTGTTTCTGACAGTTACCTCTGGTAGGATTCCATCTTATCGTCCGTTTCAATCGACAACGATCTGTTGAGAGAAAGACAAGGTTAGGATCTGTCACATGTGCAAACTCTGTAATAATAATAATTTTTATTTGTAATGCACTTCATTTTTTTTTTTTTTTTAAAGGTGAATCCCATTGAGACCGGAGACTCTTTTTCAAGGGAGACCTGTTCCCATTCATTCACACACACATTCATACACCGATAGCAGCAGGCTAACTATCGACATTCACACAAAGCAAGGTGGGTGAAGTGTCTTGCCCAAGGACACAACAACCATGACACAGGTGGCAGGGCGGGGATCGAACCGCCAACCCTTTGATCATCGGCCGACCCGCTCTACCACCTGAGCCACAGTCACCCCTTATTTCCTGACTCCACGAAAGAAGTTAATCAGATAAATGAAATATTTTATTTTATAAAAAGGGCATACTAATCTTTAACCATACATTTATTTTTTACTGCGCTCATAATAAGATAAAAGTATGTTTTTAAGACGCATTATAATTCTGAAAAGTAACTAGTACTAT
>CM047507.1:32673051-32675551 GCA_026122265.1 Ammodytes dubius | reverse complement strand
CAGGGAGGGAGGGAGGGAGGGGGAGAGACAGGGAGGGAGGGAGGGAGAGACAGGGAGGGAGGGAGACAGGGAGGGAGGGAGAGAGGGGGAGAGACAGGGAGGGAGAGAGGGAGAGACAGGGAGGGAGGGAGGGAGGGGGAGACAGGGAGGGAGGGAGGGAGGGGGAGAGACAGGCAGGGAGGGAGGGAGGGAGGGGAGAGACAGGCAGGGAGGGAGGGAGGGGGAGACAGGGAGGGAGAGAGGGAGAGACAGGGAGGGAGGGAGGGAGGGAGAGACAGGCAGGGAGGGAGGGAGGGGGAGAGACAGGCAGGGAGGGAGGGAGGGAGGGAGGGAGGGAGGGAGGGAGGGAGGGAGAGACAGGGAGGGAGGAGGGAGGGAGGGAGGGAGAGACAGGGGGAGAGACAGACAGGGAGGGAGAGACAGGTAGGGAGGGAGGGAGGGAGAGGGAGGGGGAGAGGGAGGGGAGAGACAGACAGGGAGGGAGGGAGGGGGGGAGGGAGAGACAGGGAGGGAGGGGGGGAGACAGACAGACAGGCAGGGAGGGGGGAGGGAGGGAGAGAGACAGACAGGGAGGGAGGGAGAGACAGGGAGGGGGAGAGGGAGGGGGAGAGACAGACAGGGAGGGAGGGAGGGGGGAGGGAGGGAGGGGGAGAGGGAGGGAGGGAGGGACAGGGGGAGAGACAGACAGGGAGACAGGGAGGGAGGGAGGGAGGGGGACAGATAGGCAGGGGGGAGAGGGAGGGAGGGAGGGAGGGAGGGAGAGACAGGGAGGGAGGGGGAGAGACAGGGAGGGAGGCAGACAGGGAGGGAGGGGGAGAGACAGGGGGGGAGGGAGAGAGACAGACAGGGGGAGAGACAGACAGGGAGGGAGAGACAGAGGGAGAGGGAGGGACAGGGGGAGAGGGAGGGAGGGAGGGACAGGGGGAGAGACAGGGAGGGAGGGGGAGAGACAGGGGGAGAGGGAGAGACAGGGAGGGGGAGAGACAGGTAGGGAGGGAGAGACAGGGGAGAGACAGACAGACAGGGGGAGAGACAGACAGGGAGAGAGACAGGGGGAGAGACAGGGGGAGAGACAGGGGGAGAGGGAGAGACAGACAGGGGGGAGAGACATGGGGAGAGAGAGAGACAGGGAGGGGGAGCGACAGGGGGACAGAGGGGGAGACAACATTTAAAAAGGTGGAGTCAGCAATGCTGGAGACTGCTTGTTGTCAATTTTTTTTTTGTCAAAATCAGTGAATATGGGGGCGCCCTTAGCTCAGTTGGTAGGGCGTCCCCCCCCATGGGCCTCGGCCAGCAGCGGACCCGGGTTCGATTCCAGCCCGCGGTCGTTCTCTGCATGTCACTCCCTCTCTGCCCCATTTCAACTCTGTCTCTACACTATCAATAAAGCATAAAAATGCCAAAAAAAATATCTTAAAAAAAAAAATCAGTGAATATCTCCTCATGATCCACTACCTGTCTGTACTGAGGCTCTGTAGACAGGCATGTAAACAAGGGGGCCCACCGTAGCTATAGCAACATGCCCGTTTACAGAGCCTAGGCTGAGTATTAACACTGGATTGCTTTTCCAGCTCACACAGAGTACAGACAGGCGGTTCATGAGGAGATCATATATCGACCATAGAACACTCAATACACTTTCTAAAAATATTTTCTTAAAGGTGCAGTGTGTAATATGACATCATCAAGAAAGTTCTAGAATGCAACGCTCCCTGGGTAACCCCACCCCTTTTGAATAATAACAGAAGCTACAGTGGCCTTCAAGGACAAGAACAATTCTAAATTCTAAACAATGCACCTGATGACATTCCAACTATGACACTTTCAAGATGGCTGCACTAGGCCTTGGTCCAAGATGTGCAGAAATATGGACATATATGAGACCCTTTCTAAGAGAGAAAAAAATAATTCAAAACTTTTTTTTCAGCTGTTATGCACTAAATTAAATGTACTTATGGATATTATAATTATTTTCTACAAAATCTGCTAGGAAATAAAGCCCAAAATTCTACACACTGCAGCTTTAACGTGCAGGTTTTTAAATGAGCAAATTCATAATAGCAGAGCTTTTGTGTTGCAAATCAAAAAATCCAATCCATGTTAAAGCACACAGAGGATAAGGACACACACACACACACACACACACACACACACACACACACACACACACACACACACACACACACACACACACACACACACACACACACACACACACACACACACCACACACACACACACACACACACACACACACACACACACACACACACACACACACACACACACACACACACACACACACACACACACACAACACCTCAATTGATCTCTCGAGTACATAAGTAAAAGTTCAATCAAAACAATTCTCACCTGCTGTAATAGCTGCGCGTTGGTCATTCCCGGTTCGGACATTTTGACGGAAAATCCCGAAAATTGACGAACAGACGAGAATTCACGAACCCGGCGAAGTGTCAAGACTTTGAACAGACTCTTACGA
>CM047507.1:32653051-32660551 GCA_026122265.1 Ammodytes dubius | reverse complement strand
CTCAGTTGGTAGGGTGTCCCCTCCGGGCGGGCCCAGCAACAGACCCGGGTTCGATTCCCACCCGCGGTCGTTCTCTGCATGTCACTCCCTCTCTGCCCCATTTCAACTCTGTCTCTCTGCACTATCAATAAAGCATAAAATGCCCAAAAAAAAATAAAAAAAAATAAAAAAAATTTTTTTATTTTTTAAATTCCATACATTTCTCTTTATTATCATCATCATATCATCATCATCATCATCATTATTATTATAGATATTATTCAAAAATTATGTTCTTAATAAGATCAAAGAAAAGCAACTGCAAGAACACAACACATGGACGTCATTCAGCGTCTTAGTTTCTCTATAAAAACAGATATGAACGTGTTTACTTCATAGGCACGCGATAAGAGAACGTAAAGTGCAGTAATGGTCTGCATCATGTATACAGGGGAAAAGGGGGCGTTACAATTAATAATTCTAATTTTTTCTAATAATTTTTATCAACTAAAACATAATATAGATTTATTATTCGACGTACAAAAAACAGTTTGAAAAGCTTCGGTTAGTTCAGTAACTTCACGTCACATGGGAAAGTTCAACTGTGATAAACGGAGCTCCGAATTTTTTACATTTGAAAAATTATTATAATTTTCAGACTCCTCGGTCGATAATTCAGCCCATATGGGAAAACAATTGGCGTTAAAGGCCTACTTCACCGGTTTGAATATGAAGGTGTATTGAACTCGGAGATCCTATGAAGTATAAATGTGCAAAAAAAATTGAAATCGGTTCATCCTAGCCTGAGAAAAGGCAGAAAGAGTGTTTTTTTTAACCCTATATTTCTCTTTCTCGTGACATCACAGAAAGAGAAATATAGGGTTAAAAAAAAAAACTTACTTTGTAAATATTACTGTGATGTCTTTTACTGTGACATCACAGTAATATTTACAAAGAACGTTTTTTTTAACCCTATATTTCTCTTTCTGTGATGTCACGAGAAAGAGAAATATAGGGTTAAAAAAAACACTCTTTCTGCCTTTTCTCAGGCTAGGATGAACCGATTTTTTTTTTTTTGCACATTTATACTACATAGGATCTCAGAATTCAATACACCTTCATATTCAAACCGGTGAAGTAGGCCTTTAAGTAAAGTGTACAGCTGTGAGCGTGATCATTTATAAACGTGAGCTTTCAGTGCGTGACAAAAAAATAGTAAAAAATATTTGTTACATTTGTTTTAATAGATTTAAAAAAGAATATGTTTCACTTCGCGATCCTATACGTGAAAGAAAAGTGTTAAATTAGGGCTTTTTCGAAAACACTTCTAACCACAAGATTTTTTGGCTTTAAAAAAATTACTGAAACGGTGCATTACTGTCTCAGATTTAGCAGAGGTGCACTACAATACTTAAGGATTTTGTTTTCTCGAGTTTTACAGTATATTTTTATGTTAAAAATCATATTTTTTTCTATAAAAAAAGTTCCCAAATGAAAAACGTAAGCCTTCAATTAGTTGGCAAAAACAAAAAAATTATATTTGTTTAATTTGTTTTAGTAGCTTTTTAAAAATTAGATCCCAAAGATATTTCACTTTGCGATCATGTATGTGAAAGTAAAGTATTAGATTAAGACTTTTGAGACGATGGAACCGGAACATTTATGGCAATTTGTGACTAAAATGGTGAGTTAGTCATTGCAGATTTATCACTAAAATACTTTGTAGGTTTTAGTTGTCGATTTTTCCAGTAAAAACTATGATAAACTTTCCAATGAGACGTGAACGCAACAGCAACACATAGATCAGAGAGTGAGAGAGTGAAACACAGTTCTTTAAAGGTGCTACGAGGAACTTTCAGTGTGTGTTCATTCTAGCGCCCCCTTTGGATGAAACAGTAGTGTTTTTACCACGCCAGCTGTTGTTCCTGGGTGAGCGTATATACCCATGAGAAATGCATTGAGAAAAACTATATAAAAATAGCATTCTTTCTTTGCACTGATGGTCTCGTTTGCTGTTACATGTAATTTATGATCATCAGAGGGAAAAAATTAGACTGTTTCAGAAATATTAAAAAGTTCCTCGTAGAGACTTTAACTACTGTGTTTGTTTGAGGGAAACTTAGTAACAACGACTCTGCAGTTTTCAAACGGACTGTAGAAAAATATACCGCAGGCCCAGCTTCCTATGACATCATCTTTGAGAGCAAGAAAAGCAAAAACTAGCTCAAGGTTAATAAAATAATATAATGAGATACTATTTAAATAAATCTACGGAGCCCCTTGAGGGACATTTGGGGTGAAATACAGACCATACAGCTCTGGAAAAAAACTTAAAGAGACCAGTCTGGATTTTTCTTCATCTTCATCTCTACATTACGTTTTGAAAATGCTCTTTAATGACAAAAAATGTATTGTGAATTTGGTAGAAATGTTGTCAGTAGTTTGTATTATAAAACCAAAATGTTCATTCTACTCAAACATATGCCTCTAAATAGTAAAGCAAGAGACACTGAACATTTGGAGTGGTCTCTTCGTTTTTTCCCTGGGCTGTATACATCTGTATTTTGCCCCAAAGTGAAAATCATTCCACATGTAGAATGATATTTTGGAATGACATAGTTTGACCTTTAAAGTAAAAACTAAACAGAAAGTAAAAACAGATAAAAACAACATGGCACAGTTTGGTTGTAGTTCAAACTTCTGTGACTCAAAGTTTCTGTCGTTTAAAAAAAAGGTGGAGTCAGTGATTCTGGAGAACGCTTGTTGTCAAAATCAGCGAATATCTCCACATGATCCACTGCCTGTCTGTACTGTGTGTGTGTGTGTGCTGGAAAAAGGGGGTCCACTGTAGCTAGTAACATGCCAGTTTACAGAGCCTAGGCTTTGTATTAACACTGGATTTTTTTTCAGCACGCACACACACCACACACAGTACAGACAGGTAGCAGATCATGAGGAGATATTCACTGATTTTGAACAAAAAAGTGATTTTGACAACAAGCGTTCTCCAGAATCACTGACTGCACCTTTAACAGAGAATTCTTTGCACATGTTCAACCGACAGACATCAGTAACTTTGACATTTGATTTGTTCAGGACTTTGAGAATCGACAAACTTCAAGTATTTAAAAACAAGATGGAGTGAGAGAGAGGAGAGGAGAGGAGAGGAGAGGAGAGGAGAGGAGAGGAGAGGAGAGGAGAGGAGAGGAGAGGAGAGGAGAGGAGGGAGAGGAGAGGAGAGGAGAGGAGAGGAGATGGAATCGAGATCTCTGTTTATGTGACAGTTTCATTTTCACTTCTAAATTGAACTTAAAGGTGCAGTGTGTAATATTAAGAGTATTTAGTGGCATCTAGTGGTGAAATTCTAGATGTCAACGCTCCCTTGCTAACCCCTCCCTTTGTGGGAGAATTTACAGAAGCTACGGTGGCCTTCAAGGACAAGAAGCTATAGTTACTAAAGATGGCATCATCCACCACTGCCTCAAGTCTTTCCTACAATATCAAGTGATGAGGTGAAGATGTATTTAGTTATTTATTCTATAGTACTTCTTCTGTTCTATAAATTCTCCACACTGCTCCTTTAAGGCTCTATAGATTAATTTCAGTTCAAGTGTCAAGAAACCAAAACAAATTTCTTTGTATTTTAAAAATTAAGACCTTTGGAAATTCATGATTTCGATGGTGGCCATTTTGTAAGATTTGCAGAAAAAAAAAAAAAAAAATTCTTGACACTTAAAGACCTACTTCACCGGTTGGAATATGAAGGTGTATTGAACTCGGAGATCCTATGAAGTATAAATGTGCAAAAAAAAAAAATTTAATCGGATCATCCTAGCCTGAGAAAAGGCAGAAAGAGTGTTTTATGGTCTCACTGTCTAACCCTACATTTCTCTTTCTGTGATGTCACAGAAAGAGAAATGTAGGGTTAGACATGATGATCCGATTTCAATTTTTTTTGCACATTTATACTTCATAGGATCTCCGAGTTCAATACACCTTCATATCCCCACCGGTGAAGTAGGCCTTTAAACCAACATTATTCTACAGACCCTTACCTTCAATTTAAAAGTGAAATCTAAACTTTTGCATCAATTTTGAAATGATTGACTGAGTCCAGTCCAGGCACCACACTACTAAACACTGTCTGATGAAACACACACACACAGCAGGATAGAATGGTATGATGTCACCGCCGGTTGGAGCTTGCACATGCTCAGTGCGATCGCAGAATAACTTAGTCCTTAAGTCGATAAGTCCAGCGTGAATAAACTGTCATCGTGTGGCAGTTAAAATATAAACAGCAAAAAAAAAAAAAAAAAAACTTCAACTCTGATGAACTCCGTATCCCACAATCCCTTGCAGCGGTGACCTCATATTCCCCTCAGATCTCAAGATTAAAAACAACAGTGTGTTATGATTGAATTGTACTCACTGGAGCTTCTTTGTAGTTTCAAGTTTTGGGACATTCTGACTGTTAAGGCGGCGACCAGACTGACAATTTTTTTTTTTTTTTAAACAATGGATTTCAGAAACTGTTGAAAGGTGCACAATGTAACTCTGGGTGTGTCGAGAAGTGAAACATTCTCTAAGGTTTATTCTCATAATAACTGAATAAACAAACTTTCCTCACAGGGAAATGTGATCCCTGGAACACTGTTTGAAGTTAGAACGCTTCCTGAAAAGTTATTGTTTCACTGTTGTTGTTTACAGCAGCAGGGCCCACAGTTTGGGTTACAAACATATTCTAGTCTTATGTTTGGTTCCAGGTTCCTCACAATAATTTGATTTATGATGATAGAATTATTCAATACTAAGAATTACATGTAGAGAAAATATGTTTAGTAAACTAACTGCAGGCTCTGTGAATGTAAACAAATCCCCCTCCTCTGAAACTACACAGTGACCCTTTAAGTAAACCACAATTGATATGCTCAAACTGATACCTGCTTCTGTATGGTATTGGCCAATCAAATGGCAGCAAAAAATGCCATTAACTAAAGCTGAAATATGCACCTGTGAGGCTTTCCTATGAGAAGACATTTTGATGTGATTTGACAGTCTTAGCTCAACTAACAGCAGAGACGATATGATAAAGTTTCAAATCATCTATCTATCTATCTATCTATCTATCTATCTATCTATCTATCTATCTATCTATCTATCTATCTATCTATCTATGTAATGTGTGGAGTTAGTTTCATGATAGTAAAGCATCTGAAAAGAGTTATAGGCATATTTATCAATCCACATTAAAGATATTGTCATTTTAAGTTTGATAAACTTTTACAGAAATTTCAGTTTAGATGAGGCTATTATGGGCTATGCTCTGGTTCTTATGACACAATAAGTATTTTGAACCAATCACAGCAGTTCTCTTGTCATCTGTCAGTATGATCGCCGCCTAACATATCCTGACTGTGTTATCACTTTCTTGGTCTGGGAAGAAAAAAAAAAAAAAAAAAAAAAAAAAAAAATGAAAAATCTGGAAATGATGTATGGTGTTTTAGAGGGGGCGGGACACAAGCCTCATCTAGCCTCGTGATTGGCCGGCCCGTCTGTCAGTCAGTCAGTCAGTCACAAGCTGCTGTCCTGTAGCAGCGGCTCTATGTCTTCCGCGTCGCTGGTGGGCGTGGCTAAGAGGCCGTGCCGGTCTGAGCGTGTGCAGAAGCGTCAGACTTACTGAGCTTCATATCGTCCTGAGTCAGTCGAGTGTCGGGGATGAAGATCGCTACGATGAACGCCAGGATGACCGCACACGCCCCAAACAGGAAGGGAGGGCCCGGGATCAGGGACTTCTAGAGACACAGAGAGAAACATACATTACTCTGTCTGTCTGTCTGTCTGTGAGTCTCTCTGTGTGTCTGTCTGTGAGTCTGTCTGTGTGTCTGTAAGGGATCAGAAACTTCTATAGAGAGAGGGAGAGAGAGATACTTTAATATTACTCTGTCTGTCTAGCTGTCTGTCTGTCTGTGAGTCTGTGTGTCTGTCTGTCTAGCTGTCTGTCTGTGTGTCTGTGTGTCTGTGTGTCTGTGAGTCTGTGTGTCTGTCTGTCTGTCTGTCTGCCTGTGAGTCTGTCTATCTATAAGGGAGGGAGGGCCCGGGATCAAGGACTTCTATAGAGAGAGGGAGATATACATTATTATTACTCTGTCTGTGTGTCTGTGAGTCTGTGTGTCTGTGTGTCTCTCTGTGTGTCTGTGAGTCTGTGTGTCTGTCTGTGTGTCTGTGTGTCTCTCTGTCTGTGAGTCTGTGTGTCTGTCTGTCTGTCTGTCTCTCTGTCTGTCTGTCTGTCTAGCTGTCTGTCTGTGTGTCTGTCTGTCTGTCTGTCTGTAAAATAAACTGTAAGTAATAAATATACATTATGGAAAATTATAAGCTTTTATTTTGAAAAAAAAAAAAAAAAAATACAAACTGCATACTGAATGTGTGTGTGTGTGTGTGTGTGTCTCTATTTATAGCGTGTGTGTGTTTAGAGTTGTGTGTGTGTGTGTGTGTGTGTGTGTGTGTTTAGAGTGTGTACCTCTACTTTAGGAGGGGTCCTGCCTGGTACTGGCTCTATGTGTGTGCTTAGTGTGTGTGTGTGTGTGCTTAGTGTGTGTGTGTGTACCTCTACTTTAGCAGGGGTCCTGTCTGGTACTGGCTCTATGTATTAGTGTGTGTGTGTGTGTGTGTGCTTAGTGTGTGTACCTCTACTTTAGCAGGGGTCCTGCCTGGTACTGGCTCTATGTATTAGTGTGTGTGTGTGTGTGTGTCTGGTGTGCTTAGTGTGTGTACCTGTACTTTAGCAGGGGTCCTGTGTTTAGTGTGTGTGTGTGTGTGTGTGTGTGTGTGTGTGTGTGTGTGTATGTGTGTGTGTGTGTGTGTGTGTTGTGTGTGTGTGTTTAGTGTGTGTACCTGTACTTTAGGAGGGGTCCTGCCTGGTACTGGCTCTATGTATTAGTGTGTGTACCTGTACTTTAGCAGGGGTCCTGCCTGGTACTGGCTCTATGTATTAGTGTGTGTACCTGTACTTTAGGAGGGGTCCTGCCTGGTACTGGTTCTATGTCTGTGTGTGTGTGTGTGTTTAGAGTGAGTGTGTGTACCTCTACTTTGGGAGGGGTCCTGCCTGGTACTGGTTCTATGTCTGTGTGTGTGTGTGTGTTTAGAGTGAGTGTGTGTACCTCTACTTTGGGAGGGGTCCTGCCTGGTACTGGTTCTATGTCTGTGTGTGTGTGTGTGTTTAGAGTGAGTGTGTGTACCTCTACTTTGGGAGGGGTCCTGCCTGGTACTGGTTCTATGTCTGTGTGTGTGTGTGTGTGTTTAGAGTGAGTGTGTGTACCTCTACTTTGGGAGGGGTCCTGCCTGGTACTGGTTCTATGTCTGTGTGTGTGTGTGTGTTTAGAGTGAGTGTGTGTACCTTACTTTGGGAGGGGTCCTGCCTGGTACTGGTTCTATGTCTGTGTGTGTGTGTGTGTTTAGAGTGAGTGTGTGTACCTCTACTTTGGGAGGGGTCCTGCCTGGTACTGGCTCTATGTATTAGTG
>CM047507.1:32570551-32635551 GCA_026122265.1 Ammodytes dubius | reverse complement strand
TCAAAACACAAATCTACAGGGCTGCTCCGGTGGTGTAGTGGATAGAGCGTGTACCATATTGGCTCCGGCCTTTGTTGCAGTTGTCACGGGTTCAAATCTGACCCGTGGACCTTTACTGCAGGTCATCCCCCCCTCTCTCTCTCTCTCTCTCTCTCTCTCTCTCTCTGTCTGTCTCCCATTTCAACTCTGTACTGTCTAATAAAGCTTGAAAATGCCCCAAAAAAATACTTTAAAAACACAAATCTAGAGACATGTGTGAGTCATGTTATCACAGCTAAAGTTCATAAATATCAGTGTGCTCAGTGTTCTTTTTTATTTATTTTTATATTATATTTTATTTATACAAATTGTTCACAATGTTTTAAACAATATACAGAAAAAACAAGCACATAGAAAAGACTGAATGTGCTCAATGTTATTCGACTGTGAAGCTGAGTTTGAGTTTTGTTTTCCCACAACAACTAGGTCAGTGGTAAGTTTCATTTTGAGGAGAGATTTCCTGTTTGCCTGGTGCCTTGACTGTAGGCTAGACGGCTACATAACAAGATTAATAAAAACATTACAACAGAAGACACATTCAGTGGACAAAACTGAGCTGTTTGCAACTTAAAAAGGTGTAGTCAGTGATTCTGGAGAACGCAAAATCAGTTAATATCTCCTCATGATCGGCTACCTGTCTGTATGTGCGTAGGGGGAAAACAGTGTTATTACACAGCCTAGACTCTGTAAAAAGGCATGTTACTAGCTACGGTGGACACCCTTTGTTTACATGCCAGTTTACAGAGCCTAGGCTGTTAATTACACTGTTACACAGGACACAGCACTTAAACGCATGTGTTTTGGGTAGGGCTGGGCGATATTGGACCAAATCTTATATCACGATATAGGTAATTTATATATCACGATATGGATATATATCACGATATAGCATTTTTCCTTAAAATTCAATGGATTACAATAACCGTACGGAACTTTAATCACATTAGATTATTTTAATTTTTGCTTGGAACTTAAATTTCCATAAAAAGAAAAACTGGTGCAAAATACCACACCAGTCAGTGCAAAATAAAAATGACAGCATCAACCAAAGAGCCTACATTTTCCAATTGATAGTAGCCTATATCAAAATAATGAAAGACTTGAATTTTCCTGCAGTATTTGCTCATCTTCATTTAAAAAAGCTGTCAAAATTAACTAATGAGCAAATGTCTGGTAATACTTTAACTCCAGCTTCAACACAAATAATATTTTCAAGTTTGACATGTTTTAAAGTTAAATAAAACCAGCCTTGCTGGCTGTCACCAACAATAACAGCACGGGGGTGAAGCCCCGAGTAGGCTAAAGATGTCATTATTAGCCAGCTAGCTCACGAGAGCTAACCCATGTAGTTTGCTGCTTAAAACAAGCCAACTCTGCGTCACGGCAACAGCATGCTGAAGCAGCAAGCAAGTTTCCTTTGCCCGATGACATTTTTGACCGTTAAAACCAGCTGCTCTGCCACCGTGACACGGAGTTGGTTTGTTAACTTTACTGACGGCGCACCAAAGCTAGACCATGAGCTAGACAGCTAGAGCAACAGATGAGGCTTCTTCTGTTGCGGGTAAAGAAGCTGTATTGCAGCCAAGAACTGCAGAGCCCCCGTGTGGCGCGGCGGTGTAACTGCAGTGTAACTGTAGGGACTCGGAGGGACAGCTGCCTCCCGCTCCATATGCTCCCGCCACATGAACTTTTTTTCTCCGCGATATAAACGATATGGCCAAATCTCTCCCGGTAGACACTTTCATATCGTCCACGATATGATATCGTCATATCGCCCAGCCCTAGTTTTGGGGCAACTATTTGAACTATTTTGATATATTTGATCATAAATCAGACAGTTAACAACAACATATGAACAAATCCTTCTGTTATAACCTTCAGAATAGTGCTGAGAATGATTATGGAAAGTTTAGTTGATGTAAGTGCTTTAGAAGTTGAGATTTGAGGTTCAGAGTATCGCATAGGTCTGTTAATTTATTTAGACACTATTCTGATTTTATTAACCATGTTTTGATGTGTATTAAGCCTGTTAACCGGCCGTTAGCCATTGGTGCTACGAAACCTAGCTTCCCTGATCTTAAACTAATTTGTTTTATATTTTTTGACATATTTTTAAACCTATTTATATATATTTTCTTGACACCATTGTGATGTAATTTTAGCGTGTTTTGACATGTATTAAAGCAGTTCGGATGGATTTGAGTTTGAGCATTTCAGCACAATCATAATATCCCGCCTTCCTCCAATGCAGCCCCACCCCCTCATTCCTATCCCGTTTTTTTTATTTTGTTTTTGAAGAAACTTAATTTAGGCTACACAAGCAGACTTACTTGCTTAATACTGTCTCCGTGCACAAAGTGAGTTTATATTGTGGCTGAAGAAACTGGTGGCTGTAGTAGGCTACAGCCACCTGCTTGATCTGCTGATCTGCTTGTATCACTGGTTTCACTTCAGATATGTCGGCCAGAACATCACTTATGCTTATAATGAGACTAGGAGAGGAGGAGTAGGGTTTTATCCGCTCTTTATTTTCCTTCTTTCACAGGCACAGCCGCATAGCCTATAGATCGCGGAAAAAGATCAAAGGCTTAAACTCTGCTCGTGAGGAGACGTTTGAACAGCTGTTGCGACTCGCGAATCGCAGCCGCTAATAACATGCACAAACTATAACTTATAACAGCGATCGGGACTACATGTACATACTCACACACGGGTGATTCACATTTACACTCAGATAAACACGAATGATGGCTTACTGTGGCAAATTGCTCACACACATCTCACCGAGGGAGAAGCGAAAGGAAACTTACTGAACTGGCTCTCTGGCCGACTGACATCACGGCCCAACACTAAAACACAGCTTAACACACTGTAAAAAATAACAAGAAATAACAACACTGTAACATTTTCTACAATGGTCGCTACTCGCTAGGCTACTGTCTGCCATGGAATCAAAACAAACCCTTTCGTTGAGGACGCGCGTGCACGAATGCGCGGTACACAAGCAGACGGCAAACAGACAGGTCTGTCGGCCAATTAAATCGTTCGGTCCGAACGATTTGATTGGTTGTAGTTTTCACCTAATATTATGAGACTGAAATAATTGTTTCTTTTTATTCCTGGTGGGTCTACCATGCATTTTAGAGTGTAAAAACCTTATTTATACCATTTTAAAGTCATTTAAAATAAGTGTAAAAACTGTACAAAGGTAAGAATAGCTTTAAGCCTATTAACCGGTCGTTAGCTATTGGTGCTACTAAGCCTAGCTTCCCTCAACTTAATAATTTGTTTTGATACTTCTGTCATATTTTTTAAACGTATTTTTAAATGTTTTTGATTTTAATAACTGTGTTTTGACATGTACCCGGCCCTTTAGCCATATGTGCTACTAAACTTAGCTTCCCTCACCTTAAACTAATTTATTTCTATATTTCTTTTACATATTTTAACCGTATTTTAATATATTGTTTTAGCGGTTACAACTGGCCGTTAGCTAGCCTTTGGTCGCGGTGCTAATAAGCCGAGCTTCTCTCAAGACAAGGCAAGTTTATTTATATAGCACAATTCAGACACAAGGCCATTCAAAGTGCTTTACAGGGGCAAGATTAAATTAAAATACATAAAACACAGCTCACCGGGTTTCGGACCGGCATCGCGTCTTGGGCCTCGCTGCCTGTCGCTCTGGCCGTGTTAATGTCACATCGTCCCGTCACGATTTTCACGCCGACTTCGGGTCTCTGTATCCGGGCATCCTCCAGCGATCTGTCGGCCTCTTCCAGGATGTCCCGCTGTGTGAACCGTGTGTGAATGTAGCTGCTAGCATGGATGGACGCGATCACGGAGCAGGTAACACAAACTATCTGCGTCTGTCTGTTTTCTTCTCTCGCCGATAAAATGAAAATTCCTGCGCTCCCTCTTCTTATTCTTATGTTTTTTTTTTTTTTGGCGGCTGGCAAACAAGTTATAAATGCATTACCGCCATCTACCGGTATGGAGTGTGGAATAAATAGCAACCTCCTTACAAAAAAATAAATAAAATAAAAATAATTCAAATAATTTATAAACTATAGGCCTATTTTCCATAAATGGTGTATATATTTAATATATTTATTTGAATTATTTTCACATACAAATTAGTAACCCCTAAGAAAGTGAAATAAAATGTGAAGACACTTATTGGAATTATTTTGTAAAATGTCTATTAAATCAAAACGTACTTTTTATCTTCTTAATTTCTCCCCTCATCTGCCTTCTGTCTTGCTCATATCTCTCACACACTGCATTATAACCATAGAAAGTATATAAATAACATTTCATACTATATATAAATAGATTATAACATGTTCTACGGTCTCTTCTTGCCCATTCCTGCGCTCTTCTCCAGGCCGGGTGGTTTGTTTTCTTCACCGGGGGATTGTGTTGGGTGGGCGGCTTTTTCCTCTTCAATAACTTTATTATGTAGGCCCAGGCTACCAAGCGAAAACAGGCATTTGTCAATTTCATATGCTTATGTAGTAGCCTATAAAACAACAGAGCAGGCAGGGACGTTGCTAGGATTTAAACAATGTGCTATAGAGACAGTGCATAACGCGTCATAATCTGAGGCCACGCCCATCGTGGGGGAAAAACAATTCACAGCGCTCCATTCACTTTATATTGAATGCTACCCGTATTCGGCAAACAAACTTAATAAAAAACGTAATACGACATGACTTTCACAAATACACGTTACTTTCTTTAAAGCCACGACTCTTGTCTGTCTATACGAGCTGTTTTGGTGAAAAAGTATTGAGTAATTTTCAATATCGAGACAAAACTCTTGACTAATGTATGCTGAATGCTAGGCTAATGTTAGCCTTCTGCTGTAGGCTAACCATAGGCTAACCCTCACGGACGGGAAAAAACACCTCAATATTGAAAATTACTCAATCATTTTTCACAAAAACAGCTCGTATGGACAGACAAGAGTCGTGGCTTTAAAGAAAGTAACGTTGTTTTCTTAAATGGATGTTCGATTACGTTTTAATTAAGTTTGTTTGCAGAAGACAGGTATTTTCAATACAAAGTGAATGGAAACGGTTTTCAACGGTCTCCCCCACGATGGGTCCGACCCGGTCCGACCGGACAAAAACACCTCAATATTGAAAACTACTCAATTATTTTTCACAAAAACAGCTCATATAGACAAACAAGAGTCGTGGCTTTCAAGAAAGTAACGTTTTTTTCTTAAATGGATGTTCGATTACATTTTAATTAAGTTTGTTTGCAGAAGACAGGTCTCCTTCAATACAAAGTGGATGGAGCGCTGTTCAATGTTTTCCCCCAAGATGGGCGTGGCCTATTTCATGCACTGTCTCTATATGTAGGCTACTTTTAAAAAAAAACAGTGTTAATACACAACTTAGTCTCTGATTTTGACAAAAAAAGATTTTGACGACAAGCATTCTCTAGAATCAAATGCCAATACTTTCTACAAACTGCGCCTTTAAACTGTTAAACATCAATTATTTTGTCCAGCATAATAGTTCCAAAACTAATGTCATGAAATTCAAATTTTTTAGGTGACTTTTTCAAACATCCAATTTTTGAAAGTGTTCCCAAAAAGTTTTAGAATAACTGCAAACAAACAAACAAACAAACAAACAAACAAACAAACAAACAAACAAACAAACAAACAAACAAACAAATACATGTTCCAACGTCTCAATGTTTGACTCACTAAACACATCTACAATTATTATTATTATTTTATAATCAATGTTGGAATCTGTTTCTCAGAAAGGCAAGTCGGAGGCCTTGTGGACTGGTATGCTCAGCTGACCGTCTAAACACCGCCCCGTGGGATTAACGTAGTCAAACAAACGAACGCTTTCCCGCCGACGTATGAGCCAAATAAAAGCTGTTCCCAGATCCGCTTTAAACTCTACGTCCCCTTATTACGTCACAGAGCGGCTCACCGACAGAACTGACTCTGGGTCGGTTTGAAGATTAACAGTCACGCCCACTTTGCTGTCTCGAGTTCGCGCCCCCTGCTGTACAACCGCTCACACTACAATGCAGACGCTGTTTTATTCATTTAACAGCGTTTAAAAGTCGCGATTCCGGTAAATTTAAAATCCCAACAACAACAAAACTCACCTACAACTCGTACTTTAATGATTTCTGTTGTTACCGCTTCGACTGTGTGGAAAAACAGGCCAACGGACAATCTCAGTATTTGGCAGGAACATCCAATGGTAAACCGCGCTCCTTTGATTCTATGGGAGCACTATTTGGCAAGAGGGAAAAGGCGGGACTTCGGCAGTGGAAGAATTCAGAGTATCGTCAAGGTAACGAGCGTAACACGTCACACGTCCGGATAAAATTCCCCCAAAATAAAATCCCAGCAGAAGCAAATGTGGTTTCAATTATAAGTGCATGAAAAGAAAGAAAGAAAGAAAGAAAGAAAGAAAGAAAGAAAGAAAGAAAGAAAGAAAGAAAGAGAAAGAAAGAAAGAAAGAAAGAAAGAAAGAAAGAAAGAAGAAAGAAAGAAGAGGGGACAGACAGACAGACAGACAGACACGCACGCACACACACACACACACACACACACACACATAAATAATACATGATGTGATCAAATGAAATACAAGTGAAATAATTACAAGCAAGAGTATAAAACACAATGATTGAAGAGTTTAATTAGAATAAATAAATAAATAAATAAATATTTCAATAAATAGAGGGTGGACTTAGAAAACTGTCTTGATCAATTTATTAAAAATAATCAACAGACGTTATTAGGCTTATTATTTGTATGGGCAGTCTTTATAGCCTACGTTTTATTGTACACATATCTTTATCTATATTTGAATTTAGGCCTACTGCAAGCTTGAATTTTCTGTATTTCTTTAAAAAGAAGATTCAAAATTCCATTGCACTAACATATTTTTTTGTTTGTTGCATTTTTCGTTCAATCAAATAAATTAAAACATTACACTATTAATATCAATAGTCTTATTTTCGGTCCCACTGTGTAACACGAACACAGCAGTAGTAAATAAAACTAATAAAAAAAATAAAAAAATAATAATAAAAAAAAAATCTCCGTATTTTATTGTGAAGGCCGTGTCGCCTTGCTTTCCTGGCTTCACCCCTTTAGCTCATTTCGCTTGACTCTCTCTGAGACGCAAACGCAAGGCAGAGCGGATCAATGTGAACTGAGACTCGTTGGCGTGATCGGGATAATGCGGCTCCGCTGATCGCTGTATCGGTAAGAAATCTAACGGCCCAAAGCCTCCGGTTGGTTCACCCGCCGGTAACCCTGCGCTGTGTGTGTGATGACGAGCTACCGGAAAGCGCAATAGGTAACTGCGGCGGTAACTGCGTCGCACCTCCACTACACACTACACACTCCCTTTGTTCGCTTGCTTGCGCCTTTTTTTCCTAATTCTTCTTTGCACCGATGCTGGCTGCTGCAGCTTTTGTAAATACTGGCGCAATATGGCGGCCGATTTTTGGGGACTCGAGGGGGGCGGGGGCGCATTGATGTGTAATGCGTGCGGCGGTGTGTGTGTGCGTGTGTGTGTTGGTGTGTGTGTGTGTGTGTGTGTGTGTGTGTTGTGGTGTGGTGTGTGTGTGTGTGCACGAGCTTCATATTGCGTAGTAAGATGGGGGGAGGGGGGGGCAGTTAATGATGCAGGTTAAACTGTGACCTCTGATGTTTCTTCAACACAACAGAGAGAGAGAGACAGAAAGTGAGACAGAGAGACAGACACACACAGGGACAGAGGGAGGGAGACAGAGAAGAGAGAGACAGACAGACAGAGAGAGACACACACACAGGGACAGAGGGAGGGAGACAGAGAGAGAGAGGAGTAATGTTACCTGCATGCTCACCTGAAAGGTCAACGAATAGACTATTTAGGAAGGGGAGTGGGGGTCATACCTATGATAAACATACAGCCTGTTTTCCAAATCGCATACTACATACTAGGCCTATGCCAGCCTACATACATACTTTACTAAGAGCATGTTGGTTTGCATATATAGCTTACTGCAGAATGCTATTTGGTGAATCTGGTCTCTGGGTATTTTGGGCATGCTGCAAGATTGACTAATTGATTTAATTGTATCGTAGTATGGTCATAGTGTGGTCATCCCCTAAAAGGTTTACGAGACACTTTTCTTAAAACAAAGAGACCAGAAACAACAAGTATACACTTGACCACCACCATACTAATACTTCTGAGACCTCTGGATTTATTCTAAAGCAATAGTGGGTAACTTTTTCATATAAATGAATTTTGGTTACATTCAAGCTAACACCAAACGAGTTGCTCAAAGTTGATTAAGCCTATTATCAGCTCCACAAAACTCTCTCTGTATTTCTCAGTATGGCAGCGTTCACAAACTGGTGTCGCCCCCACTGACACTGGTGCAGGAGCTCAGAAAAAATCCCCAAGAGGAGCCCAAGAAATGTTTCAGTTGTTGATTCTACTGGTAAGAAAGAAAACCTGGACGTACAGCAGAAGGTATAAAATCCATGTGCCATCACTGAAGGCTTTACCTCATGTAGATGCACCGACAGTGTTGTTGTTATCTTCTGAAATGGTAGCGGATCGTGAGGAGATATTCACTGATTTTGACAAAAAGTGATTTTGACAACAAGCGTTCTCCAGAATCACTCACTCCACATTGCTCGCGTGTGTGTGTGTGTGTGTGTGTGTGTGTGTGTGTGTGTGTGTGTGTGTGTGTGTGTGTGTGTGTGTGTGTGTGTGTGTGTGTGTGTGTGTGTGTGTGTGTGTGTGTGTGTGTGTGTGTGTGTGTGTGTGTGTGTAGATTTTAGGGGACACAGGGCCAAGGGACAGTACACATGATGACTAGTGTGAATGCAGTATGCTGTGTGTTACTACTGCACTACATCTACTGTGGTTAGTGCAGCTGGTCTTTGTCGTTCAGCAGGAAACTGTGTGTGTGTGTGTGTGTGTGTGTGTGTGTGTGTGTGTGTGTGTGTGTGTGTGTGTGTGTGTGTGTACGTTTGACTAAATGTCAGTTTGTCTGTGACCTTGTGAAACAGAATGTCTCTTCGCTGCACGATTCTTCATAAAATGTGAATTTGATATTTCTCCTCAAGAATAGATCTCACATGGATTTTATACCTTCTGCTGTACGTCCAGGTTTTTTCTTCTTAGCAGTAGAATCAACAACTGAAACATTTCTTGGGCTCTTCTTGGGGATTTTTCTGAGCTCCTGCACCAGTGTCGGTTGGGGGGGGGGGGGGGGGCTGACACCAGTTTGTAAACGCTGCCATACTGAGAAATACAGAGAGAGTTTTGTGGAGCTGATAATAGGCTTAATCAACTTTGTGTCAACTCGTTTGGCTGATGGCTTGAATGTAACAGACATTAATTCATATAAAAAAGTGTTCAGTTATTTTAACATGTTTGTAATTTGTTCCCTCCAGACTGACCTGATAGATTCCCAGCCCTGGTGTGTGTGGTGGGCTGAGTCTCCAGGTGATAGTCTGGCCCGGGCCTGTATGTAGCGTGTGCAGGGCCCGGTCTAACTCCTGGTTTCCCCCCCTCACTCCCTCCCTTCCCTCTGGACCGGCGGCCTGCCTGGCTGCCCCTCTACAGGTGAATTAACAAATTAAATCTTGTTTCTATTCAGATATATAAAAATAATATGAAACAAAACAGAAAAATTCAAATTACTTCACAAAGAAGGAAAAATAAAAAGCATGTTACACCACCATACTGTATAATCCTTTGAAAAGCCTTGACAATGGATTACCGTCCGAATATTTGGATATATTTATATTGTATTTTGATACTTTTGGCGACACTGTTATTGAAACTTTATGTCTCTTTCTCTCTCTATCTATCTATCTATCTATCTATCTATCTATCTATCTATCTATCTATCTATCTATCTATCTATCTATCTATCTATCTATCTATCTATCTATCTATCTATCTATCTATCTATCTATCTATCTAACCATCTCTCCCTCCCTCTCTCTCTCTCCCACTCCCATCCCTCCCTCCCCTCTCTCTCTCTCTCCCTCCCTCTCTCTCTCTCCGTCCCTCTCTCTCTCTCTCTCCCTCCCTCTCTCCCTCTTTCTCTCTCTCTCTCTCTCCCTCCCTCTCTCTCCGTCCCTCTCTCTCTCTCCAGGTGAATGAATGAAGACCCCCTTCAAGAGCCCCGCGCCCCCCCGGCCCCCCCGCTCAGACACTGGGGGTGACTCTCACACACAGGGTGAGGACACAGGCTGGAAAGTCATGAAAATGTTCTACTTTAAATCGTGTGTTTGTGGCCTCGACACTTAAAGGTGCAGTGTGTAATATGACATCATCAAGAAAGTTCTAGAATGCAACGCTCCCTGGGTAACCCCAACCCTTTAGAATAATAACAGAAGCTACAGTGGCCTTCAAGGACAAGAACAATTCAAAATTTTAAACAATGCACCTGATGACATTCCAACTATGACACTTCCAAAATGGCGGTGACAAGGCCTTGGTCCAAAGTATGGAGAAATATGGACATATATGAGACCCTTTCTAAGGAAAAAAATTATAATTCTTAAAAAAAAAATCAGCTATTATGCACTAAATTAAACGTACTTATGGATATTATAATTACTTTCTACAAAATCTGCTATGAAATAAAACACAAAATTCTACACACTGCAGGTTTAACGATTTGGAAGACGGCTCTCAAATCTTTCATTAGCAAGAAAGAGGAATGTTCTGTTTTGCCGACCGACCGAACACGGCAAACGTTTAATTTACCAGCTGTAAAACGCTAAACGAACGGGGCTTAATACGTCACCTTGTGCATCGCTCTGATTGGTTGTAGTGCTATCCAATCACGTGCAGTGGTCTTTGAAATGCACGAGTAGGAGCCGCCCCTTGAGTTGGGAAGGTCTATTGATCGTGGCCAGACCCTCTATCGTTCTGGATATGGGTCTGGATATCTAGGCTAGGAAAATGTTGGATTTCCCCATATTTTTCGACCACCGTTATTGAACAAAAGCAAATCTTTTCTTCAATATCTTTTTTGGGTGTTTGTCGGATTACATTATATGAATCCCGTTCCATTTTACAGATAGCGCAAGGAATGACATCATAGGTGTGAAAACGTCTTAAGATCTAGTTTTTCGAGGGCGTATCAAACGTGTGCAGTGTCTTAAAGGCCTTCTTCACCGGTTTGAATATGAAGGTGTATTGAATTCTGAGATCCTATGTAGTATAAATGTGCAAAAAAAAAAAAAATCAGTTCATCCTAGCCTGAGAAAAGGCAGAAAGAGTGTTTTTTTTTTAACCCTATATGTCTCCTTCTCGTGACATCACAGAAAGAGAAATATAGGGTTAAAAAAAAACGTACTTTGTAAATATTACTGTGATGTCACAGTAAAAGACATCACAGTAATATTTACAAAGTACTCTTTCTGCCTTTTCTCAGGCTAGGATGAACCGATTTCAATTTTTTTTGCACATTTATACTACATAGGATCTCAGAATTCAATACACCTTCATATTAAAACCGGTGAAGTAGGCCTTTAATGCCCCAGTCCCCCTTAAAGACCTACTTCGGCAGTGGCGAAGTGTGCAGGGAGGTCGCCTCTGGAGTGCAGGGTCAGAGTTTCGATCCCCCGCCTACCCGCCACATGTTGAAGTGTCCTTGGGCAAGACATTGAACCCCGAATTGCTCCCGATAGTTAGCTTGCACCCTGCATGGTAGCTGCTGCTATCGGTGTATGAATGTGTGTGTGTGATTGGGTGAATGTGTACAAAACAATGTAAAGCGCTTTGGGTCTGTGAAAAACCAGGGAAAAGCGCTGTATAAGTGGAGTCCATTTACCATTTACCATTGTATTGAACTCTGAGATCCTATGTAGTATAAATGTGCAAACATTTTAGAAATCGGTTCATCCTAGCCTGAGAAAAGCTAACCCTAACCCACTCAGAAAGAGTGTTTTATGGGCTCACTGTCTAACCCTACATTCTCCCATGACGTCCTAAGGACTAGTTTTAAAGTGCGTGTCAAACCTGTGCAGTGTTTTGATGCCCCAGTCCCACTTAAACCTGCAGTGTGTAGAATTTTGGGTTTTATTTCCTAGCAGATTTTGTAGAAAGTAATTATAATATCCACAAGTACATTTAATTTAGTGCATAATAGCTGAAAAAAACGTTTTGAATTATTTATTTTTCCCTTAGAAAGGGTCTCATATATGTCCATATTTCTGCATATTTTGGACCAAGGCCTAGTGCCGCCATCTTGACAGTGTCATAGTTGGAATGTCATCAGGTGCATTGTTTAAAATTTTTAATTGTTCTTGTCCTTGAAGGCCACTGTAGCTTTTGTTATTATTCTAAAGGGTTGGGGTTACCCAGGGAGCGTTGCATTCTAGAACTTTGTAGAACTTTCTTGATGATGTCATATTACACACTGCACCTTTAAAGACCTACTTCACTACATTCTCCCATGATGTCCTAAGATCTAGTTCTCGAGGGCGTATCAAACCTGTGCAGTGTTTTAATGCCCCAGTCCTTGTGCATTGTTTTAATGCCCCAGTCCTCCTCAATGCGTTCTGGCTTCAGAACTGTGTCAGTGTGTCAGTGTGTCCTTGAGTCTTTATCAGCGTTTGTGTTTCAGGACATTCTGGCGTCTCTGGAAACATGATGAAGAAGAAGAACCCACACAAGTGAGTCTGTTACTAACCGCTAGTCATTCCATTCCATCATTCAGAATCCAATTGTTTTTTACGTCTTATGTGTTTACTTAAATGTCTTCAATGGCCTTTGTCGCTGATCAGGCCGCCATTGTAAAAAAACAACTTGTTCAGCCCAAACCAGGGGGGTTTAGTTATTACCCTTAAATGACTTGGCTCTGTAAATAAAGGTTAAAGACCTACTTCACCAGTGGGAATATGTGTGAGTGTGTGTGTGTGTGAAATGTGCAAAGAAAGGCTTGGATGAACCGAAGAAATCAGTTCATCATAGCCTGAGAAAAGGCAGAAAAAGTGTTTTATGGTCTCACTGTCTAACCCTACATTTTCCCATGCATGACATCACACATGGTAAAATGTAGGGTTAGGATTATCAGGAAAGCTGGGCCAAGGGAAGACTGAGGGAAGACTGAGGAAAGAAAACCTAATTCATTATATTATAATAGTGATTTTATAATGATAGAACGCTGGTTCCGTATGAGTGAAGTATTCCTTTAAATCAAATTAATAGTACATGTATCTCTGTGTCTCCCCACAGGAAGCAGAAGGTTGGCGTGGGCCCCAGTAAGACTCTGTCCCCCCCCAGGAGAAACATCGTGGGCTGCAGGATCCAGCACATCTGGAAGGAAGGCAGTGAGTTAAAAACATAATAATTTAACCTTTTATTTATCCTGGGAGTGAGTCTTAACACACAGACTGACCAGATAACACAGCTATGGATTGGTTTCATTCTGGAAAATAAAAGCCGTAATAATCAAAATTAAAACCAAAGAAAGGCCTGACATATTTCACTCTGTATAATGAATCTAGAATATGTGAACAACCTGTATTTGGGGCGACTGTGTCTCAGGTGGTAGAGCGGGTCGGCCAATGATCGAAGGGTTGGAGGTTCGATCCCCACCCTGTGTCATGGTTGTTGTGTCCTTGGGCAAGACACTTCACCCACCTTGCCTCGTGTGAACGTGTATGACTGCTGTGTGTTTGAGGTGGTGGTCTGAGGGGCTGTAGGCGCTGAATGGCAGCCACGCTTCCACCACCGGTATGACTGTGTGAATGAATGGAACCTGGAACCCTGTAAAGCGCTTTGAGTGCCAAGAAAAGCGCTATATAAATCCAATCCATTATTAGGGGGCCAAGCCCTAGCAGGAGCTGGGACCGCGTTTTGCAGAGCAACGCGGTTCCCAAGCCCTGCCGGCAGGGAACCCTATTGATTTTGTAGGAATTATTATTAGGGGGCCAAGCCCGCTAGAACTGTGTCCCCAGCCCAAACCGTGAAGGGTGCAGACATGCCAATTGCATGACTAGATCCAGGTCCGTGAATTCTCAGCATACAAAAAAATTCAGACATGCCGGCCACTAGGTGGCGCTACAACGAAGGAAAACGCCTTTGGGGTCATAACTCCCACACCGAACGTCCCACAGTCAAAAACTGTATATACACAGATTCACTGGAGTCAGCTGCATCTTTTGGCATAGGCCACGCCCATTTGTATATGGCAATTTTTTTCGCAATATCGCAAAAACTGCAAAACTGACTTTTCGCTACTCCTCCCACAATTTTTGCACAATTGACACCAGACTTTGCGCAGAACATCTACCGACCCTGCTTTTGCTCATAACTCGCCAACCAAACATCGCACATTAAAAAACCTGACATCCACTTGTTCTGTGAATTGAGCTGCATCGTTCCACCATGGCAGTTTTGCGAAATTCATCCATAAGGGGGCGCCAAAAGCACACTAAATGTATATCAGCTTGTAAACAGCAATACCTATACAACTCCCAAAGGAATTTTCTTAAAACTCCAGGGAAACCATCTAGGGGCATACCCGAGTCTATATAAGAAATATGGCCAAGAAATATTAATGTGGGCGGGACTTTTTCAGAAAAGGAAAAAAAAAGTTTTTTACAGTGGAGAGAATGACAGCCTCTCCAATTTTTTACAGTGGAGAGGTTGACGATCTCTTTTTGCTCATAACTCCCCAACCGAACATCCCAGAGTCAAAAACTTTACATCCACAGATTCTGTGAAGTGAGCGGCCGGCGCGGCGGTTGACGACGAGTTGCGTCGGAGGCTTGGCCCCCGGTCAAAACTGCTTGCAGTTCTAGTTATTATTATGGCTATACACTCAGGTCCCTAAATATTACCCCTCCCTCCAGATAAGCAATAATAACCCTATATATGTATTACAGCCTCAGTAATAACCCTGTGCCCCCCCCCTGTAGGTAAGCAGTAATAACCCTGTGCCGCCCCCCCCCCAGGTAAGCTAATAACCCTGTGCCCCCCCCCCCCCAGGTAAGCAGTCCAGTGGAAGGGGGCCGTCCTGGACCAGGTGCCCGTCAACCCGTCTCTCTACCTGATCAAATACGACGGCTTCGACTGCATCTACGGGCTGGAGCTCTACAGCGACGAGAGGGTGGTGGGGCTGGAGGTGCTGCCCGACAGAGTGGGTGAGGAATCTGTCTGTCTGTCTGTCTGTCTGTCTGTCTGTCTGTCTGTCTGTCTGTCTGTCTGTCTGGGTGAGGAGTCTGTCTATCTATCTATCTATCTATCTATCTATCCATCTATCCATCCATCCATCCATCCATCCATCCATCCGTCCATCTGTCTGCCTATCTATGATGAACTAATGCATTCCGTTGCCTCTCCCCGATCGGCCCAGCCCCTGCGCGTGTCAGTGACTCCATGCTGGCGGAGACCATGATCGGTAAGGCTGTGGAGCACATGTTTGAGACGGAGGAGGGTCCCAAGGAGGAGTGGAGAGGCATGGTCCTGGCCCGGGCGCCCATCATGACAGCCTGGTTCTACATCACCTACGAAAAAGACCCGGTTCTCTACATGTACCAGCTGCTGGACGACTACAAGGAGGGAGACCTGCGCATCATGCCCGATTCTAGTGAGTGGAGTTGTCTGTCTGTTGTTGTTGTCTGTCTATCTATCTTGTATGTAGTTTGTGTGTTCTTGTCCTGTGGTACCCTGTCTGTCTGGTACTTATTGGCCATCTATCATACTGTCTGTCAGGGGTCTATCATATGTTATATATAAATATCCTATCTATCTAACTAATTCTATCTATATATCTATGATTCGCTTTGTGTCTGTTTTCTGTTTCTGTCTATGTCTTTTCTGTCTGTTCCTCTTTTGCTGATCTGCTTGTTGTCAAAATCACTTTTTGTCAAAATCAGTGAATATCTCCTCATGATCTGCTACCTGTCTGTACTGTGTGTGCTCTGGAGAAGAAAAAAATGGTGTTTTTACACAGCCTAGGCTCTGTAAACTGCATGTAAACAAAGGGGGGTCACTGTAGCTAGCTGAGGGGTAAAGAATCTAAATATAAATAGATTTGTTGTTTTTATGTGTTTTATTACATGTAATGTGGAACTGAGATCTTTATAACTAATATCTCTCTTCTCTTCCTCTGTGTGTGTGTCTGCCCCTCTCTCTCTCTCTCCATCTCTCTTTACTGTGTGTCTCTCTCCCTCTCTCTCACTGTCTCTCCCTGTGTGTGTGTGTGTGTGTGTGTGTTGCCTCTCTCCCTCCCATTCTCCCACCCCCCTCTCTCTCTCCCTGTTTATGTCTCTCTCCCTCTCTTACTCTCCCTCTGTGTGTGTGTCTCTCTCTTTCTCTCTCCCTCCCTCTATCTCTCCCTCTTTCTCTGTGTGTGTGTCTCTGTCTGTGTGTGTGTGTGTGTCCCTCTCTCTCACTGTCTCTCCCTGTGTGTATGTGTTTCTCTCTCCCTCCCTCTCTCTCTCCTCTATCTCTCCCTCTTTCTGTGTGTGTGTGTCTCTGTCTGTGGTGTGTGTGTGTGTGTCCCTCTCTCTCACTGTCTCTCCCTGTGTGTATGTGTTTCTCTCTCTCTCCCCTCCCCCTCCCTCTATCTCTCCCTCTTTCTGTGTGTGTGTGTCTCTGTCTGTGTGTGTGTGTGTGTGTGTGTGTGTCCCTCTCTCTCACTGTCTCCCTGTGTGTATGTGTTTCTCTCTCTCCCTCTCTCTCCCTTCCCCCCCCCTCTCCCTCCTCTCTCTCTCTCCCTATGCCCCCCCTCCCTCCTCTCTCCCTCTCTCTCTCCCTCTCTTCCCCTCTCCCCCCCTCTCCCTCTCCTCTCTCTTCCTCCCCTCCCCCCCCTCCCCCTCTAGACGACAGTGCCCCCACAGAGCGAGAGCCCGGGGAGGTGGTGGACAGTCTGTGGGGAAGCAGGTGGAATACGCTAAAGAAGACGGAGGGAAGCGATCTGGAATGGTCATCCACCAGTAGAAGCAAAACCCAGCGTCTACTTCATAAAATTCGACGACGACTTTCACATTTACGTGTACGACCTGGTCAAGACTTCATAAAAAAACATGGATACGGTTACTAGGGTTAATGGTTAACGGTTCATTTTACCCCCACCACGAAAAGACTTATGCCACCTGACACCCACCTGATCCAACGGACAAGATGGATACACCGTTTGTTTCCTGGTTATTTGGTTGTTGTGAAGTTCGAGCCTTAAAGAACGAGACGAAAACAGGATTTAATGGAAGTTTCAAACGGACGCAGAACCGTTCCAGGCCTGAAGTCAGATGTTCCTATTGTTACAACGGCTAATAAATAGTCTGATGTATTTTTACCATTGGACTGAAAAGGCAGTGAAGTTAGTTTCAAGTTGGATATTAGATGGATATTTATAAGTGATTTAAAGGTGGAGTCAGTGATTCTGGAGAATGCTTGTTGTCAAATCATTCACTGTCAAAATCTGTGAATATCTCCTCATGATCTGCTACCTGTCTGTACTGTGTGTGTGCACTGACAAGAAATCCATTGTTAATACACAGCCTAGGTTCTGTAAACAGGCATGTTGCTAGCTATGGTTTGCACCTTTGTTTACATAGCCTAGGCTGTGTATAAACACTGGATTTATTTTTCAGCCACACACAGTACAGACATGTAGTGGATCATGAGGAGATATTCACTGATTTTGACAAAAAAGTGATTTTGACAACAAGCGTTCTCCAGAATCACTGCCTCCACCTTTATTCACTGGTAAATGTCTGTGGAACATCCAACTTGAAACCAACTTCACTGTCTGTCCAATGGGAGATATTCAAGTCTATTGAGATGTGGGAATAATAAGAATCGGACTGACGGGCAGAACTACAAGTCTTTGAATCATCCACCGTTCATCGTTCATGTCCAGATTTCGTGAGGACACAAAACTGTTTCCAGAGCCGCAGAAAGAAAGCTAACCGGCGATGCAGTTACAATCTTTCTTTTCCCTTTTCCTGAGACCCTGAAGGACTGTTCTAGAGGGCGTGGACGGGGTTAATGAAGGCACGGGACGTCCGATAACACAGGAGGAAATATCGTCCAATCACAGAGCGTCTTACTGACCTGTGGACAAACTTAAAAAAAAAAAGAAAACGCTGAAAGACGCAAACTTTTTTTTTTTTTTTTTTTACATTCTTTTATCACGTGTCCATTTCCTGTTCCCTGTTGACGCCTACATTACCCAGAATGACTTTGGGTTTTCCTACGCGGTGGCCTGTTAGCGTCGTAGCATCGATCGTAGCATGAGGGTTTTTTTTAAAGAAAAAGGTTTTCAACATGTTTGTATTCGTGCCAAAAAGATTTTCAACAAAAGTGTTAAAAGTGTGTTTGGAGATCCATTGATAACCGGGGGGGGGGGGGGGGCTGGTAAGATGTTCGCACAAACTTTACATGTGTACGGAGCGTGGCTAATGTTACGCTAACGGTTTCTATCAGTTAAAGGTGTAGTCAGTCAGTGATTCTGGAGAACGCTTGTTGTTAAAATCACTTTTTGTCAAAATCAGTGAATTTCTCCTCATGATCAGGTACCTGTCCCAAAGAAAATTCCAGTGCTAATACACAGCCTAGGCTCTGTATACGGGGATGCTACCGTGGGCCCCTTTGTTGTCATACGCTTTGTCTACACACCAGTTTACAGAATCTAGGCTGTGTATTAACATTTGATTTATATATTTCAGTTAACACACAGTACAGACAGATATCATGAGGAGATATTCACCGATTTTGACAAAGTTATTTCGTCCAGAATCACTGACTCCTCCTTTAATACCAGTTTATTGAACCACGACTTGGCATATCTCCCAAACTCCTCGGTAAAGGTAAACAGCCCCCCCCCTCCCTCCCCCCCCTAGCTCTGGATCCATGCTGTAAAGTTGATCTGTTTTTATATCAATCCGTCTCTTCTGTACAGTTCCTTTCTCTGTCTATATGTTTATATATCACTGTGTGTCTTGTACATTATGAACCCGTTTGACTGAAGCTATAGCTGCTGTTTCCGCTACATTATCCGACTTCATCTGTTGTTATATTTCTGTGATATGCTCTGTCTTGCTCTGATTGGTCCCTTCTCTCTCTCACAGTAGCTCAACACATGACAGCCAGCGCGTTTTCTATGTCACAAAAAAGTTTTTTTTAGTTTAACCTGAAAAATGTGGGTCCTGTGAGCCCGAACATTCTGATTCTAGAACGCCTGTTGTTGGAACTGACACATTCTCAATTGAAAATCTACATCAGATGACAACTAAGTACATTATTTTTAATTTGTTTTCGATTTGTTTTTCATTTGTACTATTGGTAAAATTAAGACACTGTTTGTTTTTTGTTTTGTTTAGGAGAGTAGCATTTCTATCTATCTATCTACCTATCTGAGAAACCTTTTCTGGAGATGACAACAATGTTTTTTTTTTTTTTTTATATGGAGTTCAATGTTACAAAGAAATCCAAAACCGTTCTCTAGAATCAGAATGAATCATTTTGGGAATCGCAACAACAAAAAACTCAAAACAAGTCAAACTGACTCATGACCCTCCCAGGCTCCGGTAGTTCGGCCCAATATATACCCAGAATTCACTTGGTTCTTTCTGTTACCTTGGAAACCTGTTAGACTCAATAACGTCACAGTTAGCATCCGTTAGCTTCAGGCTAATGTTCAGAGCATTGTAAGCACCGTTCAGATTTTACAGAAAACGTATGAGTGTGTGTCTGAACGAGTGTGTGTGTAGGTCTTAGTTGGAGCGTGTGTGTGTGTCTGAATGTGTGTGTGTGTGTGTGTGTGTGTGTGTGTGTGTGTGTGAGATCAGCCCCTGTTTGTTTGCAGCAGTGTTGTGTTAGCATGCCTGTGTGTGTGTTGTAGCTCAGTGTAAATCGGTGTGAGTTGCATGGCGTCTGTAGGTTTCAGTTGTTCGGCTGTCGTGGCTTCGAGTGCCTTTAGTTTGATTTTTTTTAAGTATTTTTTTTTTAACCCCTGTTTTATTTCGTACCGTGTGTCCCAGAGGCTGGTGTGTGTGTGTGTGTGTGTGTGTGTATCTGTGTGTGTGTGTGTGTGTGTGTGTGTGACCTCTCCGCACAGAAGTGACAGCAGTTATTTGTGTTTTTGGGTGGAGTGTCCCTTTAAAGAGTGCCATTTACAGACACCAGTGTTGTACAGCGGTAAACAGATCCTCACACTATTTACTGAAATAAACGAGTTCTCTGTTTTTTCACCCACGAGTCGTTCCATTCTTTCTTTATGAATCGTTTTAAAGGTGCCGTGTGTAGGATTTATTGGCATTTTGTATAACAGACTTGGTAGAAAAAGGAATATTAATTTTCGCAAGTGTGTTTTATTTAGTGTGGGCCTATAATCTCTTGAAAATTATCTAAAATATATTAATGCTATTTTTTTGTTTTCTTTTTCTACTAGCTGCTTGTCCTTGAAGGCCACCGTAGCCACCATATCATTTCAGAATGAATGGACTGAATCACAATTGAGAAAAATGTCTCACAGCTTTAGATTTCTTCCTCTCAAGCTCAATTCAATTCACATCAAAATGAGATCTCAGACTCAAAAATTATTTTGTTTGGAAGTCCCATTTAAAAGTTTGAAATTCTGGGGTGTGTTAGTGTTGCCGTACTATAAAGGTATACAAAAATACACGTTAATTTAGCTATTGATTAACTACTCTGTATTACATTTAAAATACATATTGGAAAGGAAGAAAGAAAGAAAGAAAGAAACTTTTCTCACCATAGCTCCATCTGCTGGAGCTGGTGGGGACTGCACCATTTGCCCATAATGTCAAAACACAACAAAACACGCAAACAACTAAGGTATTAAAAGGCTTTCCTGTATAAGTGGGTTTTCAGATGGTTCCAAAGTTAAGGGGCTAAGACTGAGAAAGTCAAGGCAAGTTTATTTCTGAAGCACAATTCAGACACAAGGCCATTCAAAGTGCTTTACAGGGGCATCAAATACATCAAGATTAGACGTTAAAATGTGCATTCAAGACATAGCAAAAACAAAGAAAATACATCAAGATTCAACATTAGACATTTAACATTTAGACAGAGATGTAGAATGGCTGCAATGAAAATGACTTGACTCACAATATAGTGTTTTTCTTTATAGCATATTTAACTGAGTCATTCTTTCATGGTTTCAAACTAATTTAAAAATGTTGGGGAATCTGTATTCACAAAACCAAATAGAATTTATTTCGAGGCGATCTTGGAGTGGAATAGGGAATGAGGAGGTTGGAGATGTAACTAGGGGCGAGATCATACAGTGCTGTGTAAGTGATCAACAGGATTTAGGAATTGATTCTGAATTTCTTAAATATTTATTATTTTTTTGGCATTTTTTACCACAATGCTTTAATTGACAGAGTGGTGAGATTAAATGTGTCAGAGAGGGGAAAAGACATGCAGAGAACGACCCAGGCTGGATTCTAACCCGGGTCTGCTGTGAAGAGGACTGAGCCCAAATATGGTGTGTGCGTGCGTGCGTGTGTGTGTGTGTGTGTGTGAACCTCTTTACAAAGATGTTGAGTCAAACAAATGCAAAGCAAAAACAACAATACACAATAAACAATGCAAATACATCAAATTTCAACAACTGATAAAGAAAAAAAAACCTATTAAAACATTTAGACAGTGATGTAGAATGGCAGCTATTCAAATGAAAAGGGTGAAAGTACAATATAGCCTGAATAAAACAGTAACAGGGAGAAGGTGTAGAAGGACAGAGCAGATCCACTGATGAGGTCCCATCCAGAGGAACAGGGAGGATGGTGGACTCTGTGTCTCACAGTTCACACACAAGCTGCTGCTTCAACCTCTGGACCATCAGGACGCATACCGTCATTCATTCATTCACTCACTCACTCACTCACTCACTCACTCACTCACTCACTCACTCAGGCACACACACACACACACTCACTCAGGCACACACACACACACTCACTCACTAACTCACTCACTCACTCACACAAACACAATCAGTCACTCACTCACTCACTCAGGCACACGCACACTCACACTCACTCACTCATCAATCATTCCCGGAGACCACCAGCTGTTGAGAGAAGAAGACAGACAACAGAAGTCATGAATCAGAGTTTACAGAGACATCCAGTATAAAGAGCATCAGTGTCTCACTGACATTTTACATGTCATCCACTTCGGAAAGATTACAAATACGTCAATATAAAAACATCTGGACAGAACTGTCACGACCCTGGTCGTATTTTTGTTTTGTTTTGTTCTTTGCTGTTTTCCTTTTCCTGAGTGGTTTGTCGGAGTGAGACCTCTGCGTGTGAGTGAGCTTTTCTATACAGGTGCAGGTGCGGGTGATTGGCTCCGTAAAGTGGCGGAAGGTGATTGGCCCACTATCAGTCTCCGGGCATTCAAAGACTCTGCCGGAGTCACTCAGTCGGAGGCATGATTGGCAGCAGCAGCACTCGCTCGCAGATTCCCGAACAACTTCTATTGTTTATCATGCGTTAATTATTGTATTTGATTGTGTAGGGGTGAGTTGTCATTTCTTTTGCAGAGTTTGTCTCTTAGTTTTTGTTCACTGTTTAGGTTAGGGTTTGCTTGTTCTTTTGTTTTCAGAGTAGGTTATTTTGGCGTTAACTCACCCTGAAGATTTATGTTGTTTATGTTTCATTATTGCTCGGTTAAAATAAATTTATATTTATTTTACTTTAGAAAAGTCTGTGTGTGGTGGTTTGGGGATTGGGGAGTGGGTATTTTGTCGCATTTGTGTTGTGTCTCTGGTTCCCCAGAGACAGGGGCATAACAAGAACAGATGACAGAAGGATATAAATCAATAAATACAATCTCTCTCTCTCTCTCTCTCTCTCTCTCTCTCTCTCTCTCTCTCTCTCTCTCTCTCTCTCTCTCTCTCTCTCTCTCTCTCTCTCTCTCTCTCTCTCTCTCTCTCTCTCTCTCTCTCTCTCTCTCTCTCGTTGGAATGAGAGAACGAACTCTGGCTAACCCTAACCCTAGAAGGACTCTGCAAGGACAGAGGTGGTTCACTGAGGAAAGCAGCTACTTAGCAGGTTGGAGGTTTACAAGGAAACACTGAATATTTGCTTTGATACTAACTGTGTTTCGTGACATTCAGCTGAAAGCAGCGTGGACTGACTCCAACCCTCTACTTACTCCAGAGTATCCAGTCTGTAGTGTGGACTCTCCCTAAGATCAGACAGAGGCTTCACTGCTGAATCCTGCAGGTTGTTCTCCTCCAGATCCAGCTTTCTGAGATGGGAGGGGTTGGACTTCAGTGCTGAGGCCAGAGAAGCACAGCTGACCTCTGACAAACTGCAGGAACACAATCTGGATAAAGAATAAATTATGTAAGTTTAGAGACAATTTGTGTGTGTGTGTGTGTGTGGTGTGTGTGTGTGTGTGTGTGTGTGTGTGTGTGTGTGTGTGTGTGTGTGTGTGTGTGTTTAAGGTTAAATATTACTGTAATGATCAGACATTTTTTGCTAGAAAAAACTGAAATGAATGGAAAACAAGTAAATATATCTCTTTCAACTGGTAAACGTTTGAAATTTTAACTAATATTAGTTGGTAGGATCTTCAGTATTAAAATGTGACAATTTATAAAATTGTGTTTACTATTAATTAATCAGTATAAATTAGGTTAAATTGTTAATTTATAACATCTAAAATAGTAACAGAGTCAGTGAACTGACCCCAGTCTCTCCAGTTTACAGTGTGGACTCTCCAGAAAACCACAAAGCAGCTTCACTGCTGAATCCTGCAGCATGTTGTAGCCCAGATTCAGCTCTCTGAGATGGGAGGAGGGGTTGGACTTCAGAGCTGAGGCCAGAGAAGCACAGCTGATCTCTGACAACCTGCAGTCCCTCAATCTGAATAAAGAATAAATTATGTTAATTTAGAAACAGAGTGTGTGTGTGTGTGTGTGTGTGTGTGTGTGTGTGTGTGTGTGTGTGTGTGTGTTTGTGTTTGTTGGAAAAGCAATGATCCGACATTATTTGCTAAGACAAAAAAATATTTCTCCTACAACTGGTAAACGTTTTTGATTTGTACTTAAAGCCACTACGAGTAACATTTAAATATCAGCCTCATGTTTCCTCTGATAATCATAAATTACCTTTAACAGCAAACGAGACCATCAGTGCAAAGAAAGACGTTTTTATATAGTTTTTATTACTGCATTTGATCTGGTCGTACACCCAGTCCGATTTTCGGTTCACGTGTGCATGCTCTATGGTCACATTTCCGTATTGGTCACAGATATCAGTGTGGCGCAGGAACGCGATTTGAGAAGCCTATCACTCCAGGTGAGGGAAGGGGAGCGGGAGCCTTGTTTCAGACAGTTGTTTTTCGTCATAATGACTGATAACGGGGCTGAACCATCAAAGAAAAAAAAGAAAATGCAACGAAGAAAAGCTAAAAGGGAGAGTGATAGACGGTTACAAAAACAAAGTTTACTTTGCTTCACCATCATCAGATGACCATTATTCATCTGAAATAGTCATTATTTACAACAACATAAACACATTACCTCATCGTGATCCATACTAAATGCCGTCTCTCGTTCATTCGCTTTCTGTGAGGACACGTAATCTTTCAGCTCCATGCAAGTGGTTTGTGAACCTGCATCAACTTATTGCAATCAGGGGTGTGGGGCACTGACTGGCATTAGTTGATGCAGTGTCACTAACCACTCTCACGGAGCCGAAAAGAGTCCTCACACTTTCAACACACGGACATGCACTATATTGCGCCCTATTCATTTGAAACTCGCACGGCCGGCACGTGCTAGAAAACAGCTTCACGACAGCTGGCGTCGTAAAAATACTACCGCTTTTGTCTAAAGGGGCCGCCAACCGACAAAGTTACTCATAGCCACTTTAAGTATAAGTTGGTAGGTTCTTCAGTATTAAAATGTAAAAATTATGAACCTACATTTACCTTTTTCTTTTGTGACTGCAGAATAAACTTTGAACAAGAGAAATGATAATATAAACAAAGAAAATGTATAACTTTATGGATCTAAGTAATGTTTGTACATACATGAAGTTAAATTGTTCATGTATAAGATCAACAATAGTAACAGAGTCAGTGAACTGACCTCAGAATCTCCAGTCTACAGTGTGGACTCTTCAGAAAACCACACAGCAGCTTCACTCCAGAATCCTGCAGCTCGTTGTTCCACAGATCCAGGTCTCTGAGATGCGAGGGGTTGGACTTCAGAGCTGAGGCCAGAGCAGCACAGCTGATCTCTGACAAACCGCAGCCACTCAATCTGAATAAAGAATAAATTATGTAAGAGACAGTATATGTAGAATACAGTGTGTGTGTGTGTGTGTGTGTGTGTGTGTGTGTGTGTGTGTGTGTGTGTGTGTGTGTGTGTGTGTGTGTGGCCCTGTTTTATGAAGTGGCCAGCTCTCAGTCCGTGTGTTCACACTTGTCTTTTCACATGTGACTTATTTGTCTACTTGTGATCGGATACCATTTACCCGCTCTGTATGTAAATCAACATGTACATCATTTCCGTTTGCATTGGTGTTTTTAAACGGTGGGGTTCAAACAAGTTAACATTCAGTTTTAATCGCATTTGCTATTAAAATGCATTACGTGCGAAGATAATTACAAGTCTAGGTTGACAAGATAGGCTACTCTCTCATTTAGACAAGGAGGCGCGATGCACAACACTGCTTAGAGGGCTCTCGCCAAATGCGGGTAAATATCATAGATAGTATATAAGAGAAAAAACTCTTAGGCGAGTGAGTTATTATGCCACTTTGGCTGGTGAAAGATGTGTGCTCGCCAGGCGGCTTTTCTAACGTCTGCCTCTGATACTCTTGTCACCACCACCAGTACACGGCTTTCTATATGCAGTTAAGTTGCTGCATGTGCGAACAGAATATTTCCTGTGCGCCTTCAGATTAAAAGCATGTTACTAGCCAAACGCGAGTTGACTTTTATTTTTAAGCAGATAGGAACAGGAAGTCGTTGCCTTGCAGCTCACCAGTCAATAGAAGTGATTTCCGTGTTTTCAGATTTACGCAGTGAAATGAAAACAGAGGACAGAAAGCTTGTCATTTGCAATACTGGCGGATGCAACTAACGTTCATGAGGCTTCTATAAAAGCTGCATGAACGCCAGTGATGCATTTTCAACGTATTTCCGCTCAGGCAGGGGGCGGAAGTTGAGTAGGAGGTCCCTCGGACACAAGCGACGTAAACCACCTCCGAATGTGTTTTTTGTGATCCGATTTCAATTCGTCTTGAGAGTGTTTTCACCTGTAGTTAGAGCTGTATTCATGTGATCAGATCACAAAAACCACATGTTAAAGACAAGTTGAAACGCGGTCTGTGTGTGTGTGTGTGTGTGTGCGTGCGTGTGTGCGTGTGTGTGAATTTTTGCGTTCTTAAAACTGTACGGGTAAGAACAAACCACCATGTCAAACGCATTGAAACAAACAATACATTGAACAAAGTAAATCATTTAAAATGTAATCTCAGGCCCCCGCCCCTTAGAATACTTAGCCACGGCCCTGCATCAAATGCTCATATCCGTGAGCACACACGTGTGCCATGCAGCCCCGCAAATAGTAGAGCAACTGACATGCTACGAGCATCTGAAGGTAAAGTCAGTTTCCCCTTGTAAATGCCATGCAATGCATTTGCAATGTATTCTGAAGTTAGCAAATTCATCAATAAGAGCACATCCATTAATCGTAAACAAAAAGGGAAATCACTTACTCGTAAATTGTAGGAGCAGATTTCAATTAGTTTTGATTGTAATGTAAAGACAAGAACTTGACAGAAAATATTTAAAAAACTTCCACATTTGGATCTATACAATCACTTCACCTATCCCCAACCCCCAAAGGAAACAAAACTCCTCAGATCCTCATGAATTACACGCCACCACAAACATGTATGTCAAAACAGCAAGAGTTGCCATAAAACAACTGTTTTGCATGCATGCATGTTTGCCTTACAAACGGTTTATTATTTAATTTCTCATATTGCCTTCTTCTTGCTGTGTTAGTCGCTTGGTAGGTTAATATAAACAGCATCGGTCCACATTTCTTCCAGTCTCAGACCCCGTTTCCACCTGGCATTAACATGTGGTTTTTGTGATCCGATCACATGAATACAGCTCTAACTACAGGTGAGAACACTCTCAAGACGCATTGAGATCGGATCACAAAAACCACATTCGGAGGTGCTTGTGTCCGATGTGTTCGCATTCATTTGGTAGTGGAAACACGAATGTGGTTTGTGTCTACATTAGGGACCTCCTACTCAACTGCTGCCCCCTGCCTGGGCGGAAATACGTTGAAAATCAGCTTTTATAGAAGCCTCATGAAGAAGTTGCTCTCCGCTTTCATGCTGCTATTGACTGGAGAGCTGCAAGGCAACGACTTCCTGTTCTTATCTGCTTAAGAATAAAAGTCAACTCGCGTTTGGGTAGAAACAGGCTTTTAATGTGAAGGCGCACAGGAAATATTCTGTTCGCATACAGTAGCCTATCTTAACTGCATACACAAAGCCGCCGCGTAGCCTACTGTTGGTGGTGACAAGAGTGTAGCAGACGTTAGAAATGGCGCCCGGCAAACACACATCTTTCACCAGCCAAAGAGGCGTAATAACTTACTCGCCTAAGAGTTTTTACTTTTATATACTATCTATGATATTTCCCACATTTGGCGAGAGCCCTCTAAGCAGTGTTGTGCATCGCGCCTCCTTGTCTAAATTAGACAGTAGCATATCTCGTCAACCTAGACTGGTAATTATCTTCGCATGTAATGCATTTTAATCGCAAATGCGATTAAAACTGTGGCACTGTACAGCCCTGTATGTTTACTTGTTTGAACCCCACCGGTTAAAAACACCAATGCAAACGGAAATGATGAACGTGTTGATTTAAATACAGCGCGGGTAAATGGAATCCGATCACAAGTAGACAGATAAGTCACATTTGAAATTACAAGTGGGAACACACGGACTGAGAGCTGTCCACCTGTAACCAGATTCAAAAAGTCAGATGTTAATGCCAGGTGGAAACAGGGTCTTAAAACAACGTGCCATATGTTACGCGCTCCCACCTTGTGTTCCTTCCTCCTCTTCCCTCCTTCACTTTCTCTCTCCCAGGTGTCCTGATTGGGGGCAGGTGCTCCTGCTGAGCCTTAAGGCGTGGCCTGTGCCCGTGGCTGGCTCACTCACCGCGGACTGCTCTCGGCTGCTGACGTGCCATCTATTCCTTTGTTGTGTTGAGCTATTTGGTTAATTAATGGAGGGCTGTTAATTTAGTGTTTCTTTGTTTTGATGATAGTTTAGAGGGGCCGAGGTATAGTTTAGTGGGAGGAAGTCCTGGGCCAGGCAGTCCAACTGTGGCTGCCCCAGGCTTCCTCCCTTTTTGCTTTTCTTTCACAGCCCTCCGGTTGACGTGAGTATTTAGGGATTGATTTAATAAACATTCATTATTGTTAAAGCATTTATCCTGGTTTTGGTGTATTTCTTAAGTGTTGCTGGCCGATTAACGAGCCTGGTCTGGTCGGCCGTAAAAACATTGAAAGAGTTATTGCTGGCAGAAATAATTTCTCATGTCCATACTTTATATCAGTTATCAGATTTTCAACAACCTCATTCGTATCCCTCACACACTCTACAGCCTGATAAGATCTCCACTGACTGATGGAACAGAGTGTGAGTCTGTAAAAGCTGAGAACTGTCATCTCTATACTTTTCTTTTCTCTAACAATTGTTCAGCCATTTTGAAATAATAATATTGCTGAACAAACCGAGATTTGTTTAGATTTGTGCTCTCTCCCCTACTGACCCCGCCCTAGTCCTGTGCACTCATGATGTCAGACTCTGCCTACACAACATCAACCCCAGGAAAGCAGCAAGACCAGATGTAGTACAGGGACGGGTGCTCAAAGACTGTGCAGCAGAGCTAACATCGGTCTTCACTACCATCTTCAACCTGTCTCTGGCAACTTCATGGCTCCCTGCCTGCTTCAAATCAGCCACAATAATTCCGGTCCCCAAGCAGTCTAATGCCTCGTTTCCACCGAGTAGAGCGGGTCGGGTCAGAGCGGCTCAGAGCGGGACAGCTCACTTTTAAGAATCTCGGTGTTGTTTCCACCGCCGACCCTACCTTTACTGGTAGGGCGGGGTTTATGACCCTACCTTTACGGGTAGGGCGGGGTTTAGGCTGGACTGCGATAGCCGCCGCCAGAATGTGGGTCAAACTATCGGGCTGTGGAACAGCTGTGGTCAAGCCAGCGGTCTCTTGTTTTTGCTTGGTCAAACCAGCCGCTTCTTTATTTATTCCCCCCGTGTTGTTGTGAGCACACAGACGGCTCGGTGCAACTGATATACAGTGAGCGAACAGTGCTGGCTGCGGCAGCTACATGACATCGTAGCAGTGGGACACAGTGTAGCCAACTGGTTCATTTAATGACGAGGAAAAACACCACACAATAAACAGTGCTGCGCTCACATTTTTGCCAACACACAGACGGCTCTTCACTCTAGCCGAGGTGACTACACGCGGCGGAAATTATTCTTTCTACCAACTGTGGTCAAGCCAGCGGTCTCTCGTTTTTGCTTGGTCAAACCAGCCGCTTCTTTATTTATTCCCCCCGTGTTGTTGTGAATGTGTATTTACTAGCCTACTATCTATGGCGAAAACACAGAAACGGCTCGGTGCAACTCATGAGCGAACAGCGCTGGCTGCGGCAGCTACGTGACTAGCAGTGGGACACAGTGTAACCAACTGATTAATTTATTGACGAGGAAAAACACCACACAATAAACAGTGCTGTGCTCACATTTTCGACAAAACACAAGACTCTCTTCACTCTTGCCGAGATGACTACACATGGCGGAAATGATTCTTTCGACCAATCAAATGACGGGGGTGTGTAGCTCCGCATTTTCGGCCCGCTTTCAGGCGGCTAGTACCCCTACGGAGGAGTACTGAGATTGGGAGCGGCTCAGAGCGGTTAGGTTCGCTTAAACCGTACCATACCCAACTTTTGGCAAATGAAAAGACAAACTATCCGGACCGAACCGCTCCGATCCGACCCGCTCTACTCGGTGGAAACGAGGCATATGGTCACAGGCCTGAATGACTACAGGCCAGTGGCACTCACCCCCATCGCTGCTAAATATTTTGAGAGACTGGTCATCTCACACATTAAAGCTGCCATACCACACTCACTAGATCAATACCAGTTTGCTTACAGGAAGAACAAGTCATAGCTATTGTTGTACACACTCTGCTAGAACACCTAGAGCACAGGGGCACATATGCAAGGCTTCTCTTTGTTGATTTTAGCTCGGCATTTAACACAATATTGCCAAACAAACTCCATCACAAACTACATGGACTTGGACTCAGCACCACATTATGCAACTAGATACTGGACTTTCTAACAAACCGCACACAATATGTAAGGGTGGGCAAGCATATGTTCTCAACTCTGACCATCAACACCGGGGCCCCCCAGGGCTGTGTGCTCAGTCCACTCCTCTACACACTTTTCACACACGACTGCAGCTCTTCCTCCCCATCCACCCATGTAATCAAATTTGCCGACGACACAACAGTGCTCGGTCTCATCACCGGAAATGATGAGGCTGCATATAGGCGAGAAGTCCAACTGCTGGCAGCATGGTGCAGCAGCAACAACCTGGTCCTCAACACAAAAAAAACCAAGGAAATGATTGTGGATTTCCGTAAGACTGGACAACTGAGCCACTCCCCACTCCTTATAGGGAATGAGGAGTTGGAGAGGGCCCATAGCTTTAAGTTTCTGGGTGCGATTGTGTCGGAGGACCTGTCGTGGGGGAGAAACATCGCCTCTGCCACAGCGAAGGCCCAACAACGCCTTTACTTCCTCAGGAAGCTGAGATGGTCCAGACTGCCCCAGAGACTCATGGTCAACTTTTACCACTGTGCAGTGGAGAGTGCTGACCTATGGGTTACTGGTGTGGTTTTCCGGCTGCACCAGCGCAGAGAAGGAGGCAATACACAGAGTGGTGAGAGCAGCAGGGAAGATCATTGGGGCCATCCTACCAGACATCACTACTGTGTTCACCTCCCGCTGCATGCACCAAGTAAAAAACATCCTTCAGGACAATATACACCCAGCACACCACCTGTTTCAACAAATGCCCTCTGGCAGAAGATATAGGTCCATCAGGGCCAAAACTAGTAGGCTGGCCAACAGCCTATACCCCCATGCAGTCAGGCTGCTAAATGGACTGTCTGCCCCCCCACTTCCCATTGGACACCCCTTTGACATAATTGCATTCCATACACCTCCATAACTATAAACTGGACTTTGCATCGCTGCACACCACTCAACAACCCTATCACCATCAGATGTATTTATTTATTATTTATTGCACCAAGCACCTTATGGGTTAGGGGAGTCTATGGGGTATTTATGATTTATGACATATGAGTAGTTTAATTGGTAGACAACTAAAATGTTATGCCTGTTTGTTTGCTCTGACAACGTTTCGTTGTTACTTGTAACAATGACAAAATAAAACTGAACTGAACTGAACTCAGGCGGATCCTGAACATAGATGAACCTAAATAAAAACTGAATGAATGAATAAAACTTTAAAAATTCGGTCAACTGAATAAACACAACATAATCAGTCAGTGAACTGACCTCAGTGTCTCCAGTATGCAGTTTGGACTCTCCAGTCCGGCACAGAGAAGTTTCACTCCTGAATCCTTCAGTTGGTTTCTACTCAGGTCCAGCTCTATCAGATGGGAGGGGTTGGACTTCAGAGCTGAGGCCACAACTTCACAGTGAGTCTCTGAGAGTTGACAGCCATTAAGTCTGTAATGACAGATTTATTACAAAATGTTATTGTGAAAGAAAACAGCTGATGACAGAACACTTAGAAATTTCCTGATTTGAGAAACATTTGCTATTCACTTCAGAGGTTCAGCTCTTCTTATCTCAGTGTTTGACATGAAACAATCAATCATTCTCATCACTCTCTCTCACCTGCAGATATGTAATTTTTGTTTTGCTTTAATCTTGCAAATGAAGGGAGAGAAAATGTAGTTACAATGTTGCTATAATGTCGACAGTCTGTCAGTGTGATCTGGTCCCATGTCTGTCTCCACAGAGTAATCATGAGGACACCTCGATCAGAAAGCATTTTCACAACTTGATGATCTCTTTGATCGCTACCTGCTGCTGTCAAGTTCACGACCATAAGTGGGAATATATGACGCTCAGAGCTGTTGGCGAAACAGAGACGCTACCAAGCATCACACATTGTGGAGGCTAACTCCAGACACTAACTATTGGCGCTTTTCCACAGCACATGTAGCTATACTCGACTCAACTCGACTTAACTCAACTTGGTTTGGTAGCAGCACGGGTCGTTTTCCACCGCAAATAGTACCTCCTGGACGTGGGCGGGGTCGTCATTCAAAGGGGCAGAAAGCTGAGCCAAGTAGCAAAGTTGTTGTACTATTAACTGCACCAACCGCCAAAAATAAGGATAGAAAATGTTTAAGTAATACCCCCATGTATCTGTTTGCTAAAATAAGCAGAAGAATATTGCGACGGGCCATTAAAAGGGAGGAGTGGTGTCCCTAGATCGAAACGAGAAACAGCCTGTGTCCACAAAGGCTGTTTTAAATCAAATATTTAAAACACAAAAAAAGCAAAATTAGGTTATAATCCTGCTTCCTTTAAGCATGGATAGAAATTACTGAGTGTGCAGTGGAGAGAGAAAGATAGGCGGATAGATTAAGGAAGAGACAGCTTCATTATTTAACTTTTTTATTAAGAGTGATTTAGGGATTTTTATTTAGAGTGATCATCACTGGCTTTAAACTGTCCAAACGGCTGTTTGACATGGCGATGAAAAACAAAACTGAAACTAAACTATCTTGACCTGGCTGGGTTGACTTAAGGTGGAGCATGGAATATGTACATGTCCGTGCCAACCGTAATGTACTAGTGTAAACACAAAAGCCAAAAACCTTAATTTTCTGCACTCAGCATCTGAAACAGCTCAAGAACATATGTGACAAAACACAACCAACGATTTCTGTAACAAACAAGTGGAACGCTATTTTATGAATAGGAAGAATAAAAGCTTTTATGATGTGTATACTGTATGTATAGAGCTGATCTACACTGGTTAATAACATTAATCACATCTTGACTTACCGAGCCTTTCTGCAGTTCCTCACAGCTGGAATCAGTCTCCATCTTCCCTGGTCTGATGTGTTGTACTTCTGCAGGTCCAACTCATCCAGAACCTCCTCTGACATCTGCAGCATGTAGGCCAGTGCTGAGCAGTGGATATCAGAGAGTTTCTTCACTGATCTGTTCTCTGACTTCAGGAACTCTTGGATGTCCTGATGAACTGAGAGGTCGTTCATCTCCGTCAGACAGTGGAAGATGTTGATGCTTCTGTCAGGTGAGATCTCATTACTGTTCATCTCCTTCAGGTTGTCGATGGTTCTCTCAATGGTTTTTGGCCTTTTACCCAGCAGTCCTAAGAGTCTCTGGATGATTCCTGGCCTCTTGTCTGTTTGACCCAGCAGGCCTCCTAAGAGTCTCTGGTTGGACTCCAGAGAGAGGCCATGAAGGAAGCGGACAAACAGGTCCAGGTGGCCATTTTTGCTTTCAAGAGATTTCTCCATGACTCTCCTCAGGAAGACATCCAGGGATTTATTATTCGTGTCCCAGTCTTCTCCCAGGAAACCCTTCAGTACCTCTGTGTTGTTGTTGGTGAAACAGTGGTGAATGTAAACAGCAGCCAGAAACTCCTGAATGCTCAGATGAACGAAGCAGTAGACTGTTTTCTCAAAGATCACACTCTTTTCTGTTTTGAAGATCTCGGTACAAACTCCTGAGTACACCGAGGCATCTGTGACATCCAGACCATACTGCTCCAGGTCTTCTTGATAGAACATGATGTTTCCTTTCTGCAGTTGTTCAAACGCCAGCCTCCCCAGCTTCAGAAGAAGTTCCCTGTCTGCCTCTGTCAGCTCAGGACTGGTACCATGTCCCTCTTCATACTTCTCCTTCTTCCTCCTAGTCTGAACCAACATGAAGTGTGAGAACATGCTAGTCAAGGTCTTGGGCAGCTCTCCTCTCTGGCCTGCAGTCAACATGTGCTCCAGAACTGTAGCAGTGATCCAACAGAAAACTGGGATCAGACACATGATGTGGAGGCTCCTGGATGTCTTGATGTGTGAGATGATTCTGCTGGACAGCTTTTCATCACTGACCCTCTTCCTGAAGTACTCCTCCTTCTGTGGGTCAGTGAAGCCTCGTACTTCTGTCACCCTGTCAACACATTTAGGAAGGATCTGATTGGCTGCTGCAGGTCGTGTGGTTATCCAGATGAGAGCAGAGGGAAGCAGATTCCCCCTGATTAGGTTTGTCAGCAGCACGTTGACGGATGACTTCTGTGTGACATCAGACACAACCTTCCTGTTCTTGAAATCTAGTGAAAGTCTGTTTTCATCCAGGCCGTCAAAGATGAACAACACTTTACAGATACCAAGCTGCTCTGCTGTGACCTTCTGTAATGTTGGATCGAATTCATGGAGCAGCTTGAGAAGACTGTACTGCTTATCTTTGATCAAGTTCAGCTCCCTGAACGAAAGCAGAATCAGCAGACTGACACCTTGGTTTTCTAAGCCCTCTGCCCAGTCCAGAGTGAACTTCTGCACTGAGAAAGTTTTTCCAATTCCAGCGACACCGTTCGTCAGGACAACTCTGATGTGTTTGATGGGCCCCTGTTGGTTGGGTAAGGTTTTAAAGATGTCGTGGCACTTGATTGGAGTGTCATGGAGGGTCTCCATCTTGGACGCTTTCTCAAGCTGCCTGACCTCATGTTGGGTATTAACCTCTTCACTCTGTCCCTCTGTGATGTAGAGCTCAGTGTAGATCCTGTTGAGGAGAGTTCCACTTCCTGCTTTATCCGTTCCTTCAGTCACACGTTCACATCTCCTCTTCAGACTGATCTTATGTTTATCTAGAACCTCCTGCAGACCACCACTCACTAAAGAAGAGACAAAACAAAGACAATGTGACAGTAGGGTGATTATGTTCATTGCCATTATGAAATTATCAGAACTATGGATATGAACAATATGTTGACTCAACAACCGATGTTTGAAACGTTCTTGAAAATCAGGGGTTTCCCACTTTTTTATTGCCAGTTGCCTTAATGGTTTTAAATTCCAACCATTACCATGCTAAATTCTGACTATTTATTTATTCATTATGTCGACAGGGCCAAAAACCTTGAGTCTACTAGATACAGACGAGGATGCTTTGACTAACGACACTGCTTTTGCCTCTCTGCATAAGACCTAAAATGGCTTGTGTCCTTCATGTTGGATTCAAACCATATTATTTCAGACATGATGACATCAGCTGATAGATCTTACTTTGTACAGTTTTGGTCTGAGTGGTTCTCTGCAGTCCAGGTCTGGTTCCGGATCTTTGTTTACACTCGGGATTCATCTTCCTATGGAGAGATTTCTTTATTAATACATTATTTGTTGATGTTAAAACAAATATCCAAATTTGTCCACAGATAATCTCAGATAACAGTAAACATTGTTGCTTTTCTGTTGGAATTCAACATTCAGTATGAAGGTAAAATTATTGCTCCATTTATTTCCACTGTCCTGCTTTCATAAACTCTGAGTTTTCTAAAGTTTCCTATGATACAATTTTATCCTATGGATTTTGTGCTATTGTGTTTTTAGTGTTAGTATCAGTTAACTTACCTTGAAACCGAGCTAGTGTTTTTATTAAACATTCAGGTACTGCTCTGTTAGTATCTGTTCACTTACTTTGTGTCTGAGGGTCCAGGTTCATTACTGAAGTCTGGTTGAAGACCTTTGGACCAGTCACTCTTCATAGACAGACAGCTGGGGGATGTAGATCTCTGTCCCTGGTACTGAACCCTGCAAACACAAACAGGTTTTTATTAATATCACATGAATCCTTGATGAATACTCAGAGGACAAAGCCATTCAGGAAGCTCTAAATACACAAAATGCAGCTGTAGAGAATTATGAGGTTTAACGTTTAACATTTGTAAAATGTAAAATAGTCCCAGATGTATCACTGTTTGAAGTCACAGAGAAAAATACTTTGCAGGGCTGTACGCTTATTTTTTTAAGTGGTTGCACTGGTGCTAGCAAGAAAATAATTCAGTAGCACAAATTTTTTTTTGTAGCACACAAAGTATGATTGAAAACTTGCATAACCTTAACCCTTGCCTTTCGCTCCTATTACCTTTGAGCACGTCATCTTGGTCTCATTTGAGATTCTCAATCAATATTATATCCTATTGTGAAGTAATAATTGTAGAATAATTAATAGGGGTGCACTGATTGCAATTTAGACAAAACATTTAACCTGCCAATAGCAATTTTTGCTGATTCAGAATTATTTCCCCCCCCCATAGAACAATAATATTAATATCTATATAATTTTTATATACACATCATTATTATATTAATAATAACAAACATATTTAGAACATTTCCTTTTATTTAAAACCAAACTTTAAACTATTGAACATAGCCTATTAAATGAATTAGTAAACATATTTGTACAATTTAGGATAAATTAAATAGGTTGTTTATAGACTACTGTGGACTGCTCTGCAGCTGAATGACCAGTTGCTTTTTAAGCTAGAGCACTGCAGGGCTTTGAGCGCTAACTTCCTGTTTGTATCTGCTTCAAAATAAAAGCAGTAGCTTCTAAGCAGTGTTGTGCAGCGCTCCTCTGTATCTCAAAGAGACAGCAGCTTCTCATTAGCAACCTGTCGCACAAGTGCGAGTAGCATTGCATTCATCATCGCACGTGATCAATTTTAATAGCAAATGCGATCAAAACTGTCGCACTGTACAGCCCTGCTTTGGGAGTTGCAAACTTGTAGATCTTTCTCCCCTCTCCCACAAACACAAAACTACAGTTACACTTACTGTGTGTCTGAGGGTCCAGGTTCATTACTGAAGTTTAGAGGATGAGGCATAGACCGGTCACTCTTCATAGACAGACAGCTGGAGAACACAGACTCTGCTCCGTCCTCCTCTTCCTCCATGTTAACACTCTTCTTCTGGACTTCAGTCTAAACTTGCATTGATACAAACACAAGCACAGGAATCTGCCTGTCTACAGGGAAGCAAAACAAAACACTACTAAAAGACTGGTTTCAACAATGTGGGAACCACCTCTCTCTTAAGGTGCCAACACACTGCACACCACCGTGCGGCGAGTTTACATAGAAAGTAAATGTATTTTGCGCACGAATGGGCGGCGAGCGGTTCATGCGGCGCGGCGCGAATAGGGCGGCGCGGCCGCCGCAGGAGATGAAAATATTGAACTTTTTTCCGCCGGCCGCGCCGCGATAGCCAATCAGCGTTGAGCTCCTCCCGACGTCACTCACTTCGGGACGACGGACAGAGGAAATTAAGATGGATGAAAACATAAAAGTCACAGTTTGCTCCCATAACTTCTGTGAATAGCCTATGTGTCTGTTGCCTGCTGTGTACAGCTATCAGTTTTGCTTTATGAACCAAGTTAGCACCGGTTAGCTTGGGTAAAGCACCATCAGCACAGCAGACTGGTGCTCTCAGCACCGGTTAGCACCAGCGCCAGCATATCCCCAGAGTAGGAGAAGGCTACTCTGGTCGGGCGGCGGACACAATATGACCCAATATGATCACGCGGCGCGGAACCTGCGATTTGCGCGGCCAACCGCCGCGCCGCGGAGTGCAGTGTGTTGGCACCTTTAGGTTCCTCAGACATGTCTTAATTGGGCCTCGTTACAAAACAGTTAAAACAATCAAAATCGCTCTAACTCTCTTACCACACACACACACACACACACACACACACACACACACACACACACACACACACACACACACACACACACACACACACACACACACACACACACAGTGACACACTTATTATATAACATAAACACGGATTGTGAGATCAGAACAGAATGAAGAGAAACAGGTTTGTTCAGAAGTCACAAGCAAGACTGAGAAAACAGGGAGTAACACAATCTCTGTCTCACACACGCACACACGCACACACACCCAGACACCCAGACACGCACACACACACACACACACACACACACACACACACACACACACACACACACACGCTCACACACTCACACACTCACACAGACAAAAACACCACACACATGCACACACACACACACAAATACACACAAACACGCACGCACACAGACACACCTTTTCTTCTTCGCCTTCTTGGCCCAGGTTTATTATTATTCAGACAATAAGAACGTTCTGTCAAAGGTTAATCAAACTTTTGAGTTAATTTAAACATTTCTTGCTTCTACAGTTTACAGGGAGAAAAAAGACTCACAGATTGTGACAGTAAAATAATAAAAATGTTGTATTAACACTCACCCTGCCTCGGCCTTAAGTGTCCCTCCGTCTGCTCTGCGACTCTGAACGGACTGAATACTTTCACTTACAGTGTTCCCTCCCTCCACTGTTGCTCCTCCTCCTCCGCTTTATTTACTAGAAATCACGTGTGTATCTGTGTGTGTGTGTGTGTGTGTGTCTCTGTGTGTGTGTGTGTGTGTGTGTGTGTGTGTGTGTGTGTGTGTGTGTGTGTGTGTGTGTGTGTGTGTGTGTGTGTGTGTGTGTGTGTGTGTGTGTGTGTGTGTGTGTGTGTGTGGCGTGTATCCGTGTGTGTGTGTGTGTGTGTGTGTGTGCGTGTATCCGAGTGTGTGTGTGTGTGTGTGTGTGTGTGTGTGTGTGTGTGTGTGTGTGTGTGTGTGTGTGTGTGTGTGTGTGTTTGTGTGACGGTGTGTCTGTCTGCAGTGTGTCTGTCTGTCTGTCTGTCTCCCTGTCTGCAGTGTTGTGTGGTTAAGTCTCAGTTCATTGTTGATGCAGCATCGCCACCTTCTGTCCAAACCAACAAACTACAAGCTGAAGTCAGAGCTGCTGAGAGGAGGAAGAGGAGGACGCTCACACTCAACATGCTTTAGTTTAAAGATGGAGTCAGTGATTCTGGAGAACGCTTGTAGTCTAAATAACTTTTTGTCAAAATCAGTGGATATCTACGGTGGCGCTGAGCATTCACCAAATAAAAAAAAGTTTCACAGCAGGATCTCGTAATTACGAGATAATATCTCGTAATTACGAGATAAGGATCACCCTCTCATTCATCAATAACAATGTCTGTGTGTGTGTGTTTGTGTGCAGACGAGGTGAACCTAGCCATAGGAAAACGTAGGCAATAGCCTTGGTTTCCGGACTACAATGGGCCCCATAATCAATGCACTTATTTTAAATATTTGTTTACTGTTCATTCATTAATCAGCGATCGCATCGGGTACTGAGGGACACACTTTCGGCTTAAAGGCCAGGACACACCAGTCCGACATGTTCCGACTACGCAAAAAATGGAGTCGGCCGTTTCAGGAAGCTCCAGCCTTCCCGTCGCTGCCAAAGAACACACCGAGACGACTGTTTATTTTCCGTACGCTCGCGGGACGTAATGTCTCCACAACAGCAGGCGGCGCTAACCTGTATTGTGGCCCGAAAAAATACGAAAGCCGGAAATGATTGGACATCTCTCTAGAGCATAAACATAGGTAGAAATACGTATTTATATTTATGGACCATAAGAGCACAATTTTTAGCAGAGAGTGTCGAGCATGGTGTCGAGCAGTCAACAAGGGTTGATGCATGTGAGTACTCTCAAAACGAAACGAACAAACACATTAAAACGATGGCTAGCTGTTGTTAGCTGTTTGTGCTACCCGCCTCACTTCCGGGCTTCACTGATTCGCTAGCCCTCCACGAATCAAATTGCTCCAAATGAAAGACGGTCGGCCGCCGATTGAACATGTTCAGTCGGCGGCTGACAGGCTCAAAACAAGCCCGACGACCTCTACGTCGGCCGACGTCACGGCACACACCAAACAGATTCGTCTTTTTTTTTGACGACGGCGATTATCGGGCTGGTGGCCTTTACACCCGTGATCAGCTGCTGAGGTCCGACTGGGCTTTTCTCCAGAATAGTCCCAGTGACTGCATGTCTGCACAAAGTTGACATGGCTATACTCATTGTCATGCCCTCCTTGTAGAAAGTTCTTATGTGTTTGTATGAGTCATGGATTACACCGAGTTTAACAACTGCATTTAATCAAAGTATTCAATAAAACTGCGTTCCGATACAGTAACAAACAGGAGGTAAAAGTGAACTAGCCCACCGGGCATTCTGATTGGATGAGGCAACACAGTACGGTGGCTCCGGTGGCTCATAATGAACAAACTGCATATAAAAAGTGAAAGTGTGTCCCTCATTTCCCGATGCGATCGCTGATTAATGAATGAACAGTAAACAAATATTTAAAATAATTGCATTGATTATGGGGCCCATTGTAGTCCGGAAACCAAGGCTATTGCCTACGTTTTCCTATGGCTAGGTTCACCTCGTCTGCACACAAACACACACACACAGACATTGTTATTGATGAATGAGAGGGTGATCCTTATCTCGTAATTACGAGATCCTTATCTCGTAATTACGAGATCCTGCTGTGAAACTTTTTTTTATTTGGTGAATGCTCAGCGCCACCGTAGATATCTCCTCATGATCCAATATCTGTCTGTACTGTGTGTGTGCAGTGTTAATACACAGCATAGGCTCTGTAAACTGGCATGTTGCAGGTAAATGTTGCTGATGTTGATTTGATTTTTGTGTTGTTGTTGATTTTTATTTTTTATTTTGTTTTTTATATCTTGGCACTTTATTTTTATTTTTAATCACTTTTTGACTCCTCAGGTGTGTGTGTGACATACTGTTGTGTTTTGTGTCCATTGTTGTCTTGTATTGTCGTGTGTTTTTAGCCACTACCTTCTGTGCTGTGAACAGATTTGCCCTCTTGGGACAATAATAACCTTGAACCTTGAAACCTAAATAAATTAATTATGTACATCGGGTGAAATATCATGGATAAGTAATTGGATAATGTTGTGGTAATAATGTGTGGGATCCCTGAATCGAAGGTTGCGTTCCGAATCGCATACTTTCTACTAGCCTATATAGTTTGGTAGAAAAAAGATTTAGGATGTCCCGATTCTTGTGGCCAGATTTAGGATGGTTAGAAGTACCCGGATGTCCTACTTCATGCGGCCAAGATTGTTAGTCTTGAGGCGAAATGTTATGATGAAATAAGAGAGTAAAGTATGTCCCAATAGTATGCCTACTGCATCCTAACTAGACATCCTAAATCTTTTTTCTACATACTATATAGTAGAAAGTATGCTATTCGGAACGCAACCTGAGTGTGTTACATTAGTTAAAACAATTTGAGGAATTCTTCGGTTCAGGATCAGAAGGGCTGAGGCGCATACGTAACAAGGAAAGGGCTGCACCTGTCACAGAAAGCCGTGACGTCTCCGATCATCATTTGCTTGAACCGAAAGGATAGAAATACCTGTCAGCAGTTGATCTTTCTTAAAGCTGCTCTCCCTCTCTCTCACTCACGGTGGCACTTTAGGAATAAACAAATACACACATTTATTTTATTGACAGGACTTTATGGGGTGTCCATGGTAACACGGTCACTATTTTTTGGCATATATATCTGATAACCCGCCTCATCTAATTTGTGTAAAGTTTATCAAACTTAAATGAGGTTATCTTTAATTTGCTTTGATAAATGACAAAGAAGGATTTTGTGGATTTGGGTTTACAGGGGGGCTTTAAAGAATATATTTTTGTCATTTGAGGGCTAGGGCAAATATGAACAAGGCGTGTAGGGGAATACATAAGCTCCGGCTTCCTCTCTCTCCTTTTCGGACAACGACAGATGCATTTATTCTATAAATATTGTTTATGACACGTTATAATTACTGTTGTTTTGTGTCATGTGTATGATGTGTCATACTTGCTTTTCTTGTTTATTTTTTTTATTTCTTGTTTATTTTCTGTTGTTGTCCGAAATAAAGACAAAATGAATAAAAAATATTACATGTTAGAAGGATTTTGTGGATTTGAGATTGTGGTTTAAAGAATAAATTATTTTCTCTTTGGGTTCAGTGTGACATCAAATCAGATAAACTAATTAAATTGGAGCGATATATTGTTGAGTAGGAACATTTTACCATCCGTATCTAATAGTTTTTTCATTTTAGTACTCTTTATGAAAACGTTTTAGTCACATATTCACTGCTAACTCGTCCATGGAGAGACCAATGGGTAATATATATATTTTTTTTTCAATTATGATTTTCATTAATGATCTATTTTTCTTTTCTTCCTTTTTTCCTGGAAACCTCATAGTCAAACAATTACTGTTAGAAATTACGATTTTATAATTATTATTTATAGACATCATTAAAGAATTCTTCAGTTCAGGATCAGAAGGGCTGAGGCGCATACGTAACAAGGAAAGGGCTGCACCTGTCACAGAAAGCCGTGACGTCACCAATCATCATTTGCTTGAACCGAAAGGATCGAATTACCTGTCCGCCGTTGATCTTTCTTAAAGCTGCTCACCCTCTCTCTCACTCACGGTGGCATTTTTAAAATAAATAAATACACAACATTATGCATGCTTAATCGTTATAATATCGTCATATTCAAAACTAATATCACATAAGATGATCTGTGCGTCTTTATTTTGCGTAACAGTAAAGAAATTAAGAGTTTTTGTGAGTTATCTGGAGAGGTGAAATGCATTGTGGGAATGACTGTCTGTGGAAGAAATCACGAGACAGCGCCGCGTGCAGCCCCGGAGGGAAACTGCTTCTATAGAAAAAAGATGTTGACCATTGTTTACCATTATCTTATCTAAAAAACAACTTTTTGGTTAAGAAAATGAATTACAAAATATTTAACTAAAATATAAAAAATTACGAAATATTTTTTTATTACAGAAAGTTGGTCTCAAACAGAAAATATACCTTTTTATTTATATAATTATTTTTTAAATTATTTTTTCTTGAAAATAATTCTCTCAGAAATGTTTAATTTTACATATTTTTTATTTAGAATTATTTTTATTTATTTGATTATTATTTCTATTTTTTCTTGACTTCACCATATCTTTTTTTATTTCGTTCTGAGTAAACTTGAGTGAATGAAGCACTATAGTCGGCAAGCGCGATACTTCCTCTCTCTTCACACTGACGTCGCGACGCATGACGAGACTTCGGCCATGCAAACAAAGATGGCGACCCACTGACTCTCCATGTGGCTCCGCAGACTCTAAACATTCATTAATTCAGTTCATAAACGGATTTAAAATTATTAATTTAAACAACAGGAGATTAAACTCTGTGTCCGATAGAAAGCCAAGATGCAACACGACGACGTAAGTGCTGTTTATTCATATAATACTGCCAATGTGCGAACGTTAGCTCACCGGTAACTGCTAAAAACTTAACAAAATCAGAACTAATTCTACATTATATACTATCTACTGATTACTAGATCATTAGCGGCTTCACAGTAGCTTTATTCTTATTAAACAGGTATGAAAATATAAAGTTATGACATTTTAAACCCTAAGAAGAACCACTAAAATAAGCTAATGGCGTGTGTGTAGTGTGAAATTAGTCAAACTCTGTTATAAAAAGTCAGATTTTAACATTTCTTAGGCTTCTCTTTAAATACACACAACCGATAGAATAGAATTGAAGTCTACACACTCTTGGTTTGATACGACGCTGAAGTTGGCAGCTGATTTTTTATTTCTGCAACACGTTGTACTCCAATTATAAGCTATTGAATTTAATTACATTTAGTTTATAGCTGTAATATATAGGCGTCCAGTATTTATCAGTGTGTGGACAGTTAGTTGATGAGTGTATTTATAGTACTAGTTCCTTGTGTAAATGTTATTTATATTTGACAATAAGGCCTTACAGTGGTACATTGCAATCATATCACTCACCACCATACAGACAATCTTTAGAAATAAAAATGTTAATATAAAAAATTAAATAAGTAAAACCAAAGATACTAAACTAGACTAGAATGGCACAGACATCAGGGATAAACAAATAAACGAACATAAATGAATCGAGGGTTTGGATATTGGTGACTGCTCTACTGTACATACTGCTGTTGTGTTTAGTTGTTAATTGTGGTGAATTGTGTTGAAGAAAATGTTTTTTTTCCTCACTGTGAATAGTGGGGGAAATGGTGTGATCAATTATATTAAACTTTTAACTCTTCACCCCTCTGCAGGTGATCTGGGATCTGATAGGAAACAGACAGTTCTGCTCCTTCAAAGCAAAGTGAGTCTATAACTTGTTCAGACCAAAGATTCGCCTTGCAACTGCTTGCGACGAGACGGTTTTAGAACGTCGCGGGGGAGAAATCGCAGCGGTGTGACCTGCTCGTTGCAGCGCGTTGCAAGCCGTTGCAAGGCGCCGCAGAAGATTCAACATGTCAAATCGCAAGGTCCAGTATTAGAACGTTTCGGCGGTCTCGTCGCAAGGAGTTGCAGTTGCAAGCAAGGCGAATCTTTGGTCTGAACTGGGCTTTACATACTATCTATGGTTCCAATCTCCCTTAAAAAGAGTCTCCGGTCTCAATGGCATTTACCTGTATAAATAAAGGTTAAAAAAAGAGATAGATAGATAGATAGATAGATAGATAGATAGATAGATAGATATAGACCATACTATCTACTGTTTAGTTTGGTAGAAAAAAAGATGTAGGATGTCCCGATTCTTGTGGCCAGATTTAGTATGGTTAGAATAGAAATACCCGGATGTCCTACTTCATCCGGCCAAGATTGTTAGTGTTGAAAACAACATCCTATTTGGGTGTTTCTGACCCACAATCCAGTGCGCACGTGAAGTGACATCACATCGACGAAGCCTCCGTATTAAAACAACCAGCAATGAGACTAATATAAAAGCAAGAGGCAAGATCAAGGCGCAATGTTATGATGAAATAAATAAGTTAAAGTATGTCCCAATAGTATGCCTACTGCATCATAACTAGATTCTTTTTATCGTCAGATGTAGTATGTAGAATAGAGAAAAGAAAGAGTTTGAGATTTGCAACGCAGGGATTTGTTTGCTGCACAAAAATAATTGAACCCATTTCTGAACTTGTGTGATTTTCTTTCCTAATCTGAGGGGCACTTTACACGGTGAAAACGTGAGTTTTCCCGTTTTTGGTTTAAAAAAAAAAAAACCCGTTCAGACACAATTTATCTGACATCTTCACCCGTACACAAAGTTTTCAGAGGAAACGGGCCGAAATCGCTGAAGTAGCAGCCATGCCAAGCCAATAGTCAGCGGTGACACAGCCTAGTAGATAGCTCTTCCGGTACAATTTGATGCATAAAACCTTACTGTAACCGAAAATTAATGCCACTAACGTTCATAAAGCGGTTGGTGTAAGCTTGGGGTTACAAATATTGTAAAAGACAAGCTTATTTCACCGCACTGAACTCGGAAAAACAGCAGACTTGCTGATAGTGACGGGCTTCGTGAGCAGATATCTTCCTGTTAGGCGTACTTCAGAATAAAAGTCAACTCACGTGTGTCCAGCGAAATGCTATGAATGTTTAGCCAGTGAAATGCTTTTACTGTGAAGCCGTAGCCTTAATGCTCCTTTTGTTGAACAGTAGCCTAACTTAACCGCTGCACGCTGATAGTGTTTTTTTAATGTAGAGAGAGCCGTGTCCCTGGCATATAGAAGTGACACACGTTTATTTAGCTAGAAAAACAGGCAGAGCACAACTCTTTCCCTATTTGCTTGTAGGAGCGATTGGTGGCACGATAACAAATTCATCAGCAACAGCACAACGTCCATGAGCACAATGAATACAGCTCGGTGATCCGCCATTGTTGTTGTTGTTTTCCAACTGGCGCACATGGACCTACAAAGACGGCGCATGCCTATTTATATCCAAACGCAATGCGCATGTGTGAGGGTGGAGCCGTGACGTCAGCGTTATCAGGGGAAATGGTTTCGGTGTTTACAGGAAACCAAAACCGTTAAGTTTTCCAAAAAATCCTCCCTCGGAGGTGATCTCAAAAATCTGCGGTTCATGCCTGCGTTTGCGTTTGCGTTTGCTGTTTTCCTGTAAATGATATAGTGCAACCGCAGAAATTTTTCTGCGTATGCACCGTTTTGCGTGGCCGTGTAAAGTGCCCCTGAAATGACCAAAAAGTTCCCTTTAACAGCGACCGGTTCAAGTTTAATTAACTTCTATTTTCTTGTTTGTTTTCCAGGACAAAGAGTCAGAACTTCTGTCGTAATGAATACAACCTGACGGGTCAGTGTAACCGCTCCTCCTGCCCGCTCGCCAACAGCCAGTACGCTACTGTGAGGGAGGAGAAAGGTAACTCACTCACTCACTCACTCACTCACTCACTCACTCACTCACTCACACACTCACTCACATCACTCAATCACTCACTCACTCACTCACTCACTCACTCACTCACTCACTCACTCACTCACTCACACTCTCACTGTCACACACTCACTCACACACACACTCACTCACTCACTCACTCTCTCACTCACTCACTCACTCATTCACTCACACACACACACACTCACACACACACACACACACACACAACTCACTGTCACACACTCACTCACTCACTCACTCACTCACTCACTCACTCACTCACTCACTCACACACTCACTCACTCACTCACTCACTCACTCACTCACTCACTCACTCACTCACTCACCAACAGCCAGTACGCTACTGTGAGGGAGGAGAAAGGTAAAGGAGACGCACACACTCACTCACTCACTCACTCACTCACTCACTCACTCACTCACTCACTCACACAGCCAGTACGCTACTGTCAGGGAGGAGAAAGGTAACTCACTCACTCACTCACTCACTCACTCACTCACTCACTCACTCACTCACCACTCACTCACTCACTCACTCACTCACTCACACAGCCAGTACGCTACTGTCAGGGAGGAGAAAGGTAAAGGAGACGCACACACACACACTCACTCAGACACTCACTCACTCACTCACTCACTCACTCACTCACTCACTCACTCACTCACTCACTCACTCACTCACTCACTCACTCTCACTCACTCACTCACTCACTCACTCACTCACTCACTCACTCACTCACTCACTCACTCACTCACTCACTCATCTCTCACTCACTCACTCACTCACTCACTCACACAGCCAGTACGCTACTGTGAGGGAGGAGAAAGGTAAAGGAGACGCACACACTCACTCACTCACTCACTCACTCACTCACTCACTCACTCACTCACACACACACACACACACACACACTCTCACTGTCACACACACACAGACATACACACACTCTCACTCTCACACATTCTTTTTAAAGAAAATTTTTTGGGCATTTTTTTCACTTTAGGTCTTAATTTGTTTATAATAGGACTAGGAGCGTATCCTTACTGCCCAGTGTAGCAAGGGGGGTGAGATGGTTAGATGTTTAGTCCGTCCTTTGTTTACATGAATCTGGTTTGTGAATGAATGTGGTTTACATGGTTCATAATGCTTGTGTTCCTTTGTTCAGGCCAGTGTTTCCTCATGATGAAGGTGATTGAGAGAGCAGCGTTTCCTGCCAGGATGTGGGAGAAGGTGAGTCGGAGCTTATTCAACAAAACTTTATTAACAGTTTGATGGACAGACATTTTTAACAATCTAGTGTTAAAGGTGGAGTCAGTGATTCTGGAGAACGCTTGTTGTCAAAACACTTTTTAGTTCAATTTAGTGAATATCTCCTCATGATCTGCTACCTGTCTGTACTGTTTGTGAGCTGGAAAAAAATCTGGTGTTAATTCACAGCCTAGGCTCTGTAAACTGGTATGTTGCCAGCTACAGTGGGCCTCCTTTACAGTTGCCAGTTTACAGAGCCTAGGCTGTGTATTAACACTGGATGTTAAATCAGCACACACACAATACAGACAGGAAGAGGATCATGAAGAGATATTCACTGATTTTGACTCAAAGTGATTTAGACAACAAGCGTTCTCCAGAATCACTGACTACACCTTTTAATTTCTTGAGCTGTCTGTGTTAATATAGACTCTTTTAAAGGTGCAGTGTGTAATATGACATCAAGAAAGTTCTACAAAGTTCTAGAATGCAACGCTCCCTGGGTAACCCCACCCCTTTAGGATAATAACAGAAGCTACAGTGGCCTTCAGACAAGAACAATTCTAGATTTTAAACAATGCACTTGATGACATTCCAACTATGACACTTTCAAGATGGCTGCACTAGGCCTTGGTCCAAAATATGCAGAAATATGGACATATATGAGACCCTTTCTAAGGGAAAAAAAATGATTCAACATTTTTTTTTCAGCTATTATGCACTAAATTAAATGTACTTATGGATATTATAATTATTTTCTACAAAATCTGCTAGGAAATAAAACCCAATATTCTACACACTGCAGCTTTAAACTTTAAATTAAAACACTTTTCTCTTTTTTCTGTTTGTTTTCAGGTGAAACTGAGTAAAAACTATGAGAAGGCTCTGGAGCAGATAGACGAGTGTCTGATCTACTGGCCGCGCTTCATCAGACACAAATGTAAACAGAGATTCACCAAGATCACACAGTACCTCATCCGCATGCGCAAACTGGTGCTCAAGAGACGGTAAGTGGCTCACTAATACACCTAATATATACTGGAATAACCTACAATACATACGTTATATCTAATATAAAATACAACACACTATAAACTGGTGCTCAAGAGACAGTAAGTGGCTCACTGGGACATACAGAAATATACTGCTGTTTCTAGAGACAGTAAGTAGCCCAGTATAAAATCTAATATAAAATACAACACACTATAAACTGGTGCTCAAGAGGCAGTAAGTGGCTCACTGATACATACTACAATATACAAGACAAGTTTGCCTGTTCCGTGCTGAAGGAAGAGACTTTAGTATGCAAATGAGCTTGGGCATGGAACAGCGGCCTTAGTGTGAGTGAGCCCTAAGTAGCCTACTAATACACCTAATATAAAATACAACACACTATACACTGGTGCTCAAGAGACAGTAAGTGGCTCACTGGGACATACAGAAATATACTGGGATAAAATACAATATACTACATTATACCAGGGTTTTTCCTGCATAGAGAAATATTTGGCGCCCCCCAAACTGGTGTTATGCCTCCCCCAAAGGAAAATCACCAGCGCCAAAATGACAAAAATTGAGAATATATTTAGCTATTTAAAACCTCTCCTAGTTCAGCCCAATACAAGTCATCCTTCTTGTAGGGCTGGAGGATGCATTGCATTTCAATTTATATATTACTGCTTCCCTCGATCATGAAAACAAAATAATCGTAATAAAACGATCATTGAAACTCTCCTTTCTCAACCACACCGCTCTTAAAATTCACAAAATTTGCACCTTTACTGTTGCATTCGCAACCCCAAAAAAGTTGTTCCGTGTTCTCACCCCCCAAAGGCCCATAATGAGCCAGGAAAAACCCTGTATACTGCTGTTTCTAGAGACAGTAAGTAGCATTATACTAATACACCTAATATACAGCTAATATAAAATACAACACACTATAAACTGGTGCTCAAGAGACAGTAAGTAGCCTACTGTTACATCTAATATATACAGCTCCGGAAAACATGAAGAGACCAGTCTGGATTTCTTTTAAAACTATTGTTAAAATCTTCCAATTTAGACCAAATTTTAACTTACATTTGCTATGAAAATGAAAAGGCCTAATGCCCCAGTTACTTCGAACATTCACTCTTTGCCATTCTTAGCTTTTTGATTTATAGTCGTACCTTTGTCTTTATATACAGCTCTGTAAAACATTAAGAGACCAGTCTGGATTGTTCTTCAATCTTCATCTCTACATTACTTAATGGAAATGCTCTAAATGACAGAATTTTTTGGGGAATTTGGTAGAAATGTTGTCAGTAGATTTTATTTTAAAACCAAAATGTTCATTCTACTCAAACATACGCCTATAAATAGGAAAACAAAAGACACTGAATATTTGGAGCGGTCTCTTCATTATTTCCAGAGCTGTATATACTACAATATACTGCTGTTTCTAGAGACCGTAAGTAGCCCAGTAGAACGTCTAATATAAAATATAATGTACTATAAACTGGTGCTCAAGAAACAGTAAGTAGCATACTTCACAGCCAACATCCTCAGCCCCTTGGGTCCTAATATTCATACTCATGGTAGGAATTTAGGTTTTATCTTCGACCAGAATTTTAAACTGGATAAACAGATCAGCACTGTTGTCAAAGCCAGCTTTTTCCAGCTCCGCCTCCTGGCCAAAATCAAACCATATCTTTTTAAATCCGATCTAGAAACAGCTACACATGCCTTCATCACATCCAAATTAGATTACTGTAACTCCTTATATTTCGGCCTGGATCACTCCTCCCTCCGTCGTCTCCAACTAGTACAGAATTCAGCCGCTCGTCTTCTCTCCGGCAAGAAAAAACATGACCACATCACACCCGTTTTAGCCTCACTTCACTGGCTGCCTGTCAGCTTCAGAATCGATTTTAAACTTCTCTTAATTGTCTTTAAAGCCCTGAATGGCCTGGCCCCCCCTTACCTCAGTGAGCTCCTACAGCTGCATACCCCTTCCAGATCCCTACGTTCCTCCGACCAACTGCTGCTCAAGGTTCCGAAAACCAGACTTAAGACCCGAGGTGATAGGGCCTTTGCCGCAGCTGCCCCCAGACTTTGGAACAACCTCCCCATCCACATTAAATCATCACAGTCTGTTGACATTTTCAAATCGTCACTGAAAACACACCTCTTCTCCCTGGCATTCCCCCCTTGATTATGGCATATTTTCTGACTTTCTTATTGATATTTCTATTTCATTTTTAAATTTAGTTTTTAATGATTTTATGCGTGTTTTCTTTCTTTTTTCCCCCAGTGTGATTTTGTCTCTGTCTTGCCTATGTTTTTTATCTTATTCTGCCTGTACAGCACTTTGGTCGGCTGCTGTCGTTTTAAATGTGCTTTATAAATAAACTTGACTTGACTTGACTTGACATACTAGTACATCCAAAATATACTGTGCATAGGACGATTTGGTACCCCAACCAAGGGGTGACAAAAATGAGTTCTGCTTATTTTGGTACCCTTTCAAACTTGTGACAGTGGGACGCAAATGAATGTGTGATCAAACCATTTAAATCGATACATACTATAGACTGGTGCTCAATAGACAGTAAGTAGACCAGTAGAATGTTTATTATATACTGGAATAAACTACAATATACTACATTATACTGCTGTTTCTAGAGACAGTGAGTACTAGTACATCATTTTTTATTTCACATTGATTTCTACAATTTATTTTTAACAAAGCCTGATGAGCGACAAAAGCCACTTTAAACAGACACAATACATTTTGATGAGGCAAATCCATAGCAGATTGTTTTTTGGAAGTCATTTCTTGACAGCGTTTCAGACACACTCTTATTCTGTAACTAAGTGCAATAAAATATTCTCATGCAAAAACCCAAAACTTTATCAATACACTTGTTCAACCTGTATGAACATAAACATGTAGAACGACATATTTTAATCTGCTCTGTCTGTACACGGTCACAAGTGTTACAGACAAGCTAAAAAGAAAAGCTGTCTGTGTTGCAAAATAAATTCTAAATGGATATTGTTGTTTTGCAGGAGAAAGCTGGTTCCTCTGAGCAGAAAGGTGGAGGCGAGAGAGAAGAGGAAAGAGGTGAGAGACAGCGATTCACTTTGTTGATTCTGAACATGTTTACAGGAGTGTCTACTTAAAGCTGCTCCGAGGAACTTTCAATTTGTTTTCATTCTAGCGCCACCCTTTGGACAAAAGCAGGTAGTGTTTTTACCACGCCAGCTGTTGTTCCTGGGTGAGCGTATACCCATGACAAAGACATTAAGAAAAACTATATAAAAATAGCATTCTTTGCACTGATGGTCTCGTTTGCCGTTAAATTAATAATTAATTCATGATCATCAGAGGAAAAATGAGACTGTTTCAGAAATATTTAAAAAATCCTTGTTGTTACTTTAAAATGTTCTGTTGACCAATCAGATTGCTTGTTGGTGTGTAACTATCTCTAAAGTTTGTTTACCTATCATCATAACATGTTTGTTTGTTTGTTTGTGTGTTTGTAGGAGAAAGCTCTGATCGCTGCTCAGCTGGACAACGCCATCGAGAAAGAACTTCTAGAGAGACTGAAACAGGGAACGGTGAGAGACAGAGAGAAACAACACACACACACACACCACACACACTAACCACTCACTCACTCACTCACTCACTCACCCCACTCACTCACTCACTCACAGACAGACAGACAGACAGACAGACAGACACTCACTCACTCACTCACACACTCATACACTCACTCACTCACAGACAGACAGACAGACACTCACTCACTCACTCACTCACTCACTCACTCACTCACTCACTCACTCACTCACTCACTCACTCACTCACTCACATCACTCCTCACATCACTCACTCACTCACATCACTCAACTCACTCACTCACTCACTCACTCACACACAGTCCACAGTACGACACTAACTAACTTTTATAATATTTATGAACCTACATTTTCAATCAGATTTTTGTAAAAAGCCTATTGAGACATCCAACTTACACATACCATAAAAGATGAGATGATTAAAAACGAGCTTCATTTGAAAAACTTTCACAGTTTTTATCAAAGTCTAAAAGATTAAGCATGATTTGAGTTTCTTGTATTTTCTTCTTGTATTAAATGCTTGTGTTGTGTCTCTCTCTGTGTGTGTGTGTGTGTTGTGTCCTTCAGTACGGAGACATCTATAACTTCCCGACTAAAGCCTTCGACAAAGCGCTGGAGCAGGAGGGAGAGGAGAGCGAGGAAGAGGAGGAGGAGGAAGAAGAAGAAGAGGAAGATGATGATGTAATTAGAATATTTCATTTAAAGGAATAGTTCAACATTTTTAGATATTTCGTTTAAATTCATATTTAATATTTTTGTTTATAGTTCAACATTTACATTTTTTAGTTTTTTGTGTCACTCTGGCTCAAGAAAAAGGAAAACCGAAACATTTTTGATGCAGTGACTGACCAATCAAAACGCATTATTCATCAGTGCCATTAAACACATTGTAATGAATGCAAACGTGTTGATGTTAACGTGTGTGTGTGTGTGTGTGTGTGTGTGTGTGTGTGTGTGTGTCTTTGTCTATGTGTCTCTTTGTGTGTGTGTGTGTGTGTGTGTGTGTGTGTGTGTCTTTGTCTATGTGTCTCTGTGTGTGTGTGTGGTGTGTGTGTGTGTGTGTGTCTCTTTGTGTGTGTGTGTGTGTGTGTCTTGTGTGTGTGTGTGTGTGTGTGTGTGTGTGTGTGTGTGTGTGTGTGTGTGTGTGTGTGTGTGTGTGTGTGTGTGTGTGTGTGTGTGTGTGTGTGTGTGTGTGTGTGTGTGTGTGTGTGTGTGTGTGTGTTGTGTGTGTGTGTGTGTGTGTGTGTGTGTGTGTGTGTGTTGTGTGTGTGTGTGTGTGTCTGCAGGACGTCGGGAAGAGAGAGTTTGTAGCAGAAGACGAAGTGGAAGAGAGCGACATGAGCGACTTTGAGGTAAAACATTTTATTTTTCAACTTGAAAACCTGTTCAGATGACAACAGTACCACACAGAGTAACAGACAGACAGACAGACAGACAGACAGACAGACAGACAGACAGACAGACAGACAGACAGGACCTTAAAGCGATTCTCCCAGGCTAAGTATTAACACTTTAATTGTACAGTTCAGACAGGTAAAAGATCGTGAGGAGATATTCACAGATTTTGATGAGCATTCCCCAGAATCACTGACTAAACCTTTTGAGTGTCATCAGATAATTTGACAAGAATTTAGACTAATAATATACTTGGAAAGATTTAGAATTTTTCGCAAAGTAAAAAAAAAAGTAATGTAACTTTATTTGAAAAGGGACAATGGACAAAAGAAACAGTAACCTTGTTTAGATGGATGGACAGACAGACAGACAGACAGACAGACAGACAGACAGACAGACAGACAGACAGACAGACAGACAGACAGACAGACAGACAGACAGACACACAGACAGACAGACAGACAGACACACAGACACACAGACAGACATACCGGCACTTTATTGACCCAGAAGGAAATTCTAGGGCAAGGAGAGATGCATTGTACCAGGTTTATAAAAAAAAAAAATGCGATTTGTGATTTTGAGTTATTTTGTTTATTTCTCACAGGAAATGAACAAACTGAGAACGAGCAGTGACGAGGAGGAAGAGGAGGATGAAGCCAGTGGCTCCAGTGACGAAGAGGAGACGATGGAAACAGCCAAAAAGTCAAAGTTAAAGTCAAAGTCTAAAGGCAAGCAGCCGGCGAAGGGCGCCGCCGCCACCAAGAAGAAGCGAGCGTACGTGGAGATAGAGTACGAGCAGGAGACTGAGCCCGCCTCCAAGAGCAGGGCCTCCTCGTGATGTCACCGCTGAGCCCGGCCAATCACAAGCCTCGGTACAAACTCTCACTCTATCGCCATGGTGCTAACGAGTCACCATTCTATCGCCACGGTGTTAACACTTAGCACCATAGTGTCTCCAAACGAAGGGTTCAAATAAAACCCGTTGGACCGTGTCAAAAGTTTATCTGTCTGAGACCAATGCAACTAACAGTACTGAAAGGTGTTTGCATTATTCTGTCCACCCCCCCTTTCCTTCCACACCCCTCCTTTATCAATAATGCCAGAAAAAGATAGAAATTAATATGAATAATCCGAACAGTTTTTGTTGTTGTTTCTTACATTTAAAGGGTCGTTTCAACCAAAATAAAAACATATTTCCTGTCGCCTCTCACAGCTTGTTTTATGTTTATTAAAGGAATACTTCACCCATACGGAACCGGCGTTCTATCATTATAAAATCGCTATTATAATATAATGAATGAGGTTTTTCTTCCCTCAGTCTTCCCTTGGCCCAGCTGTCCTATTAATCCTGACCCTTACTGTGATGTCACAAGGACAATGTAGGGTTAGACAGTGAGACCATAAAACACTCTTTCTGCCTTTTCTCAGGCTAGGAGGATCCGATTTCAATTTTTTTTGCACATTTAAACTACATAGGATCTCCGAGTTCAATACACCTTCATATTCCCACCGGTGAAGTAGGCCTTTAAGTGTTTTCTGACTGCTATATGTACAACTGTGTATTAGGAAATTGTAGATTATAAAATAAGGGATAATGTAAAGTGAACGGGTCTCAATAAATCATCATCACCTTGTTAGCCAATCACAAGCCTGGATACAAACTCTCACTCTATCGCTATGGTGTCAACGAGTCACCATTCTATCGCTATGGTGTTAAGACTCAACACCATAGTGTCTTGAAACAAAAACAAACGTTTAAAACGAGATGGAGTTAAAAGGGGGAGTAAGTGATTCTGGAGAATGCTTTGTTACCAAACCATATACCCCAGCTTTAAGGAAATTGTAGATTATAAAATTGGTATAATTAATTTACTCAGTAGCCCTGTATTAAGCGGGATAATGTATAGCAAACGGGTCACTATCTAGAAAGACATCGCTTGCATTATCCTGTTTTATTACACAGCTTACTTACTTACTTACTCCTCTTCGTCCCCTATGGGACATAAGGCTTCAATGAGCACTCTCCATTGCATTCGGTCCCTGGCAGCATGTTGGGCCTCTCCCCATGACAGGTTCATCTGTTCCAGCTCTTTTGTTACAGTTCTGCGCCAGGTGGTTTTTGGCCTCCCAGGTTTTCTTTTGCCTGGTGGTGTCCATCTTAAGGCGACTTTTGTGATGCGGTCCTGCTCCATCCTCAACACATGTCCTAGCCATCTCAGGCGTCTGTGCGTAATCTCCTTGGTGATGCTCCGGCTTCCCGTTGTTTTGTGAAGGTCAATGTTGGAGATCTTATTAGGCCAAAAGATCTGGCATATTCGTCTGAGGCATCCATTATGGAACACTTCCATTCTCCTCATGTCTGTTTTGACAACTCTCCAGCTCTCTGCACCGTACAGAAGAACAGACTTTACATTGCTGTTGTATATGAGCATCTTTGTTTTAAGGCTGTATTGTTTTGATCTCCAGATGGAACGGAGTTGGGAGAAGGCACCCTGAGCCTTTCCCAGCCTTGCTTTTATGTCTTCTGATGCCCCGCTGTCCTTACTGATGAGGCTGCCAAGATAGGTGAAATCTTCCACAAAGAAGGTGTTCTGCAGAGTCCTTCTTAACCGGATGGAGACAGCCATTGACACAAGGATTAGACAGGAGCAAGCAGGCTTCAGGAAGGGAAGAGGATGTATGGACCAGATATTTGCGCTGCGTAACATCATAGAGCAGTGCTTGGAATGGAACACACCCCTCTTCATCAACTTCGTAGACTTCAGGAAGGCCTTCGACAGTGTCCACCGAAACACCCTCTGGAAGATACTGCACTCCTATGGAATACCATCAAAGATAATTTCAATCATAAAAACATTCTATGAACATTTTGAGTGTAGTGTCATCATGGGAAATGAGCTCTCTGAGTGGTTTTCCGTGCAGTCCGGAGTGAGACAGGGGTGCATCATCTCCCCTATCCTCTTCCTGGTCGCCATTGACTGGATCACAACCAACACCACAGCAGACAGACCCAGAGGCATCCAGTGGACTCTGTTCTCCCAGCTGGAAGATCTTGACTTCGCTGACGATCTTGCCCTCCTTTCAACCAACCAGTACAACATACAGGCTAAAACGGATAGGCTGAACAACTTTGCACGACAAGTTGGGCTCAATATAAACACCTCCAAAACACAAGTGATGTGTGTCAATTCCATCCCCACAGCACCCATCCTTGTTAATGAGGAACCACTTGAGTTTGTGGAAGATTACACAGCTTACTAAAACTAAAATGATTAATTGAAGCAAAATATTGAACTTGTTTTATTTAAAAGGTGCTCCGAGGAACTTTAGTTTTTTGTTCATTCTAGCGCCCCCTTTGGACTAAAGCGGTAGTGTTTTTACTACGCCAGCTGTTGTTCCTGGGTGAGCGTATACCCATGACAAAGGAACTATATAAAATAGCATTCTTTCTTTGCACTGATGGTCTCATTTGCTGTTACATGTAATTCATAATCATCAGAGGAAAAATTAAGACGGTTTCAGGAACATTTAGAAGTTCCTCGTAGCTCCTTTAAGACAAATGACAAATTGAATTTCAAATAACCACAGCGAGATCTGCAGAGTATTTTACAGTATATATTTACTTTATTTACAAATCACTGAATCCCGCCAACAGTCGCACAACGCAGAGAATCAGCCGAAGAGAAGTGAATTCATTACACAGTTCCAATATAAATAGACAAAGAATCTGAACAAGCAAAATGTTTCGTTACGCTTTGCAGAGAGAAAAAAAAATAATAATAATCAAACAGAAGTTACAGAGAAAAACATGAAAATAAAAGTAAAAAAAGTACAGATTATGTTACAGTCACAGAGCAAAGGGCAGAGGGTAGAGGGTTGCACATTTAAACCTGCAGTGTGTAGAATTTTGGGTTTTATTTCCTAGCAGATTTTGTAGAAAGTAATTATAATATCCATGAGTACGTTTAATTTAGTGCATAATAGCTGAAAACATTTTTTTGAATTATTTTGTTTTCCCTTAGAAAGGGTCTCATATATGTCCATATTTCTGCATATTTTGGACCAAGGCCTAGTGCCGCCATCTTGAAAGTGTCATAGTTGGAATGTCATCAGGTGCATTGTTTAAAATTTAGAATTGTTCTTGTCCTTGAAGGCCACTGTAGCTTCTGTTATTATTCTAAAGGGTTGGGGTTACCCAAGGAGCGTTGCATTCTAGAACTTTGTAGAACTTACTTGATGATGTCATATTACACACTGCACCTTTAAGTTGAGTAGATTTTGTTTATTTTAAAAAGATAAATTTAGGAGAGCAGCTTTAAGGGGTTAGCTTGGAGGACGTCTGCTTTCAGTCAAAATGAAGTTGGAGCCCATTGTCTGTCTGTCTGTCTGTCTGTCTCTGTCTGTCTGTCTGTCTCTGTCTGTCTGTCTGTCTGTCTGTCTGTCTGTCTTATGACCATAGCAAAGATGAAGAATTTGGGTTTTTTAAAATAACATTTAACTGAAGAGTTATTGATCCTGGCAGTTCAAATCTGTTCAAAATCTTTCAAACTTTTAACTCATTTAGTGTATATTTGAAATTAAGTTGAAACTCCATCCAAGCTGCATCAATCAATTTTATTTTTTAAAAACACAAGAGCATGAAATTACTGAAACACTAAGTTTTACTGTGTGCGCACGTGTCGGCTCGTTTTGGTTTTTCTTCTAGTGACCACAATAATCAACGAATAAACAGCGTTAAAAAAAACATTTAAAAAGTGTCTGCAGAGCTACATTGTTGGTGTTTATGTTTTCGTTGATAGTTAGCGCTGGAATGCTTCATAAAAAAAATAAAAAAAATTTACTGACCGATCCCGTTAAAGGTGCTCCGAGGAACTTTTTGTTTGTGTTAATTCTAGCGCCCCCCCTTTGGACAAAAGCGGTAGTGTTTTTACCACGCCAGCTGTTGTTCCTAGGTGAGCATACATACCCATGACAAAGGCATTAAGAAAAACTATATAAAAATAGCATTCTTTCTTTGCACTGATGGTCTTGTTTGCTGTTACATGTAATTTATGATCATCAGAGGAAAAAATTAGACTGTTTCAGAAATATTTAAAAGTTCCTCGTAACACCTTTAAAGACTGGGAGAACTGATTAAACACTATCAACATGATTAATTTATTTCACATTTAATTTAATTTAAAGTTGAGTTGATGGCGACATCTTTAAAGCACTTCGGGGTATCAAAGCTCGGGGCAAGACGGACGTTTTCGTTTGAAGGCAAAATTAGTATTTGTCGTTACTTGTACGATTAGGAGTTCAAGCTATAGTGCGTAACTTTTTCATATAAACGAATGTCTGGTTACATTCAAGCCATCGCCAAACAAGTTGACACAAAGTTGATTATTAAGCCTATTATCAGCTCCACAAAACTCTCTCTGTATTTCTCAGTATGGCAGATTTTACAAACTGGTGTCCCCCCCCTTGACACTGGTGCAGGAGCTCAGAAAAATCCCCAAGAAGAGCCCAAGAAATGTTTCAGTTGTTGATTCTACTGCTAAGAAAAAAACCTGGACGTACAGCAGAAGGTATAAAATCCATGTGCCATCCACTGAAGGCTTTACCTCATGTAGATGCACCGACAGTGTTGTTGTTAATTCCTCACGGGGGGGGGACAGAAGTTACGCACTTTAGCTTTTAAGACATGTGACAGTCATCGGGACGCAGTAATTTATCTGAAATGAAGTGTAATCCCGGCGTAAAGTTACAAATTAAACAAAACAAAAACAAAAAACAGGCAGTAATAAATTAAAACAATCTGCTATGCCTACGACAGTCTTTTCTCGATACGCACTGAATTCAAGAGGGATGCAACAAATGGCCATTAGGGGGCGCCGTGGCAACGAAAATATACTTTAAATATATTTGGAAAACATGTTAGAAAAAAAAAAAAAAAAAAAAAAAAATCAACATTACAAAAAAAAATAATAATAATTACTTTTAAAAATACCTGCCCTGAACTTATAGAGACATTCTAGTTCAGGTTAAGTTATCTTCATCTTCACCTTCATCAATCGTTCTGTAATATTCGAAATCGCTTTAAACTAAGTATTTTGTTATCTATACATTTAAATTAAAAAAAAGGCGAAATTGTGATGTTCTAAATCGCTTTAAACCAAATTTTTTCAGTTAAAATATTTTTGAATTTTGATTTTTTTTTTTTTTTTTTTTTTTTTTTTTTTTTAAAGGCAAAATTGTGGAGTTGCAGTGATTATGGGTTTTAGGTTTAACTGTCGGTAAATGTTTGTTAGAAGGTTTTCAAGGGTCCACTCCGCTTGGATTTCTAGGGAGAGATACTTGACTTGGGACCCTAAAAATAATGCCGGGTAACAATAGTATTTAGTCTATTTTGGTTGGACAGGAACATAGGGCCCTTGTTGAAGATGTATTTCTATGCATTTTGTATTTGGGGTACAGTTTTCGCATAATTCAGACCAGTTATTTAGTATTATCAAGTATTAATGCTAGGGATGGACTGATATTATTTGGCCGAAAATATCACAAAAAAATGTCAGTGTTTGATATTTTGACTTTCAAGACTTAATATGGGTTCATATTAGAAAAAACCTGGATTCTACAATTTCCGTTAGGTAACTTGATAGCGTATTTTGGTAGACCCAACCTGCCCTCACACTTTTAAAACTGGACTATTATTTTAGCAGACTTTACAAAGCTCTTCTATAGTATTTTACAGAGGCTGAGTGGTACAAAGCATGATGCGTAAACTGATCCTCGTGTTAAAAAAAAAAAAATCAGTGGAGTGCCCCTTTAAACCCTGCAATTTGTACAATTATGTCATCAGTTCTAGGCGTGAATTAACCAAGGACGTCCCAAACGAAAATCTCCAATCTACATAGACAACTACAGAGTAAAAATGCATCTGGCAAGCAATCCACGTAGAACAGATAATGGGATAAAATAAACAAAAATCATTCAAAGATTTCTGGTTGACATTTTGTTTTAGAATGTTTTGAAGCACGGGATTGTTCTAGACTTTCCCAACTGAATAAACAACTGATGGGATACAACGCATACAGCTGTGGAAAAAATTAAGAGACCACTCCAAATATTCAGTGTCTCTCGTTTGACTATTTATAGGCCTATGTTTGAGTAGAATGAACACTTCGGTTTTATAATATAAACTACTGACAACATTTCTACCAAATTCCCCCCCCAAAAAATATTGTCATTAAAGAGCATTTCCATTAAGTAATGTAGAGATGAAGATTGAAGAAAAATCCAGACTGGTCTCTTAATGTTTTACAGAGCTGTATATAAAAGACATAGTTAGGACTATAAATCAAAAAGCTAAGAATGGCAAAGAGTGAATGTTCTAAGTAACTGGGGCATTAGGCCTTTACATTTTCATAGCAGATTAGTTTATAGTTTAATTTGGTCTAAAATGGAGGATTTGGACCAGAGTTGGGACATAGTTTTGCTAGGAATCTGTCCATAGGAATGTCCGGAGTTGGAACTTGTGTGATTCGCAATATTTAGAAAGGTGCTCCGAGGAACTTTTAGTTTGTGTTAATTCTAGCGCCCCCCTTTGGACAAAAGCAGCAGTGTTTTTACTAGCTGTTGTTCCTGGGTGAGCGTATACCCCATGATAAAGGCATTAAGAAAATCTATATGAAAAACAGCATTCTTTTAGCACTGATGGTCTTGTTTGCTGTTACATGTAATTTATGATCATCAGAGGAAAACTGAGACTGTTTCAGAAATATTAAAAAAGTTCCTCGTAGCACCTTTAAGATGTAGGTTTGACCGTTGCTGAAAAAAATTGGGCTTTGGATGGGACATCTTAAACCTTTTGATCTCCAGATTTGCAACAAATGCAACTCCAATATTTAGGCTCTGAGGTGATCAAAATTATAGCCCTGTACCTTTACTGGACTATTGAGAATTTGGGTGTTTTGCATTTTGGATGCGGACTGTCCCAAATGTGGATAAAACCTGCTTGAATTGGCCCGATTGCGAATCAGACATTGGAATAGAAGTGTTTTGGAGAGAGGGTCCAAAGTCCTAACTCGGAAAAATAGTTTACAGGTGCGATTCTGGACTGTTTGGTTTACTAACCGTTCCTAAACATTGGCTGGAGATAGTCTGGATTCTGGCATGAAGAGCGGAGAAGCAATAAGACCCAGTGTGATCCAAGAGTGGGACAAGAATGGTTGGGATTTTTTCGCCAAAGGATATATTTTGGGATTTGGAATTGTCCAAATTTGAGACTGATTCAAACGTGGCGAAAATTCTGGATATTTGAGGCGTTCAGGAATTTTTTTAAGGGTATTTTTTCTTGATTTAACCAAAGCTACTAAAGGTCTTCTTGGGCTGTTAAAGGTTGAATCTTGTTTTTTTAACATTACTGAACCATCTTGACTGCACTGCCTGCTAGAGTAAAACCTGTCTGATGCACCATGTATTAGTGCCTTTAAATTGGAGAGGAGATCTCTGTGTATGCGTCTGTCTCTCTCTGTAAAGTGGCTATGTGTAGTTTTGGGTCCTTTTGGCATTATGAGTGTGAAGGAATAAGACCTAGTGTGACCCCAGAATGGTTGGGATTTTTGCCGAAGGATGTATTCTTTAGAGTTGGAATTTGGGATTTGTCTAAAATGTTATATTTATCCAGACATGACAAAAAATCTGGATATTTGAGGCTTTCAGGAATTTTTTAAAGGGTATTTTCTTGATTTAACCAAAGCTACTAAAAAGGACTGTTAAAGGTTGGATCTTGTTTTTTAACATTACTGAACCATCTTGACTGCACTGCCTGCTATAGTAAAACCTGTCTGACGCACTTCATATTAGTGCCTTTAGATTGGAGAGGATATCCCTGCCTACATATCCGTCTCTCTCTCTCTCATACGATGGTTGTTGGTATATGTAGTTTAGTGTCCCGTGGTTAGCATTAGCAGCTACAGCCCTCCTTGGCGGGCTGGCTGTCCGCGTTGAGGCGCCCTCCCTGGGGGGCGGACGGCTTGTGTTGCACCCCCGACTCGGCTGCGTTCAGATCCAGACTGCCATCCTGGATGTTCTGGTAGATTCTCTTCGCTGCTTCGAGGAACGCCTCTTCAACATTCTCCCCTCTGAGGAGAAACAACAGACGGAATTTAGTTTAAAGGTGCCATGAGGAACTTTTAAATATTTCTGATGATCATACAGCAAACAAGACCATCAGTGCAAAGAGAATGCTATTTTTATAAAGTTTCTCTTAATGCCTTTGTCAACATTTGTATACGTTTCTTCAACATTCTCCCCTCTGAGAAGAAAGAAAGAGATTGACTGACTGATTGATTGATTGATTGATTGATTGATTGATTGATTGATTGATTGCCTTCATTTAGAACATGTAAGCAATAAAAACAAAGTTAAAATAGTAGTAGATTAATAAATAAAAACAAAACAAAAACACACTTTCAACATGCTCGAAAGGGGGTAGGAGGAAGTAACAAACTTATCTAGCCCTACCCCTTAACAGATCAATTTAGCATTTAGCCTGGATAGTTAGTATAACAACAACAGTGAAACAGTAACTTTTCAGGAAGCTTTCTAACTTCAAACAGTGTTCCAGGGATCACTTTTTCCCTGTGAGGAAAGTTTGTTTATTCACTTCATGGAGAATATACCTTAGAAAATGTTTCACTTCTCTGACACACCCAGAGTTACATAGTTTGATTAAACAAAAATCTGTGTTTTCACGAGTGTATCTACATGACTTAGAAGCATATTTTGTGTGTATGTGTTAAAGAAACAGAGTTTACTTTACGCCAACGTTATTTACATTTTTACAAAGATAAAGATTAGAACAAAAGTAAAACAAAGAAGCTTATCAGCAAAAGGAGTCGACGTGTGGAATTCTATAAATGAGGAAATGAAAGTGTTTTACATGGTGTGTGTGTCTATGTGTGTGTGTGTGTGTGTGTGTGTGTGTCTGTCTCTGTGTGTGTGTCTGTCTCTGTGTGTGTGTGTCTGTCTCTGTGTGTGTGTCTGTCTCTGTGTGTGTGATTCTCTGTCTGTGTGTGTGTGTGTGTGTGTGTGTGTGAGTGATTCTCTGTGTGTGTGTGTGTGATTCTCTGTGTGTGTGCGTCTGTCTTTGTGTGTGTGTGTCTGTCTCTGTGCGTGTGATTCTCTGTGTGTGTGTGTGTGTGCGTGTGAATCTCTGTCTGTGTGTGTGTGCATGTGATTCTCTGTGTGTGTGTGTACTTACGTCTTAGCGCTGGCCTCGAGAAACAGCAAACCTGATCAACAGAAAGTCAAAGAATCACAGTCAGATTCCTGTTTTCATTTCAACATGTTACAGCTAAAACACACACACACACACACACACACACACACACACACACACACACACGCCCTTATCAATGTATAATGACTGTATATAGGACACTGTATAATAATTACTCTGGGCAATTATGTTTAAATGTTTGTCACATGACTTTGTCTGAACATCAAGCCAGGAGGGCGATTGGAAGATTGTCTACTGAAAACAATAAATAAATGATAATAAAATAAAAAATATTGTAGAGTGGAGTACGCCATGTTGATTGTTTATTTAATTTTGTCTTTTGTTTGTGTCTTCACATTTGTTTTCTTTAAAAAAATAAAAATCCAAAAATGTAGTATTCAAAAAAACTCCTTTCTGACCGTTTTCTTCAGCGAACTGTTTGGCCTCTTCATACGTCACGTCTCTCTGAGCCTCCAGGTCGCCTTTGTTCCCGATCAGAATGATCACCTGAAAACACAGAGAGGTGACACATTTAACACAACAAAACATTAAGATTCTTTTGCACTTGTCCTGCTTTTATCTGACAGTTTGTGGAGACAGAGATGAAATGTGTCAGAGAGGGGGAATGACATGCAGAGAACGACCCGGGCTGGATTCTAACCCGGGTCTGCTGTGAAGAGGACTGAGACTCTATGGAGGAGGGGGAGGGGGGGGTCTAACCACTAACCCACAGAGCACCCTAAATTAACTCAAATCTGAATTTGAAGCATTACTTTGCTGTTATGTACCCAAAGAAAAATGCCGGATAAAGAATCTTAAATTATAACCCTTTGTCCCAGGTACAAGCATGGGAGGTGAAACGATTTATTGACCAACGTATTTCAGGTACGATATGAGGTGATATGCCCCATGTCAAGCACGTGCAGCTCCTAAGCAGAAGAAGTAAAATAAAGAGAGAGAGAGAGAGTGTGAGTGAGAGAGAGTGTGTG
>CM047507.1:32545551-32548051 GCA_026122265.1 Ammodytes dubius | reverse complement strand
GACAGACAGACAGACAGACAGACAGACACACAGACACACACACAGACAGACAGACAGACAGACACACAGACAGACAGACACGAAGAAAGAGAGACAGACAGACACACACACAGACACACACACAGACACACATGCAGACAGACAGACAGACAGACAGACAGACAGACAGACAGACAGACAGACAGACAGACAGACAGACAGGTATATAGTCTCCTTACCGGGCGTGTCAGGTGTCTGTAGAGAGGACAGTAGTTCAGAGATGGATTTCTTCTGAGCTGAGCAATGTAACTCAAAGTCTCTGAGTCCAGAACAGACAGGAAAGACTGCAGGTCCCAGATCAGCTTAGCTAGAACTGAGAGAGACAGACAGGTAGAGGGTTAGACAGGTAGATAGAGAGACAGGGAGGGAGGGAGGAACAGAGAGGAAAGACTGCAGGTCCCAGATCAGCTTAGCTAGAACTGAGGAGAGAGACAGGTAGGGGGTTAGACAGGTTAGCTAGAACTGGAGAGAGAGAGACAGGTCAACTAGAACTATGAGAGAGAGAGAGACAGGGAGAGAGACAGGTTAGCTAGAACTGTGGGAGACAGACAGGTTAGCTAGAACAAAGAGAGACAGACAGGTTAGCTAGAAACTATGAGAGAGAGACAGGCAGAGGGTTAGACAGGTTAGCTAGAACTGAGAGAGACAGACAGGGAGGGAGGGACAGGAAGACTGCAGGTCCCAGATCAGCTTAGCTAGAACTGAGAGAGACAGACAGGTAGACAGACAGGTTAGCTAGAACTATGGGAGAGAGAGACAGACAGGTAGGGGGTTAGACAGGTTAGCTAGAACTATGGGAGACAGACAGGTAGACAGACAGGTTAGCTAGAACTATGAGAGAGACAGACAGGTTAGCTAGAACTGAGAGAGACAGACAGGTTAGCTAGAACTGAGAGAGAGAGACAGGTTAGCTAGAACTAAGAGAGACAGACAGGTTAGCTAGAACTAAGAGAGACAGACAGGTTAGCTAGAACTATGAGAGACAGACAGGTTAGCTAGAACTATGAGAGACAGACAGGTTAGCTAGAACTAAGAGAGAGAGACAGGTTAGCTAGAACTATGAGAGAGACAGACAGGCAGAGGGTTAGACAGACAGGTTAGCTAGAACTATGAGAGAGAGACAGACAGGGAGACAGGTAGATAGAGAGACAGGGAGGGAGGGAGGGAGGAACAGAGAGGAAAGCCTGCAGGTCCCAGATCAGCTTAGCTAGAACTATGGGAGACAGACAGGTAGAGGGTTAGACAGGTTAGCTAGAACTATGAGAGAGAGAGACAGGTTAGCTAGAACTATGAGAGAGAGAACAGGTTAGCTAGAACTAAGAGAGACAGACAGGTTAGCTAGAACTAAGAGAGACAGACAGGTTAGCTAGAACTGAGAGAGACAGACAGGTTAGCTAGAACTAAGAGAGAGAGACAGGTTAGCTAGAACTATGAGAGAGAGAGACAGGTTAGCTAGAACTGAGAGAGACAGACAGGTAGAGGGTTAGACAGGTTAGCTAGAACTGAGAGAGAGAGAGAGACTGGTAGAGGGTTAGACAGATAGATAGACAGACAGGGAGACAGACAGGTTAGCTAGAACTATGGGAGACAGACAGGTTAGCTAGAACTATGAGAGAGAGACAGGTTAGCTAGAACTGAGAGAGACAGACAGGTAGACAGACAGGTTAGCTAGAACTGAGAGAGAGAGAGAGAGGGGAGGGAGGGAGGGAGGGAGGAGGAACAGAGAGGAAAGACTGCAGGTCCCAGATCAGCTTGGCTAGAACTATGAGGGACAGACAGGTAGAGGGTTAGACAGGTTAGCTAGAACTATGGGAGACAGACAGGTTAGCTAGAAACTATGGGAGACAGACAGGTTAGCAAGAATATGGGAGACAGACAGGTTAGCTAGAACTGAGAGAGAGAGAGAGAGAGAGACAGGTAGAGGGTTAGACAGGTTAGCTAGAACTGAGAGAGACAGACAGGTTAGCTAGAACTATGAGGGACAGACAGGTTAGCTAGAACTATGAGGGACAGACAGGTTAGCTAGAACTATGGGAGACAGACAGGTTAGCTAGAACTGAGAGAGACAGACAGGTTAGCTAGAACTATGGGAGACAGACAGGTTAGCTAGAACTGAGAGAGACAGACAGGTTAGCTAGAACTGAGAGAGGGACAGACAGGTTAGCTAGAACTATGAGAGAGACAGACAGGTTAGCTAGAACTGAGAGAGACAGACAGGTTAGCCAGAACTATGGGAGACAGACAGGTTAGCTAGAACTGAGAGAGACAGACAGGTTAGCTAGAACTATGGGAGACAGACAGGTTAGCTAGAACTGAGAGAGACAGACAGGTTAGCTAGAACTGAGAGAGGGACAGACAGGTAGACAGACAGGTTAGCTAGAACTATGAGAGAGACAGACAGGTTAGCTAGAACTGAGAGAGACAGACAGGTTAGCCAGAACTGAGAGAGAGAGACAGGTAG
>CM047507.1:32533051-32538051 GCA_026122265.1 Ammodytes dubius | reverse complement strand
ATGTTTCACGTTCTCTGACACACCCAGAGTTACACACTGCAGCTTTAAACTTGGTATAAAGTGAAGCGATCTCTACAGTAAGCTCATGTGCTCATTCACTGTGTTTGTAAAGAAATCTAAATGTAAACAGACGATTATCGGAGTCTCATGAGACGAGAGAGGACGGATGGAAGACAGACAGTTTCCGGCTGTAGTTAACATACCACCAGTGTGATAAAGAGTCCACACACACACACACACACACACACACACACACAACATACACACACACACACACACACACACACACACACACACACACACACACACACACACACACACACACAACACTCTACACTCTAACATTAAAATCCGACTTTTTACATTATAATGCCATGTTCATACGTGTTCAAATCGGCAGGTGTCCGGACTTAATTGAAATAAATCAAATCACATATAAGCACATGATACACATTTGACATTCATTTCACACACACACACACACACACACACACACACACACACACACACACACACACACACACACACACACACACACACACACTCTCTCTCACACACACACACACACACACACACACACACACACTCACACATTTCATGTTAATAGTACATTTTAAGTTTTTGAATTCACATATAAGCTCATGATCCACATTTGAAACATAGAATACATGAATCCAAAATCTGTTCTGTCATAACTTTATACACTAGTATGTTGTTAAAATGAAATAAAGATTTTGAGTCTGTATGGCTTTATCCAACATCTAGATTTTTTGTTTTATTAAAATATCCGTGCAAATGTGCCATAATTTTTTGTTATTGCCAAATGTAGGGGAGAACGGGGGAATCTGAGGCAAATGTAAAAAGTGGCTCAGATTACCCGTTCTCCCCTATATATTTATTCAAGCATTGCTGAAAAAATAACAATAAAAAATATATATTTCTAAATGTAAGTATAATCAACTGGCAACGTTTTCATGATGGTATCTATAAGTTAAAAATGTGTTACCCTATTCACCTGCATTCATTCGCATTTCTAATATGTTTTATGTATTCTAATCTTGCCCCTGTAAAGCACTTTGAATGGCCTTGTGTCTGAATTGTGCTATAGAAATAAACTTGCCTTGCCTTGCCTTGTCTTAAATTCAGAGTATTTCCAATTTCTGTATATAAGAAATGTATTGTCTCACATTAAGGGCCTAGTTTTTCAGTTTCTCTGTATAATAAGTTCAAGTTAAAATGAATTACCTTTGTGTTTGTCCATGTCTCTCTAGCAGCTGTTTCTCAGTCTCATGTCTTTGCTGAAAAAAATCCAGACATCAAAAAACTTCCCGAGAGACAACAGAGAAAGCAGAAAACCCAGATACCCTCCTCTCTGTGTGTGAGTGTGTGTGTGTGTTTGTTGTGTGAGAGAGAGAGAGAGAGAGAGAGAGAGAGAGAGAGAGAGAGAGAGAGAGAGTGACTGTTGAATTGATGTGAGTGAAGAGGCTGTGTGTGTGTGTGAGTGGGAGGAGACAAAGAAAGTAGTCCCTCCTACTCACTCACACACACAGTTCATGAGAATAAACTCTATGAAACACACACACACACACACACACGCACGCACACACGCACGCACGCACGCACGCACGCACGCACACACAGATAGATAGATAGATAGATAGATAGATAGATAGATAGATAGATAGATAGATAGATAGATAGATAGATAGATAGATAGATAGATAGATAGATAGATAGATAGATAGATAGATAGATAGATAGATACTTTGCAGTAACAGTGACACAGTCTTGACAGAGCGAATAGAAATTGTTCTTTATTGTAACTCCTGGTTATTCATTCAAGTCACCATTCATTTGTTACATCATCATATCAAAACAACATCAACAGTTATTATTATTATTATTATTATTATTATTATTATTATTATTATTATTATTATTATTATTATTATTATATTCACTCTGTGGTTCAGTTTCTACAGCAGCTCCAATCCAAGAGTAAAATAAAAAACCTGTCAGTGTCATTTTATAAATCTACATCATTTAAAGGTGCTACGAGGAACTTTTAAATATTTCTGAAACAGTCTCATTTTTCCTCTGATGATCATAAATTACATGTAACAGCAAATCAGTGCAAAGAGAATTCTATTTTTATATAGTTTTTCTTAATGCCTTTGTCATGGGTATATACGCTCACCCAGGAACAACAGCTGGCGTAGTAAAAACACTACCGCTTTTTGTCCAAAGGGGGGCGCTAGAATTAACACAAACTAAAAAGTTCCTCGGAGCAGCTTTAAATAAAATTCTGACATCATAATTACCATTACGACATCATGCATCATGCACGTGTTGAGAAAAGTCGCCCACACACACACACACACACACACACACACACACACACACACACACACACACACACACACACGCTTACGTGTTCAAATAATTCAAATAATTCAATAAAAAAATGGGGGGAAATAAACACTTTCAAATGTACAAAAAAAGAAAGAAAGAAAGAAATATTTATTTATTTATATATATGGAACAATCTTTGTGTCGTCATGGTAACAGCAAACCCAACTTCACACAACCAATCAGAACACGGCGTTAGAATCTTTCCTTAAAACCAAACAAAACAAAATAAATTGAAAAATAATTAAAAGATTAAAATGTATAATGTAAAGTGACCAATGCTCGCTGACAAACCTCACACCGTCTTTTTTTTTGTTTATGTTTTGTGTGTGTGTGTGTGTGTGTGTGTGTGTGTGTGTGTGTGTGTGTGTGTGTGTGTGTGTGTGTCTCTGTGTGTGTGTGTGTGTGTGTGTGTCTCTCTCTCTCTCTGTGTGGTGTTTGCGTGTATTTTTTTTTTAACTTTTTTTCCACGGATACAGAAAGCAAGTGGTGGAAAGCGAAGGTGATATTTGTGGCGTTTTTGCAAATGTGACAGTGAATTCAGTCTTAAAAACCTTATTTTAAAGGAGCTACGAGGAACTTTTTAAATATTTCTGAAACAGTCTAATTTTTCCTCTGATGATCATAAATTACATGTAACAGCAAACGAGACCATCAGTGCAAAGAGAATGCTATTTTAATATAGTTTTTCTTAATGCCTTTGTCATGGGTATATACGCTCACCCAGGAACAACAGCTGGCGTGGTAAAAACACTACCTGCTTTTGTCCAAAGGGGGGCACTAGAATTAACACACACTGAAAGTTCCTCGTAGCACCTTAAAAGGTGCCACTAGTCTCATTAACATAAGTGGAGATCAGGTAATACGCTGATGACATAACGTTATATGTGTAGATATGTGTGTGTGTGTGTTTGTGTGTGCGTGTGTGTGTGTGTTGTGTGTGTGTGTGTGTGTGTGCGTTTCAGACTTATTCAAGTGTGTGTGTGTTCACTTTGTTAAGGTGAAAAATGTCCCATAAGTCTTCCGTAGTTTGTAAAAAGTATTTTTTTTGTGTCCTTCCGTCCATCAAAAATCGTTTTTCTTCTTTAAATCTGGACATTCATGTGTTTAGACATTTTTATTCATTATATAACAAACATGCCGCTGCTCTACGTGAGTTTAAAAAATAGCTGCATCATCATTTGGTCACTAAGCAACACTACAACATGTCAACAACCCGCTCATTGGAATAAGCAGAGCTGATTTCACAAGCAAACGTGTGTGTGTGTGTGTGTGTGTGTGTGTGTGTGTGTGTGTGTGTGTGTGTGTGTGTGTGTGTGTGTGTGTGTGTGTGTGTGTGTGTGTGTGTGTGTGTGTGTGCGTGTGTGTGTGTCGTGCACTTATATTAAACAGGGCAGTGTGTCTCGCTGAAGAAAAACAAAGTAAGAGAGAGTTTGATCAAAGTCTGATTTAAAGGTGCAATGTGTAGAATTTACGGGCATTATTTTAAGAACTGACTTGGTTTCTACAGTAGCACAGAACGGACAAACTTAACGGCCTTACACGTTTTTATATATAGTGGGCGTCCTGGTGGAAATGCACCTGTTGGAAGACCAAGAAGAAGAAGAAGAAGTACTATAGAACAAATAACTAAATACATCTTCACCTCATCACTTGATATTGTGGAAAGACTTGAGGCAGTGGTGGATGATGCCATCTTTAGTAACTATAGCTTCTTGTCCTTGAAGGCCACCGTAGCTTCTGTAAATTCTCCTCTAAAGGGAGGGGTTAGCAAGGGAGCGTTGACATCTAGAATCTCGCCACTAAATATTCTTATATTACACACTGCACCTTTAATTAAATATGAATAGAAACCAAAATAAATTAATTCTTTAGAAGTTAAATTCGTCAGTGAATGATGGTTATAGCTTGTTTGTTAGTTGCTATGTTTATTATTGCTACAGGAAGTCAGCCTGTGATCAAACTCTGTCTCCGTGTTTTCCTGTTTGTTGCTGGGAAGAGAAATTGCCGTCGTTATGACATCATAGCTGGCTAAGCCAATCGTAGACCTGGGAATCAGACCAGGAAGGAATGTTGCAGCTGGAAACTCGATTATAAAATATTCATTTCCAAATCTTTAGTGTTGAATCTGAAATATATGGAAAACTCTCAACGCTAAAAACCTCCACTGAGAACAACTCAATACCCCAGAGTTCCACCAAAACATTATTTGCTGGAATTTTTTTTTTTGCATTTCTGCTTCATTTTGCCAATAGTAGCATGTCCTAGAGAAAAGGGGGCCGACCAGTAACCACAAGGTCTCTGGTTCCTCCCAGTAACCACAAGGTCTCTGGTTCCTCCTCCCAGTAACCATGATGTCTCTGGTTCCTCCTCCCAGTAACCACAAGGTCTCTGGTTCCTCCTCCCAGTAACCATGATGTCTCTGGTTCCTCCCAGTAACCATGAGGTCACTGGTTCCTCCCAGTAACCATGGGGTCTCTGGTTCCTCCCAGTAACCATGAGGTCTCTGGTTCCTCCTCCCAGTAACCATGAGGTCTCTGGTTGGATCCCCGGCACCGGACAGGAGGGTGTTAGTTGTAAAACTAGTGGTG
>CM047507.1:32458051-32490551 GCA_026122265.1 Ammodytes dubius | reverse complement strand
CACATAGGGCGGCAGTGGCGAAGTGTGTAGGGAGATCGCCTCTGGAGTGCAGGGTCGGAGGTTCGATCCCCCGTCTCCCCGCCACATGTCGAAGTGTCCCTGAGCAAGACACTGAACCCCAAATTGCTCCCGATGGTTCAGAGAGCGCCTTGCATGGCAGCTATTGGCAATTGCCATCGGTGTATGAGTGTGTGTATGAATGGGTGAATGTGGTAAGATATGTAGCGCTTTGGGGCTGAGAAAATCGGCTAGAAGGCGCTATATAAGTCAAGTCCATTTACATCACGACTGTCTTTGATGCCTTGAAAAAAAATCTAAACGCCGAAACAGACACAATGGTGCTTAAAAACTTTCTTTGTAAACAAGGTTTTCTTCTTCAGGCTCTATTCAAAGTGGATTTTGTTCTACCAGCACCATTCTGCAATTAATTATCTATGGAAGAACACTCTAGCAAGTCAGCAGGGGCCGTTAAAATGATCTCCACGTTTTTTTTAGGCAGCGCACTCTGGGTTTCTCATATAGAAAAAGGTGAAACTTTACACTCGTCAACTTCAGATTTTTCATTCAACCAATCAAAATCGAGGAGAAGTTGGGACTGAAGGACGTCCGTGAGAGTTAAATCGGTCTCGTAGCTACTGACCGTTAAGAACTAACTGACACGTGTGACGTAAACAACAATAAAATGGTCTGTGCACTTCTTGATGCAAGTGCTCTGGATATGATTATCAAATCACTTTGACATGAAAAAAGCACATCTTGTTGACACGGCCCCTTAAAAACTTAGAAATTTGTGGTGACCAAAAATAATGAGATTGCAGGTAACAGACATTTAAAGGATTGAGGATAAACCCTGATATATGAATTGGTTTTTTTTAAAGATTTTTTTTTGGCATTTTTATGCTTTATTGATAGTGTAGAGACAGAGTTGAAATGGGGCAGAGAGGGGAGTGACATGCAGAGAACGACCGCGGGCTGGAATAGAACCCGGGTCCGCTACTGGCCGAGGCCCATGGGGGGGACGCCCTACCAAATGAGCTAAGGGCGCTCCCCCTCACAGGGCAATTTGACGCTTTTCATTTGAACGTAGTATGACTCAGTTTGATGGTCGCCCCCGATATATGAATTGTTGCCATTTTTTCCAGTGGGGCCTTGGGAGAGGGGACAGCCGGCACGGTATGATACGGGGCAGTAGGCCTAGTGAGAATGTGCCCAAACACTCACACCCCTAGAGACTTACGTGAGGTGAATTTGTCCTGACACAAGCTGCCGTCGGTTTCCTTCAGCTGGACTCTGACTCGACCTCTGAACTGGGCGTCACGGTTCCACTCCCGGGGATACATCTTAGAACTCTGGAGAACGAACACACACACACACACACACAGAGACAGACACACACACACACACACACACACACACGTTAAACTAAAATGCTTTTTTTCCATATACACATATCATAGCTCAAAAATATTTCCAAAACTAATTATAGTTTTTCTGATTTGATCACAGAAGTTAGAAGATAGTGAAGCATAGTGGAAATAATTATACAGCCAGATTTAACATCCGAGGACCTCAAAAAAAAAAAAAAAAAAAAAAACTACAATAAGACAAGAAAGAATACACACAATAGTAACACTAAGAACCCTTTGTCTTAACTCAAAACAGAAATAAAATGAACGGGGCATAAAGGAAATATCAGGGAATGGGATTACATCGTTAAAATTCAAAAGTTCTATCTAGCATTGATAGAACAGTCTGTAAACTGTTTGGATGTTTTTACCTCAACGTAAACATTGAGTCCGGCGGCCGTCAGAACGTCTCCGATCTCAGTGCAGGACGGATTCTCCACGCCCTGAAAAACACATCAGACATAATCCAAATTTTAACATTACAGTTTAATTCAAATCACTATTATTCATCCCCAAGTGGCAGTTTAAAGGTGCAGTGTGTAATATGACATCATCAAGAAAGTTCTACAAAGTTCTAGAATGCAACGCTCCCTGGGTAACCCCACCCCTTTAGAATAATAACAGAAGCTACAGTGGCCTTCAAGGACAAGAACAATTCTAAATTTTAAACAATGCACCTGATGACATTCCAACTATGACAATTTCAAGATGGCGGCACTAGGCCTTGGTCCAAAATATGCAGAAATATGGACATATATGAGACCCGTTCTAAGGGGAAAAAACATAATTAAAAAAAAAAAATTCAGCTATTATGCACTAAATTAAATGTACTTGTGGATATTATAATTACTTTCTACAAAATCTGCTAGGAAATAAAACCCAAAATTCTACACACTACACCTTTAAAGAGTGCGCTCTCTGAACCATCAGGAGACATTTAGGGTTCAGTGTCTCTTTGCCCAGGGACACTTGGACATGTGGCGGGGAGACGGGGGAATCGAACCACCGACCCTGTAACCCAGTGGCAAGCACCCAACCCACATCGACACAGGAATTTCATGATTGTGGGGGAACCATGTTTACAAACAGGTGTATGTTTTTCCCTAAAGTTAAAGTGAAGTTGAGCAGGTGAAACATCATGAGAGCGTTCACCTTCTCTGATGGAATCCTCCGACCTTCAGCCAACGTCTTCTTACTGTTGACGTAGACGGGATACACCGTGATAAACCTGGAACACACACACACACCTTGATTAATGTGAACTTATGATCATAAATATCTCCAGAAAATAGTTTGTTACTCTGATTTTAAGATAACAGCATAACAGATAAACTAACAATCGAGCAAATATTCTTATATCATTTAATTGTTTAAGTTCATTTTCAAGAATAAAATGTAACATATACACCGGATTCGGCTAAATAAATGCTTTTAATTTGGGGGGAAATAAGTTACATAAGACATGTATTTTCTGCCATTTTATAAACCAATTATTAATCAGTTAACTCAAAACAGACAATATACACTTTATTCAGTATTGAAAATAGTCCTAGTAGAGCTATTTCAATCGATCCGTCCATTCATAATCCCATCTGTTCAGTGTAATTGACTTTACTACAGCATTTTATTGAGTAAAAATCGATTATTTACCAATAAAACTCCTTACATAATTATAACCATAGTAAGGTATTGATCTTGGCAGTCCATTCTTAAATTCGGCGTACATTTGATTTGGATTTTATCTTTTATTCCAACAAAAAAAACTACTTTTTGTGTGTGTATTTTACGTCCTGCTGAATGTAGCAACACGCCACAACAGATGTGCGCAACCGTTTAAGCTTTAAATAAAATAGTGTAGTGATATCTGGCTTTAAATTGATTAAATGTATGGCTTGACAATCAAATGTAATCTAATGTTATATTTCACAGGTAAATATACAGTTTAAAAGGACCTCTTAGACACGTCATGCTAAAGAGGCTAACGTCACTACGCCACTGTCGTGCATATTGAGCCAACCGCCAGGCTTCATTTGAAAACAACACAACTAAAACTTTTGCCATTTTCCGACACATATTTCTTGACACCTGACTATTTAAGCTAATACATGTGAAATTGTGGCTCAGGAATAACATATCGGGTGCATATTTAGAATAAAAATAAACATGTAACTCGGATTACACGATAGTTTGATTCACCAACAGTCGCTCATTTCAGTGCTCTCGCGGTTTGCTAGTGCCGCGCATAGACGCTAAAAAAAGTAGTTTTTCTATTGGAATAAAAAATAAAAACCAAGTTATATGTAAGCCGAATTGAAGAATAAGCCCTCATGTTCGAGATTATTACAAAAGTTTTACCTAATATTCAAGTTAGAAGTGAAGATACCCAAGTTGTCCTTAAATTAAAACATCTTCAACAGGAGTTCAATGCTGTTAGCTCTTAACAGGGACTAACCTCTCTTTCTCCGCGGGGTCTGTAATCAGATGAGCCATAGTTTTACACTTTTAGTTGTTGTGTTTTCCTGATAGAAAACCATGGACCTAATACAAGTATCAGACCCTCCAGACACAGCTGTTTTCAACGAGGATTTGATTGCCGTAAATCACGTCGCCATACGGCCGCTGCACACGCTCACTGACGGACTGCTGAGAACCAGGATGAGCCGGTGTTACGGTGGTTTCTGTAACACAGTGGAATGAATGTTCCACGGGGGTGTTAAAGTGAATTCTGCTTCTGCGGACAATCTGATGCCCCTCAGCTAAAGGCAAGGCAAGGCAAGGCAATTTTATTTATAAAGCACATTTCAGGCACAGGGCCACTCAAGGTGCTTCACAGGGTTAAAATCAAATAAAGAATACAAATACAAAAAAGGAACAAATTTAAAACATGGATAAAAATACAACATTTAAATAAAAGAATTAAAACATTTTACCAAAAAAAAAAAAAAAAAAAAAAAAATTCTGTCAATATTTCTTTGTATGTGTTTTTAAACCTGCAGTGTGTAGAATTTTGGGTTTTATTTCCTAGCAGGTTTTGTAGAAAGTAATTATGATATCCATAATTACATTTAATTTAGTGCATAATAGCTGAAAAAAAATTTTTAATTATTTTTTTTCCCTTAGGTTCTCATATATGTCCATATTTCTGCATATTAAGTGTCATAGTTGGAATGTCATCAGGTGCATTGTTTAAAATTTAGAATTGTTCTTGTCCTTGAAGGCCACTGTAGCTTCTGTTATTATTCGAAAGGGTTGGGGTTACCCAGGGAGCGTTGCATTCTAGAACTTTCTAGAACTTTCTTGATGATGTCATATTACACACTGCACCTTTAAAGGTGCGAACACACTGCACTCTGCGGCGCGGCGGTTGGCCGCAGGATCGCAGGATCCGCGCCGCCTGATAATTTTGGCTCATTTGGCTCATTTGTGTCCGCCGCCGGCCGCGCCCGCCGCCCGATGATTCTTGAATGTGCACGTGGTCCCGAAGTGAGTGACGTCGGGAGGAGCTCACGCTGATTGGCTATCGCGGCGCGGCGGCGGCGAAAAGTTCAATATTTTCAACTTCTGCGGCGGCCGCGCGCGCCGCCCATTCGCGCCGCGCCGCGCAGCCCCTGGCCCCCTGGCCGCGCCGCGTGAACCGCTCGCCGCCGGCCGCCGCCGCCGGCCGCCGCGATTCGCGCGGCGGCGCTCGAAATACATTGACTTTCTCTGTAAACTCGCCGCGCGGCGATGTGCAGTGTGTTCGCACCTTAAGGCATATAGTTTAAACCAAAGAATTGAAGAAATGTTGCTAGCTACAGTGGGCCCCTTGATATCATACCCTTTGTTTACATACCAGTTTACAGATTCCAGGCTGTACACATTAACAAACATTTAAACATTTTTGTCAGCTCACACATTGTAGGCCTACGGACTAGTAGCGGATTGTGAGGGAAAATTCACTGATTTTCACAAAATAATATTTGACAACAAGCGGTCTCCAGAATCAATGAACCACCTTTAATGATTGATTGATGAGTGTGAGAATCGTGTAATGTATGCAGATGACCTTGATGTTTTAATTTGTGCTGCAGCTGCTTACTGTTTACAGGGCTTAAAACAACGAATATAATGCAAACAAGAATGCTGTGTTGATCATGGGATTTAAAAAAGGATCATACTCTGAAATTTGCTGTTTTGAAATTGGAGTGCGCCACGAGTGATCTTAATAGGCCTATATTGATGGTATGAGAATACTAAATGAAAAGCCTTGATGGTGTAGTGTTAGTGAATTGATTGTGCTACACAAGTTAATAGGCTACACTTCAAGTTGTAGTGAGAAATCTGGTTTATAAATGTGTTTGGCGACTTGCTGATTCTGTAAATTTGATAATTTTGGTCATATCCAACATCAAATGTATTCTCTCTCTCTGTCTTTCTCTCTATCTATTTATCTATCTATCTATCTATCTATCTATTATCTATCTATCTATCTATCTATCTATCTATCTATCTATCTATCTATCTATCTATCTATCTATCTATCTATCTATCTATCTATCTATCTATCTATCTATCTATCTATCTATCTATCTATCTATCTATCTATCTATCTATCTATCTATCTATCTATCTATCTATCTATCTATCTATCTATCTATATTTATGTTGTAGTTCTCGTTCTGTCCTCTTAACGTCGCTGCTGTTATGCGCATGCGCGATGTAGCTGAAATGCCAGGATGTTATTGAAGCTAGCTCTCTTTTAGCACCATAGGCTAGCCGCCGCATTCCGCCGCCTCGGTCCATGGTCGCATCGCAGGGCAGACGACCCCTCTGACGCCACAGTCGGACATACCCCGTTTTTTAACCATTAATAACTTATCATGATAGAAGCTTACCGAGCACATCGTTAATTTCAGGTCCAAGAGTTGATTTGCCAACCGGTTTGGCGGGTTGAACAATACGACGAGCGCCAAGCTAACGGCTAGAGCTACGAGCTAACGACAAGCGGCGGCTGCAATGGAAGACAAATCTTTCACTAAAGAGTTAGATCAATGGATCGAGCAGCTAAACGAGTGCAAGCAGCTGTCGGAGAACCAAGTCAGGACGCTCTGCGAGAAGGTGAGTTTATTTGTTTAGTTTGTTTTATTTATTTTGTCTGAATCTGAATCTTCCGCTCGGCTTTCATTGTGGCCTAATTACTAAAAAAAAAAAAATGGCTCCGAGTAATTCCTAGAATGGAAGCGGCTATTTCCTATTTTCAGCCAGTCATCATGATTTGATCGATGTTTATGATCATATTCATCTAATCGATAACATTTCACACCTTTTTAACGGTTGAATTACATTAAGGGAATTTATCATCAACCGTCGTTTTAAGATTTCTAAATTCACGTATTTTTTTCCATCGTTACCAGGAAATAGACTGAGCCCGTTTTTACAGCCCGGTTACTAACATGGCTGCTTTTCTGCGCACAAATCGACGATCATAAAATATTTTAGCTTTAGACGTTTATTCTATTCACTGTGTTTAAACATGATTTTAATTATAACGGTTATCAATAAGTGCACGTGCAGTTATCGGCACCGCGCCCTGTCTTTATCGATCAACCGCTATTTTGCTAAAATCCTGACTCACTCACTCGCTCACTTCAGGTTTGTTGCACTATAAATAAAACATCCTCCTACTAGCCTCATTCAAAATAGTTCACAGATGTCATCCGGTTATATCTCTTTTTAATGTGAAATTCTAAAAATAATATTGATTTCAATGTCTGCCCTAAGCGATACCAAATAGGCCTTCTAAAACTGTTGGCCATATTTTCTGTAAATAGATACACATCCGTAAACAATTACTTTATTTGAAGATTTTCTTGGGATGATATTATATTGGAAAATGAATTAAAACATTGAAAAAAAAAAATAATTTCGATTTTTAAAGAACACTTAAAATTTATATTTATAATAATAATAAACAAATTCTTATCAGTTGGAAGCTACAGGCTAGAAATCAGCTATTCTGTATTACATTCTATTCCTTGTTCCTTAAATGACAAACAAATAAAATAGTGAAATCCGTGTTGGTTGGCTTCAGTGAGTGTCAGCTGAGCAGTTTGTGGTGAACAATGTTATATTCAGTTGAGACCAGATCATGTGATTTTTATATAAAGAAACGGCCCTATAAATAACAACCAGCATCTTCACAATGGACTTGTTTATTCAGTGAATGTCTAAACATAAGGGTGAAAGGAATGCACCAAAATTAAAAATTCCACTCTAAAATAATTAAACACTTTGCCCAAGGGGGGCCGAACATTTTTTCCCCTACTTCCAGATATTATTTTTTATAATATATTTAAAAAATAATTCCACCGTAGCATTTATGAAAAAAGCCTAAATGTGCTTTTTGCTATTTTGTTGATTTTTTAAAATTAAAGAGTAAAAAACTGCAATTAAAAATATTTTAACAATCAATTTTTTACGTTCCAGCAAGAATACTCTTGATAAAAATAATAACTCATTTCACCACAAGTCCATATTTAGCCTCAATGACCTTACAGGACACCGTAGTGTCTGAAATGACTTTAAAAAAGCAAAGTGTTTTCTCTCAGAAATGGTTAAACTGTCCCTGCGTTCCAATCCCCATACTTCCCTTGTATTTAGTACGCCAGAAAAAGATGTAGGATGTCCCAATACATGCAGGTCAATTGTAGTATGCTGAAAATACATAAATGCCCCACTAACTCCAATAGCATTTTGGAGTATTCGTCTTTATTCTTGAGATTTCTCGACATAATGAATAAAAATCTTCCTTATCTGATTTTTTTTTTCTCTCCTGTCTGTGGCCTAAAAACTCTTCTGTACTTTAGTATGTAGTGTAATAAAAAGACTAAAACTCTTCTGTACTTTTAGTATGTAGTGTAGTAAAAAGACTAAAACTCTTCTGTACTTTAGTATGTAGTGTAAATAAAAAGACTAAAACTCTTCTGTACTTTATTTAGTATGTAGTGTTAGTAAAAAGAAAGTAGTATGTGATTTGGAACGCAGGGAGTTGGTGTATTTTTAATTCTCGGCTCACTCTAATAATTGTCTTTTCTTCGAACTGATATTATTCCCCTCAGGGAAAATCGAGCCTCAGCGTTTTCTAATGAAAAATGTTTTAAACATGACTTGACTGAATCCTATTAGCCGTGACCCAGTAAAGCAGAAAGGACAGATGCAGGTGTTTTTGTACATACGAAGGGGGGGGGGTGTGTGTGTGTGTGTGTGTGTGTGTGTTTTGTGTGTGTGTGTGTGTGTGGTGTGTGTGGTGTGTTGTTTACATAGAAGGGAAAATTACTTATTACTCCTTATTGATTTGTGTGAGTAATTGATTTCTAAGAGTAGCCCTTGTTTTAAAATGAACTAAATTGTTCCAAAATACTTATTGTGTCATAAGAACCAGAGCATTTAGCCCATAGCCTCATTCTAAACTGAATTTCTGACAAGTTGATCAACCTTAAATGACAATATCTTTTAATGTGGATTGATGAATATGCCTATAACCTTTTCAGATGCTTTAGTTTACTATCATGAAACTAACTCCACACATAGATAGATAGATAGATAGATAGATAGATAGATAATAGATAGATAGATAAATAGATAACTAACTGTGTGTGTTTCTCTGTTCCAGGCCAAAGAGATCCTGACCAAGGAATCCAACGTCCAGGAGGTGAGTGTTACCAGTTTTTCAATCAAAACTCATTGAATTCTAGTAGAAACAGAAAGATTACGTCATTGATTAGGGGTGTGGATGATTTGGTATCCCGTGATTTTCGATTCAAAATGGATTTTTTTTCAATTCAGTTGAAAGGGGGATTTCAGGATCTCCTCCAGTCCACTGTGTGCTAAGAGGAGTTCTCTCTCTCTCTCTCTCTCTCTCTCTCTCTCTCTCTCTCTCTCCTCTCTCTCTCTCTGTCTGTCTGTCCTGTCTGTCTGTCTGTCGAGAGGCTTCATTTTAAGTCTATTTTAATGTGAAGCTGCTAATGCATGTGATTTGAAGGCAAGAATACTACAACATACTACCGGCAGCAGCAAAATGCATATATTTCAAATGTCAACGCTCCCTTGGTAACCCTTCCATTTGGTAGAATTTACAGAAGCTACGGTGGCCTTCAAGGACAATAAGATAAAGTTACTAAAGATGCAGTGTTCCCCCTAACCTTGTCGGGCGATTTGTAATGGCGATTTTTTACAAGAATAGTTTTTTTCCCACCTCCCTTTATCATTAGGGGGCCAAGCCCGAGTAGGGCTGGGAACCGCGTTTTGCAGAGCAACGCGGTTCCCAGCCCGCAGGGCTGGGAACCCTATTGTTTTTGTTGGGCCTTTTATTATTATTATTATTATTCCTATTCCTTACGCAAACGTGGTGCTGCAGCCCAAACCGTAAAGGGCTGGGACATGCCACTTGCAGGGCTTATCCAGGTCCGTGCCTGGTACGCAGACAAAAAAATTCAGACATCCCGGCCACTAGGTGGCGCTACAACAAAGGAAAAGGCGTTTTGGGCTATAACTTCCACACCGAAAGTCCGACAGTCAAAAACTTTATATCCACAGATGCCCACAAGTCAGCTGCATCTTTTGAGATAGGCCACGCCCATTTGCGTATATATAGATTTTTCGCTACATCGCAAAAACTGTGTCAGTCACCAAAACATACTCCTCCTACAGTTTTCGCCCGATTTGGACGAAACCAAAAGCATTATGCTCGACCAACTCCCACGAGCAAAATAGGGTCAAATAGTTTTTCTACGACCATCGGAAGACCAAACGGTAGCGCTTTAAAGATTTGCGAAAATCCGTAAAAAAAAAAAAAAAAAGGGATTTTCTTGAAACTCAAGGAACACTATTATGGGGCATACCTGAGTCTATAAAAAAAATATGGCCAATAAATTCCTATGTATGCCGGACTTATTAAAAAAAAGAGTTTTTCAATTTTTTTGCCTCTTTTCGCCATTTCCTAAGTCTTTCGGCGGGAAAATGGGAAAATTCAAAAAAGTTTCTTTACTATGGAGAGGCTGACAATCTGCTTTTGCTCATAAATCCCCAACCAAACATCGCACATTCAAAAACTTGACATCCACTTGTTCGGTACATTGAGCTGCATCTTTCTATCAAACACAGTTTTGCGAATGTCATCCATAGGGGGCACCAAAACCACAAAAAGCATAGAAAACACGTTTGGGGCTATAACTCCCAGACCGAACATCCCACATTCAAAAACTTTACATCCCCGGATTCCGTAAATCGAGGGGCCGGCGCCGCGGACGACGACGCCCGATCCCGAGTCGCGTCGAGTTGGCCCCCGTTCATAACTGCTTGCAGTTCTAGTTAATATTAAAAAGCTTAATGCAATAAAAACCGACAGTATTATAAGTCGATAGAAGTTGTTGACTCTTTTTATATTACTAAAGAGAATGTGGAGGCTCTCTCTCTGGGTGTTTTTCCCTGTTAACGTCACACCTTGTTTACACTGCAAACTTAGTCTGCAGGCTCTAACACACACACACACACACACACACACACACACACACACACACACACACATAAACACACACACACTCTAAGCTTTACTGTAAATGCCACGAGTCACTTTAGAAACGGCAAACGTATAAAAGCACAGAGGTTAAAGTACATTGTGATAATCAAGTAATAATTCACATTTTTATATCTACAGTTGAGAGTAACAAAACCGTAAATATCATATAAAGGGGGTTCTAAAAGGCCTTGAATTTAACATTCTCAAAATAAAACCTTTTAAGGTACATTCTTTATTGCCCTTTTAAATACTTGGAGAGAGAGGGGCCTTGTGGTGTAGTGGTAAGAGCCCTCCCCCCTCCCCCCATAGAGTCTCAGTCCTCTTCACAGCAGACCCGGGTTAGAATCCAGCAAGTTGGGTCTCTGTGAAACAAATATAATCTAGAAGTTGGTGAATATTATGTGGCTGAGAGACATAGTAAGTCAGTCAATCTTGACAACAACCTCTGGCCTAAAAATAACAATTAAAAAATAATGTATTTGTGTTGTTGCTAGGTACGATCCCCCCTCTCTCTCTCTCTGTCTCCCCATTTCAACTCTGTACTGTTTAATAAAGCTTGAAAATGCCAAAAAAAAATCACCTTTAATTATTTTTATTTTTTTTAAGAATAGATTTTTCAAAATAAAAGTCTAAATTCTACCATAATGTATATTCTCTAATACCGCTTGAAAATAGCCCAAAAAGAAAATAATAATAATGTATTTGTGTGGTTGCTAGGTACGATGCCCGGTGACGGTGTGCGGCGACGTGCACGGTCAGTTCCACGACCTGATGGAGCTGTTTAAGATCGAGGGAAATCCCCCGACACCAACTACCTGTTCATGGGCGACTACGTGGACCGAGGCTACTACAGTGTGGAGACGGTCACGCTGCTGGTCACGCTAAAGGTACATAGACATATATAACACACACACACACACACATGCTACACACTAACACATGCTAAAGGTACATACACACACACACATGCAGAGAGAGAGAGAGACACACACACACACATGCTACACACGCACGCACGCAAGACACACACACACGCACGCAACAAACACGCAAGACACACACACACCCCTCTGATGCAACACACTTTGACTGTGCGACACAAACCCACTCGTACGACACAAACGCACGCAAATGCAAAACACACACACGACACACAACACATGCTAAAGGTACACACAAGCACAAGACACACACAGTCACGCTAAAGGTACACACATACACACAAGTTAAACACACACACACAGACACACACACGCGCGCAAGACACACACGCGCAAGACACACACACACACCCCTCTGATGCAACACACAAACACACACTTTGACTGGGTGACCCGTTAAAGGTACACACACAAGCACCACGCAACCAACACACACGCGTACGCACGTACACTTACGCAACACACACACACACTCGTGCAAAACACACGCGCAACAAACACACACACACACACACTCGTGCAACACACACAACAAACACGCACTTTGACTGGGTAAGTCTGACAATGTCACTACTGTCTAAATGTCTTTAGTATTTTCTATTGCCTGTTACAGTAAATATAATGTATAGTTAGAAATAGTAAATCTTTTGTATCTGATTTGCGCAATAAACATCAAAACTAAAACCCTAAATTAATCAATTATTTATTGCAGTTTTTCGTGGTTTAGGTCAAGGAAGTGAATTATAATTACTATACAAGGAATTATTGATTTATATATATGCTTGTGTGTGTGTGTGTGTGTGTGTGTGTGTGTGTGTGTGTGTGTGTGTGTGTGTGTGTGTGTGTCATAAATATCAATACACTCACTTCCTCTGTGGATCTTTATCGACTTAGTTTCCCGTCAAACTCAAGCGGCTATGACTGTGACAAAAATATTACATTACATGCTCCGTTCTATTACAGGGTTACAGTGTCTATTTTAGGTAAAGAGAGGTCCTATTTACACTCATTTTCATCCCAACATCAGTGTTTAATCAAACAATATCATGAAATCTTAAGTATAGCGTTTAAAAGTCTGATTTTTTTACTGATTTGACATTTGTAAGGTGTCTTTTCATAAATCCAAAACCATAAAAACCTTGTTAACAATACAGAATTCATCTTTGGTTTTTATTCATATATAACTAACTTATCATATATTTGCTAAATCATTGAGAAATAATTTTAAGATACACTTCATAGCAATGCAGGACACGTGGAATGTGGGAAAGCCAAATATAAGCTACTATAAGCTCTTCAGAGGGAAGGGGGCCCGATAACGTTTAACGTATAACAGAGAATAAATGTAATTCCAGGTGTTTGCAGCAAGTTATTGTATAATCCAACAAGTAGAGCCTGTTTATTTCTCTAGATTTTCAAATACTTTTTATATTATTACTATTATTTATTTATTTATTTATTTAAAGATATGTTTTTGGGCATTTTTATGCTTTATTGATAGTGCAGAGAGACAGAGGTGAAATGGGGCAGAGAGGGGAGGGAGTGACATGCAGAGAACGACCGCGGGCGGGAATCAAACCCGGGTCTGCTGCTGGGCCCGGGGGGGGGGGCGCCCTACCAACTGAGCTAAGGGTGCCCCACTTTTATATTATTTTTAATATTTTATTATCATCTTTGTTTGTACAGGCAATCCACAGATAACAAGGTCTTATTTACATGACTGAAGGCTGAAAGTCTCTTTAAGGCCACTGATACACAGACTGATCTACAGACATTTCCCTGTTTGTTCTGATGTGATAATCAGGAGCTAAAACCTTTTGATGCTTCACAAGCTTCTATAAATATCCTGCAGTTTCTCTCAACTGGATTTGATTAAACAAAACGCTCTGGATCCTTAAAGGAGCAGTGCGTAGGATTTATTGGAATATTTCAGATCAGACTTAAAGCTGGGGTGAAGGATTTGGGGAGAGAATGGCAGTTAGGATAGAGATTCGAATCCAAATACCTCAACCGCTCCACTTGTTCTCTTTGGTCCCTCCCCTATGGTCCCTCCCTGACACGCTCTACACCAACAACGTCGTGCCAAAGTGAATGGACAGTCCCAACAGCCAATAAGAACAGAGAATCGTAGCCTCGCTACCACAGTAGCACAGAACGGACAAACGTGTCCTTACACGTTTTTAAATATAGTGGGCGTCCTGGGGAAATGCACCTGTTGGAAGACCAAGAAGAAGAAGAAGTACTATAGAATAAATAACTAAATACATCTTCACCTCATCACTTGATATTGTGGAAAGACTTGAGGCAGTGGTGGATGATGCCATCTTTAGTAACTATAGCTTCTTGTCCTTGAAGGCCACCGTAGCTTCTGTAAATTCTCCCAAGTTAGCAAGGGAGCGTTGACATCTACAATCTCACCACTAGATTTCTGTAAATATTCCAATATTACACACTGCACCTTTTAAATGCTTAGTTCCCTCTGTTTCTGTTTCTAGTGACTGTTGATGGTTCACCTGCGTCGTAAACACGTCCATAAAGTGTGTGTGTGTGTGTGTGTGTGTGTGTGTGTGTGTGTGTGTGTGTGTAAACTTTGTGACTTGTTTGGTTTGTTGATCAGCTGATAGTTTATGACCAGGAGGGAAACGCTCTGACCCACTTCCTCTAATATAATGACTTTGGACATTTAAAGGGACACTGTAATATTTTAAGTAATTTATTAGCTAAAATCAATATCCTCATTCATAAATATGTCCTCATTGGTGTAAAATCACCTCTGCCAATAATCTGAATTATCCTCCCGAGCGGAGAATTACAAATATTAATATTACATTTTGTCCATTGAGCGGGCAAGTCGAATGGAGGAATCCATATTTTTGGAATGTCATCAGGTGCATTGTTTAAAATTTAGAATTGTTCTTGTCCTTGAAGGCCATTGTAGCTTCTGTTATTATTCTAAAGGGTTGGGGTTACCCAGGGAGCGTTGCATTCTAGAACTTTGTAGAACTTTCTTGATTATGTCACATTACACAGTGTCCCTTTTAACTGAGTCACTGCTGATTGTCTCACACTCTGATTTACCTACAAACACTATGTAGGAAGATTTAAAACATAATCTCTGTGAAGGAAGTTTCTGTTAAGGTTGGAGGTCAACTCAGGTGGAAGAATATTTCAGGAGACTTGGATGAATTATGAAGCGATATTTATTACAGACTTGGCCAAGGAGAACCGGACTGCAACTCTCGTGACTTGCACTTCAATTCTGCCAAACTCATGCTTAGAGCTGTGTATTAACCTCGCGCTATCTCTAACCCCTCCCCGGCTCGGGCACCAAGCGTACCAATGTTTTGGTTCAGAGCTGAACACAGTGAACCATAACATTCTGGAGTCTTAGGAGATGAGACTTTATCTATACAGCTGACCTAAGTGTCTCCTAACAGGCTCCAAGGCTGACCTAGAGTCTGTGAGACAGACGCACAAGACAGGCATATATGACCTCTCAATCTTTCCCATTAATATTACAACTAAAGACCCAAAATTCCCAATCTCTATAATTTAATAAAACAGCATTAATTTACGACCCAGACTCACGCTCTCAATTAATAGTTTGGTTTTTAAATGTCAAAACTCGTTAACTGTTTTTATGATTTCCCAACGTCTTCATATGTTGTGTTTTGAAAAAAAGCGGTAGTGTTTTCACCACGCCAGCTGTTGTTCCTGGTGAGCGTATACCCATGACAAAGGCATTAAGAAAAACTATATGAAAATAGCATTCTCTTTGCACTGATGGTCTCGTTTGCTGTTACATGATATTTATGATTATCAGGGGGAAATGAGACTGTTTCAGAAATATTTAAAAGTTCCTTGTAGCACCTTTTTTAAATAATGTATAATCTCTTGAATATTAGTTTTTTTTTTTAAATAACCCTTTCTGATTGGTTGTCTGTGTTCCCGGTTCGTTTTAAATAACCCTTTCTGATTGGTTGTTTGTGTTCCAAGGCAAGGCAAGGCAAGTTTATTTATATAGCACAATTCAGACACAAGGCCATTCAAAGTGCTTTACAGGGGCAAGATTAGAATACATAAAACACATTATAAAACATTTAAAAGCGAATAAAAGAAGCAAATAAAATAAAAATTGCAGGTTATTCCAGGTTCGTATTAAATAACCCTTTCTGATTGGTTGTTTTGTGTTCCCTGTTCTTTTTTAAATAACCCTTTCTGATTGGTCGTTTGTGTTCCCGGTCCATTTTAAATAACCCTTTCTGATTGGTTGTTTGTGTTCCCGGTCCGTTTTAAATAACCCTTTTCTGATTGGTTGTTTGTGTTCCCGGTTTCGTTTTAAATAACCCTTTCTGATTGGTTGTTTGTGTTCCCTGTTCGTTTTAAATAACCCTTTTCTGATTGGTTGTTTGTGTTCCCTGTTGTTCTTTTTTAAATAACCCTGTCTGATTGGTCGTTTGTGTTCCAGGTTCGTTTCCAGGAGCGAATCACGATCCTGCGAGGGAACCACGAGTCGCGGCAGATCACGCAGGTCTACGGTTTCTACGACGAGTGTCTGAGGAAGTACGGAAACGCCAACGTGTGGAAATACTTCACAGACCTGTTCGACTACCTGCCGCTCACCGCACTGGTGGATGGACAGGTACGATGCGACACACTGGCTTTAGTTTAGGGGGGGGGGTGTGTGTGTGCTCTGACAGTTTTTTCCACTTGATAATGGATGATGTATCGGGAGAAAACTTGTCTAAAATAGTTATAAGTTTATTTATTTAAAAGGGACATTGCATATTAATAGACATTTACATGTAAATATACAGGATTGTAGCAAGTGCTAATTTGTATCCTTTGTCCCTTGATTGGTCGACACCAATCACATAAACACTAGTGCATGGACAGGTACGATAAAACATACTGGCTTTAGTTTAGGTGTGTGTGTGTGTGGCAATGTTTTCCCACTTAAAAATGGATAATGTATTGGGAGAAAACTTAACTTACTCTAAAATAGTAAAAATTAACGCTTTTTAATAAAGGCTTTTAGTTTGACTTTTCAATAAGGTGTGTGTGTGCTGCCATGTTTATCCACTTAAAAATGGGTGATGTATTGGAGGAAAATTGTCTAAAATAGTTCAAATTAACACTGGTGGATAGACGGGTACGATACAACACACTGGCTTTAGTTTAGGGAAGGGGGGGAGGTGTGTGTGCTGCAATGTTTTCCCTCTTAAAGATGGATAATGTATTGGGAGAAAACTTAACTTACTCTAAAATAGTAAAAAATTAACATGGATTACCTGCAGCTTGGATGGACAGGTACCCACGCTTTAATAAAGGCTTTTAGTTCGACTTTTCAATAAGGTGTGTGTGTGTGTGTGTGTGTGTGGGGTGTGTGTGTGTGTGTGTGTGTGTGTGTGTGTGTGTGCGCTGCCATGTTTATCCACTTAAAAATGGATGATGTATTGGAGGAAAATTGTCTAAAATAGAAAAAATTAAGACTAGTGCATGGACAGGTATGAAAAACACACAGGCTTTTAGTTAGACTTTTCAATTAGCAGTGACAGTGCATCTGTTTTTTTTTATGTATAAAAGTCTCTGTAAACGTGGTCTAAAAATTTGTAAAAAAAAAAAAAAAAAAAAAAAAAAAAAGTGGTAGATGGGGGCGCCTTTAGCTCAGTTGGTAAGGCGTCCGTCCGTCCGCCCCCCCCCCCCATGGGCCTCGGCCAGCAGCGGACCCGGGTTGGATTCCAGCCCGCGGTCGTTCTCTGCATGTCACTCCCCTCTCTGCCCCATTTCAACTCTCTCTACACTATCAATAAAGCATAAAAAAAAAAAAAAAAAGTGGTAGATGGACAAGTACGCACACCAAAAACACACTGGCTTTAGTTAGACTTTTAAAAAAATATATATATATATATATTTTTTTTTATTAGGAAATTCACATTACTTCACAACCACTGACAGTACACATGGACTTTCTATTGTTAACAGAAGAGTTGTTCAAAGCCAGGTGATCCCAAAAGTAGTATCTCAACTTAAAGTCTGTTTCTTTTGTGGCTATAAAGAAACACACACTACATGCACTCAATGTTTCAAGAAGCAGTGAAAGTGTTTGTGTTTTTATGTGCTGCCATGTTTTTCCTTTGAATAAGGATGTTGTAATAATGGGTCGGAAGGTTAAATGTCTTTTTGTGATTATCCTCCAGATCTTCTGTCTCCACGGAGGCCTGTCTCCCTCCATAGACACTCTGGATCACATACGAGCTCTGGACCGCCTGCAAGAAGTCCCACATGAGGTAAACACACAGTCACACTTTCACATACACACACACACACACACACACACACTCTCTCACAGACACACGGTACAGACACTCACTCACTCACTCACTCACTCACTCACTCACTCGCATGGCTCAACAGAAATGCAGTAAGAGTTTCATTATTGAGCCATTTTATTGTTAAACAGAATAAATGAAGGTTCAATTTCGAACATGTAAAAAAAACAGTAACTTAAAGGCCTACTTCACCGGTTGGAATATGAAGGTGTATTGAACTCGGAGATCCTATGAAATTTAAACGTGCAAAAAAAAATTAAATCGGATCATCCTAGCCTGAGAAAAGGCAGAAAGAGTGTTTTATGGTCTCACTGTCTAACCCTACATTTTCCCATGGATGAGTCAAATAAGGCTATGGAAAATCTGTAAAATTGAATGGAAAAGTTCTGAAAACTGCTGTCTGTTCTTCTGAAATTCTAAATATTCTCTCCCTCTCTACCTCCATCCCTCTCTCTCTCTCTCTCCCTCTCTACCTCCATCCCTCTCCCTCTCCCTCTCTACCTCCCTCTCTCTTCCTCTTCATCTCCCTACCTGTCTCTCTCTCCCTCCCTCCCTCTATCTATCTATCTATCTCCCCCTCCCTGCCTCTCTATCCCTCCCTCTCCCTCTCTCTCTCTCTATCCCTCCCTCTCTCTCTCTCTCTCTGTGTCTATCCCTCCCTCCCTCCCTCTCTCTCCCTCTCTCCCTTTCTCCCTCCCTCCCTCCATCCATCTCTCTCTCCCTCTCTCTGTCTCTCTCCCTCTCCCTCTCTCTCTCTCGCTCTCTCTCGCTCTCTCCCTCCCTCTCTCGCTCCCTCCCTCTCCTTCCCTCCCTCTCCCTCTCTCCCTCCCTCCCTCCCTCCCTCTCCCTCCCCCTCCCTCCATCCATCCATCCATCTATCTATCTATCTATCTATCTATCTATTTATTCATCCCTCCCTCCCCAGGGCCCTATGTGTGACCTGCTGTGGTCAGACCCAGATGACCGTGGTGGTTGGGGCATCTCCCCGCGAGGCGCCGGCTACACCTTCGGACAGGACATCTCTGAGACCTTCAACCACGCCAACGGCCTCACGCTGGTGTCCCGCGCACATCAGCTGGTCATGGAGGTAACACACACACACACACGCACGCACACACACACACACACACACACACACACCTAAAAATCAACTACATTTAATTTTATTGTTCCTTAGTACTTATTTTTTCTTTTTCTTTACTTGTTCAAAATAAAAACATTTTTAATTCAAAGTATACATTTAATTTATCAATAAAACAGTAGATATGTGTTTATTGATTGTGTGTGTGTGTGTGTGTGTGTGTGTGTGTGTGTGTGTGTGTGTTCTCGTTCAGGGCTATAACTGGGGCCATGATAAGAACGTGGTGACCATCTTCAGTGCTCCAAACTACTGCTATCGCTGTGGAAACCAAGCAGCCATCATGGAGCTGGACGACACTCTGAAATACTCTTTGTAAGTAGAAAGAAAAGATGTTGAAAGAATTCATGATTATTTTGGTTGTTTTACACACTTAAACCTGCAGTGTGTAGAATTTTGGGTTTTATTTCCTAGCAGATTTTGTAGAAAGTAATTATAATATCCATAAGTACATTTAATTTAGTGCATAATAGCTGAAAAAAATGTTTTTAATTATTATTTTTTCCCTCAGAAAGGGTCTCATATATGTCCATATTTCTGCATATTTTGGACAATGGCCTAGTGCCGCCATCTTGAAAGTGTCATAGTTGGAATGTCATCAGGAGCATTGTTTAAAATGTTTAATTGTTCTTGTCCTTGAAGGCCACTGTAGCTTCTGTTATTATTCGAAAGGGTTGGGGTTACCCAGGGAGTGTTGCATTCTAGAACTTTGTAGAACTTTCTTGATGATGTCATATTACACACTGCACCTTTAAGAAAAACTATATAAAAATAGCATTCTTTGCACTGATGGTCTCCTTTGCTGTTACATGTAATTTATGATCATCAGAGGAAAAATGAGACTGTTTCAGAAATATTTAAAAATTCCTCGTAGATGCTTTTAATTGATAAAAAATGTAATATTTAACACATTATTTCTCTCTTCAGCCTTCAGTTTGATATATTTTATATATATATAAAATAGTAATAAAAAAAGACAGTTAACCACATATGTTTAGCTGTAATAAATGAATTGCATAATAATGAAATAAATAAAAAACTAATATTTAACCCATCATTTCTCTCTCTCTCTCTCTCTCCCCCTACAGCCTTCAGTTTGACCCGGCCCCGCGTCGTGGCGAGCCCCATGTCACCAGACGCACTCCTGACTACTTCCTGTGAATGTCCAACACCACCTGTCAATCACCCACTAAGACCCGCCCCTTTCCCCGTCCCTATCCCCGTCCCCAACCCAACTCCCGCCTCTTAATTTTGGATGGAAAGAAGATATTATTATTAATACTTATAATACTGTACCAGGGTGAATAGAAACAAATACAAAAAGCATTGGCTAAGATGAACCAAGATTTTAAACGTAAAGAGCAAAGCCCCCTATACAGTCCTGTTTTTTCAATATGCTGTCTCTAATGCTGTGCTTCTTATGGGGGGGGGGGGGTACTACACTATGATCTGTTTTCTTTAGCTTTTTTCTTTTTGTTTATTACATGTTTGAAAACGAGATAATAAAACTACCAACGTGGACCAAATGTGCCATATTCTGATCTTTTACAACATGTACTTCTTTTCCTGCTTTTTTTTTGTCTTTTTTTGTTTTTAATTTTAGTTATTTTTATTTTTTTTAGATCAGCACTATCTATATATATAAAAAATATCCTTCTTATTCTTCTTCCCCACCTACCATCACACCACACCACCTCCACACCATCTCAAGGCATATGTGCTTTCTTTCTGTTGCAAGATCATTTTAAAAAAGAGAGTCGGGAAAAAATGAATGGAAAAATCAAATAAAAAGTTTGCTTCAAAGTAGTGCAGCTGTGAGTCTTAGCTGTCCAGGCTGCAAGCTGGTGTGGTCATCTCAGCAAGTATATTACTGTAATTTGATTAAAAGCGACAGAACGTATGAAATAAAAATGTCCTATTGACAAACTAACCGGCTGCCACTGTGTCTTTTCTTTAGTTATTTATTGCAGAGATCAGCTTAAAAAAAAAAAATTGTTTGTTCGTTTTTTTTTTTTTTTTTTTTTTTTGGCATTTTTCATGCTTTATTGACAGTTTTATAGATACAGAGTTGAAATGGGGCAGAGAGGGGAAGACATGCAGAGAACGGACCCGGGTTTTATGTTTGATATGCCTGCTGGATGACCGTTTTGGCCAGTATAAAAATAACATGACATGTTGAATTGATACAAATATTCTCATGTTAATTCATATTTATGGGATGAAAAGTAAAATGTGTGAGGATACAATTTTTAGTCTGATATTTTTAGCTCATTATTTCGACTTTTATGAAATTTATAATCTCGATTTTAAGGCGCATAATTCGTAATTTGAATAAAAAATAAATAAAAAATCTAACCATGACTAACACTAACAAAATAAAAGCCCTCATGTGGCTTGAGACTGCGCTTTACTTCAACTATCGCGAGAGTTTCCGAGACGCCCACATCAAACGGTTGGTTTTCTCGTTAGCTTATAGCTCGCTACACAGTTATCTCGTCAATGGCTGTTTTTATAAGAAGATGACGACAATCGGCTGAAATAAAGGTTGGTATTATGTGTTTGTGGACTTTATAGGTTAGATATATTTCACCTGTCTCACTTTAAACGGCACCATATTGATTTCTAGCTAGTTCGTTCGCAGCTATCGTTCGCAGTCGTCCGCTAGCATAACAAGCTAAACATTTGAGCACCGGTGTTATGCCGAGATCTACTTCCCGCGGCCAATCTCATGCCTTTCAGAAAATATCAAAACAACATATATTTAAGTGATTTTTAAGTTTAAAAGTGATATACACTTCTTTTCGGGCTAATCAAGGATTATAAATTGCATCGAGTCTGTTGCTTGGTTTTAATTTTGGCCTACTTTGACTAATCTTGATATGAATGTGTTTTGAAGCTACGGAAGGCCGTTTCCGCCAGATAAACACTTTGCCTTGATAATAAAAAATATCTCTAATTTTTTTTTTTTTTTAACTTTTATTTTAGTGGTTTTATGTTTTTTTTTACATATGGACAAAAAAAAACAGAATAAGTAAACACATACAATAAATACACAACACCCAACCCCCTCTCCCCTCCCCCCTCCCTCACATAAACAGACAAGGAATACAGAAAAAAAATGAAATAAATAACTAAGACAAAATGATTAAGAAAATAATAGCTACAATTGTTAGTCAAAATTATGAGTCATGAGAAAGGTGAAAGGCACGTTCATAGACTTTAACGTTAATACAATACATTTCAACTATTATTTTACCATTTTGCTTCTATATAGGCAAGGCAAGGCAATATTATTTATAGAGCACATTTCAGGCACAGGGCCACTCAAGGTGCTTCACAGGGTTAAAATCAAATAAAGAATACCAATACAAAAAAGGAACAAATTTAAAACATGGATAAAAATACAATATTTAAATAAAATAATTAAAACATTTTACCAAAAAAAAAGAAATTACAGGTTAAAAGGGAAACAAGAACGTTTTGAGACCCGATTTGGGCGCATAAACGCTGAATGCCGCCTCTCCCTGTTTAGTCCTAGCTCTGGGGACTTTATAGTTGATCTGTAAAAAATAATATGCCTTGCTTTCATGTTGCAACTCTAAGCACTGCGCAGCATATGTCTCCTATTTGATCTTACTGTTACTATGTTATCATGTGAATGTTAATTCTATGTCTACTTTAATAGGAAGCTTGTAGGTCTAATGCATGTAATTGTCTCATTGTCAATAACTTAAAGGTGCAGTGTGTAATATGACATCATCAAGAAAGTTCTACAAAGTTCTAGAATGCAACGCTCCCTGGGTAACCCCACCCCTTTCGAATAATAACAGAAGCTACAGTGGCCTTCAAGGACAAGAACAATTCTAAATTTTAAACAATGCACCTGATGACATTCCAACTATGACACTTCCAAAATGGCGATGACAAGGCCTTGGTCCAAAGTATGGAGAAATATGGACACTTATGAGACTCCTGTCTCCCATGTTTGTTTACTGTCACTCAATGTCTCTTGGCGGGGTATAACTGTAAACAGATTATCGTTGTTCTGAAACATGTACAATGACAAAATAAATAATCTTGAATCTTGAACCTTTAATCCACAGAGGCTCCTGCCGTCTGTATGGGGGATGTAGTTCTGCACTATCGGCCTGTGAGATCAGCTGCTGTTCTCGGCTCTGTGCTTCAAACTACGGAGAATGTTCTGGAGTCTTTCCCGGTGCGACCCACTCCGGTGTTCACTCCCTGGTTCCCCCACACCGCAGACACACATCTGCCCATAACACCCGCCAGACCGGCACCAGTCATCACAGCCTGGACGAATTCACTGGATTTCAACAGTCCACCATTGAATCCTTTTCAGGTAATGTATGTAAAGGTGGCTGCTCACTCCCTTTTCAATTTCCCTCTGTTCACTTCCCTCCCCATACAGTCTCTCTCTCTGTCTGTCGCTCTCTCTGTCTGTCTGTCTGTCTGTCTCTCTGTCTGTGTCCCTCTCTCTCTCTCTCTGTCCCTCTCTCTCTGTCGCTCTCTCTCGTTCTCTGTCTCTCTCTCTGTCTCTCTTTCTCTCTCTCGCTCTCTCTCTCCCTCTCTGTCTCTCTCTCTCTCTGTCGCTCTCTCTCTCTCTCTCACTCTCTCTCTTTTAATGTTGTTGCTGATTTATCGAAAATATGTTGTAATATGCTTTTTAATTGACTTATTTGTTAACTAATTTGATAGAAAATGTTGTGCGTTTCATGTTGTTTTGTATTTTTTTCTGTAATAAATAAATAATTTTCTTTTGAACAAAATACAGGAACCTAAAGATGACGCTGTTTGTGCTCCAAGTTGGTGAGTGTAAAAGACCTAGAAATACTTATAACTTGATAACCCTTCACACACACACACACACACACACACACACACACACACACACACACACACACACACACACACACACACACACACACACACACACAGGCAAAGACAGACTGCCCTAAACAATTTGAGCTATCTACACTCCCAAAAAATTCTTCTAATATCACGATAAATACTTTTACATCTGCTCCATAACTAAAACATGATTTTCTGTCTCATTTTCCAAGCTGTGAACATGCAGATCAAAGAAATCACGATCAAGAAAATGGCGCCGCTGTTGGTGTGGAAAAACTTCCCAAAACACCAAGAACTTCTCCAGAAAAAAACATGGACGCCCTTTCTGCCTCTCCGCTGATCAAACCAGACACACTCATCAACACAGCGTCACCGGGGAAACGCAGCCTCAGAGAGTCGCCTGTCAAACGCTCGTGGAATGTTTTCGCTCAGAGTTCCGGAATCCAAACGCAGCGATCCCATTGGCTGTCGTCGGGGCCGTTCCGTCACATGGTGTCGACTCACAGGCTCCACCCCCGCCAGAGAGCACGCTGGGTAATCTCCCACGGCAACTGTGGAACCAACAGGGACATAGAACAGGTCAGTAAATAGTGAGGGATGAACCATGAGTTAAAGATGGAGTCAGTGATTCTGGAGAATGCTTGTGCTTTTGGTCTAAATCAGTGAATATCTCCTCATGATCCGCAACCTGTCTGTACTGTGTGTGCGCTGAAAAAAAAATCCAATGTTTTTACACAGCCTAGGCTCTGTAAACAGGTACGTTGCTGCGGTGGGCCCCTTTGTTTACATACCAGTTTACAGAGCCTAGGCTGTGTACTATTCTTTTTACAGAGCACACAAAGTACGGACATTTTATTTATTTATGTTTTCATTGTTTGTAAATGTTACTTTTTAATGTTTTTGTCCACTTTTTTGATCCCTTTCTATATATATTAGTTTTAATTTGAATTTTTTTTTCCTGTCTTTGTTTGAAAAAATTATTGCAATTCCAACAACATTTATATTTTTTCTTCCATCTTTGTTTCCCCTCTCTCTTCCTGTAGGTGTGGCGTTCTCTAAGCCGGTGCGTTCGTAGCTCAATGCTCCCTCCGTGTAACACTCACACACACAGCGAGCTAACTATGCTACCTCCATGTAACACTCACACACACAGCGAGCTAGCTATGCTACCTCCGTGTAATGCTAACACACACAGCGAGCTAACAGTGCTACCTCCATGTAATGCTAACACACACAGCGAGCTAACAGTGCTACCTCCATGTAATGCTAACATCCAGAGGGAGCGCGCTGAGATTTGGGTGTTCTGCGACTTGCTACAGGCCGAGCAGGTCGGGCGTTACCTGAAGAAAGAGCTCCGTCTGTCGGGCAGAATCAGCCTGTCTGTCCATCGGCTGGGGAAGGTCTTCAGCATGTAGACAGTACGGACGGACGGACAGACAGACAGGCAGAGACACACACAGATAGACAGGCAGGCACAGACACAGATAGACAGAGACACACACAGACAGACAGACAGACAGAAAGAGACACACACAGACAGACAGACAGACAGAAAGAGACACAGACAGATAGACAGACAGACAGACAGACACACACACACACATACATACCGTCAAAAAAAAATTCCCCTCCAAAATACAAATTAACAGGCTAAAGTTCGACACATTTTGATAAATAATAATATACCGAAAAATACACTATGCATACTTGGGAAAGCAAGCACACATACACAGATACACCTACATAAACTCTCACACAGACATACAGACAGACACCACACACACACGCACACACGCACACACGCACACACACACACACACATTTAAGAGACCGCACTGACTCAAGATTTTACAAAATGTGTTTTTACATTAAGGTGCATCTCAGTGATTCTGGAGAACCTTTGTTGTCAAAATCACTCTTTGAATATCTGATTTGCTATCTGTATTTACTGTGTGTTACTACTCAGCCTAGGCTCTGTAAACTGGCACGTAAACAACAAAGGGGCCACAGTAGCTATAGCAACATGCCTGTTTTCAGAGCCTACCAGAAACCAGAATATTGGTTACACATGTCAACACAGTCAGAATGGAACACTGGTTGCGTTCCGAATCGCATACTCTTTCTTTTTTCTATTCTACATACTACATCCGACGATAAAAATAATCTAGTTAGGATGCAGTAGGCATACTATTAGGACATACTTTTACTCTTTTATTTCATCATAACATTGTGCCTTGATCTTGCCTCTTGCTTTTATATCCGTTGCGTCCCCGTTTGTTTTCATATGGAGGCTTCGCCGATGTGACGTCACTTCACGTGCGCACTGGATTGTGGGTCAGAATCGCACAAATAGGATGCAGTTTTCAACACTAACAATCTTGGCCGGAGGAAGTAGGACATCCGGGCACTTCTAACCATCCTAAATCTGGCCACAAGAATCGGGACATCCTAAATCTTTTTTCTACCATACTATATAGTAGAAAGTATGCGATTCGGAACGCAACCATTGTATCAGTGGGGATGTTTTTGTATATTTTTATACATGATGAATATTTTTAACGTGTATAAACACAGACATACAGATATGGTGCAAATAAATTTTACGCCTTTTCCTTGACAACAATCTTCAAATGCAGAACCTCATTCATTTTGAATACAAACCTCCTTCATTATTGTGATGTGCTGAGGTGTGTGTGTGTGTGTGTGTGTGTGTGTGTGTGTGTGTGTGTGTGTGTGTGTGTGTGTGTGTGTGTGTGGGGGGGGGTGCTTGTACTGTTTATTTATACATTTGAAAACATGTTTATAATTGTAAAAAAGAAAAAAATTAATTATATTTTCTTATGTGATGTTAATAAAGGTTGAATATTTTGAATATAAACTGTGTTGTGTTGATGGTTTGATTCTGAATGGGCCGTTTGTTCTGGAAGATTGAGAAGAAAGAAAACAGCATCAGTCACATGATATGTCAGACACACACACACACACACACTCTCACACACACACACACACACACTCTCGCCACACACACACACGTTCAAAGGCGGCTGCTTGTGTAAGAGCTGAGCTGAATAAATGAGGCCAGCATGAATACAGTAGTACACCCCCCATCACTCACAGACACAGACACAGACACACACACACACACACACACACACACACACACACACTCACACTCACACACACACACTCACACACACACTCTCTCTCTCTTTTGTTGCCATGGTCCCCTCTCTTGCACACTGCATTAAGATCTAGGTTAGAGGAAGTGACATCAGGGCCGAGCCTCCCTCTTAAAGCGAGACACTGCAGAACACTTTGCCAGTTCACCCCAGTGCCCTATGCATTTACACCCCATCTATGATTTACACTTTTTTGATTTGATTTGATTTGATTCAATTTATTTCAGACATATCAAAAAAAAGAAAAATTAAAAGCATGAAAATACAATAAAAAAATATGTTCAAATGATTTCACAAAAGAAATAAAAATAAACAAATAACATATTGAATTGATATGCCTGAAAAGGAGTAGGAAGAAGTATAAACTTATTTGATCCTACCCCTTTTCTACAGCTACAAATATACAACTTGATACTATAATTTTTTTTTTAAATATTTATACAATCCATATATCTATATATACTCACTCACTTTCACATACACACTCTTACTTCTCCCTTTTTTTGTGAAGCGACCTTGGGTTCCTTGAAAGGCGCAATATAAATTAAATTTATTATTATTATTATTATTATTATTATTATTATTATTATTATTATTATTATTATTATTATTACTTACATTAGGACAATTGTTTTTTCTGTATTACAATTTTTTTCACCCGAAATGTTGGAATTCATATGCAAATGTGGAAATATCTTATGAATTATGCCTACATTTGCATCTCTATAAAAAAATATAATATAAAAATTATTTTCAATATTTTTATATAAAAATCTTATAAAAAAAATAAAAAGATTTTGAATGTTTAATGTTAATTTTTTATTTTTTTTAAAGCCAGAGTTAAATGTTAATTTTTTTTGTTGATAATGGCCGTTAAAGATGGTTGTATAGAATAAATATACAGACAAGGTTTAGTCAAATAAAAACACCTAAATGTACAATTCGGACCTTTGATTTATAGTATGAAAGTGTTATGGAAGATAAATAGACAAAAATCGAGAAATTTACCATTTCTAGAAAACCAATGTTGTCTCGCCATAATTGTGGGCTGTTAATACGAATGATACATTTTCAAAATACAAAATTATGTTTTTTATTCAACATTATCTATTTTAACATTTAAAACAATAACATTTGGTCATTAAATATGCCACACACACATTAGGAGGCCTATCTTATTTTGAAATACTTGTCAATTCTACACGCTCTATGCTCCTATATAACGCATTTTCAGCTGATGAACCCAACTTTAAAATAAGCCTTGAAACACATATTTAATTAAAAGTATTAACACAATTATTAGATCTGAGTTTTCCCTTAAAATCGAAGCTTTATTCGATTTCTTTGATATTTTAATTTGATAAAAATATTTTACGTTGACGGTCCTAACCGGATTAGCTTTGGCTGGTTTCTAGCTTGATTAGCTACTGAAAGAAAACCCTCAGACGGTTGGAGCCACGAGTGTCTTCATCTTTGGAAATAATCGATAAAATATTGAAGTATTTTCAGTTTGAGAAACACCTGGATGTCGTTCTCCACAATGGCGCCCGCTGTTCGCTGCGTTGGAGCATTTTAATCGGTTTAAAAATACCAAAAAGGTGAGACTTTGTTGGAGCGACTGACAGAAGCTAGCTGTGGCTAAAGCTAGCGTTGGCATGTAGGCTACTGACGTTTCCCGTTTCCGCTGTCTGCGCCTTTTAAAACATTCATTTTACAATATTTTAGATATTTAAGAGTGAAATCTAACTGTAGGCAATGTATTACTAACTCTAATGTGTTTGTTTTCGTCACACATGAGAAATATGCCTTTTTATTTTCAGTTTGTCTAGGTTTTACGTCTGTCCACTGTTTACTTAACGAAAGCCCCTTTAAAAATGAACATGTTTGGTCTATTTTTTTAGCTTAAAACAGTTAAATACTGTATATTATAACACCTTAATAGTGTTGCATGTAAGGGCACTTTGTTTTCTTTTATTTGGCTTTAATATTTTAGTTTGAAATTCCTTTTAAATGAAATAACAATTGATTAATCTGTCTATTCAACAAAAAACATTCTAGCTTGTTCTAAGCGCAGACTGAGTATATATATAAATGGGGTAAAACATACATTCAAAACAAAAAGTCGCATGTAAACAAAGGCTATATAAACAAATGGGCCTCCGTATATAGCAACATACCCGTTTTACAGAGCCTAGGCTGTGTATTAACACAGTACAGACAGGTAGTGGATCGTGAGGAGATATTCACTGATTTTGACAACAAGCGTTCTCGAGTATCGCTACGAAAAGCCCACTTATATCAACATGTTTTTTCTTCAATTTAAATAATAACCATTAAACCTTCTTCAAGGAACTTTTAAATATTTTGAAACAGTCTCATTTTTCCTCTGATGATCATAAATTACATGTAACAGCAAACGAGACCATCAGTGTAAAGAGAATGCTATTTTTCTATAGTTTTTCTTAATGCCTTTGCTCTGATCTGAATCCCCGCCAACGCAGACAAAATGATTTACAGCAGGCAGACGGAAAAGCCTGTGTTTATGAACGCTACTAAATCACAGTTTACTTTGCTTCACCATGGTCATATTACCATTATATTAATCTGACATAGTCACACAGATAGATGGATAGACAGATAGATAGATAGATCGATAGATAGATAGATAGATAGATAGATAGATAGATAGATATGATAGGTCATATCACCATTATTAATCTGACACAGTCCCATAAAAATACATTAAATACAAAACAAATCCAGTGTTGATACACAGCCTAGGCTCTGTAAACATACATGTTGCTAGCTACAGATGGCCCCCTTTGTTTACATTCCCTTTTAAAAAGCCTAGGCTGTGTATTAACACCATTACACAAATACAGTACAGACAGGTAGCGAAACATTAGGAGATATTCACTGATTTTGACAACAAGCATTCTCCAGAATGGCAGACGACTCCACTTAATTGTTTAATCCGATCATTTAGAATTTTTCCCACAATCCAGTCGTCAGAAAGAGTATGAATTATATTTTAACCTGTCATTTTTGTTTTGTTCAAATGTTTTATTTACTTTATTTAAATGTATTTCTATCCATGTTTTTTTTTTTTTTTTTTATTGTATGTGTATTCTATACTTGATGTATTTTAATTTTGACCCTGTGTCTGAAATGTGCCATAAAATTGCCTTGCCTTGCCTAATGAAATGTGGAACACAGGGCTAGTGTTAATACCCTTTGCCCTTCCCCTTGTCTCTCAGGTTGGGTTTGTCGCTGCGTCCGTCCACAGATGTTGCCGCCATCTTTCCTCCGTCTTCTGTTCATGAACGGAGGAGACGCTCTGATTGGTCGGCTGCGGCTCGGCCTGGAGGGATGACCTCGCGGTGACATCACTATGACATCACAATAACAAAGATGGAGACCGGAGAGACACACACACGCTGAAGGAAACGCCACATTAATTCAACTCAGGATAAATAGAGAGAGAGAAAAAATTCAAAACTATTTTTATACTTTTTATTCCTCTGAGTTATTTTCTTAGTTTGATAGCGATAGTGAATAATAATAATAATAATAATAATAAATAGGTTTTTGTATAGTGCTTTTTTGTAGGTCACTCAAAGACGCTTTACATTGCATAGAATATACATAAAAGAAAAGAAAAGAAACACAAAAACAAAGCCATATAGAGTTTTTTTTTGCGATGGCGTCGGAGGGCTTTCAGTACCGCGCTCTGTACGACTATAAGAAGGAGCGGGAGGAGGACATCAGCCTGCACGTGGGAGACATGCTGCTGGTTAGCAAGGGAGCGCTGCTGGCTCTGGGCTGCAGCAGCGGGGCAGAGGAGAGGCCCAGCGAGATCGGATGGCTGCCGGGAGTCAACGAGACCACGCAGGTAGAAGTACACACTCACACTGGGGTGGGGGGGGGGGGGGGGGGGGGGGAGGGGGGGAAGGTCTGGGTGGGGGGGGGGGGGGGGGGGGGGGGGGTGTGTGGGTCGTGTGTGTGTGTTGGGGGTGGGGGTCTGTCTGTCTTTGTGTCTGTGTGTCTGTCTGTGTGTTGTGTCTGTCAGTGTGTGTGTCTGTCTGTGGAACTGTGTGTCTGTCTGTCTGTCAGTGTGTTTGTGTCTGTGTGTACACGCAGCTCCAGACACACGCACAGTGAGTGCACCCACACTAGGCCCAGTTCAACATTCAACTTTAATCCGATAAGGTTGTGTTGGTCAATGATTAGTTTATAAAAAACTTTTTTATTATCAAACCCTTGTTTTCTTAATACTCGTTGTATGACTATAAAATACTTATTTTACGAAATCAAAACTACGGATAAAACAACATCAATTACTCTGGGTTTGGGACAACTTTGCATTAAACATGATTTATTTGGTCCAGTTAAAAACTACGGAGGTCCACTTCACTTGTTGACTTTGTTTTAAATGTTATTTTGTTCTATTGCCTCTGTCCGTCCATCAGGAGAAAGGTGATTTCCCGGGAACCTACGTGGAGTTTCTGGGCAGAAAGAGAATGTCTCCGCCGACTCCTAAACCCCGCCCGCCCCGCCCACCCTCCGCTGCCTCGCTCAGGACAGACTCTGAGTCCGAGGGTGAGGAAAACAAACTTAAAAAAAGATGTTTTAAAATGTACTATTGAAATCGTTTGTATTGTGTACAGAGCAAGTACAAGGTTTTTTGTTTCATTTATTATTATTATTATTATTTTTTTTTAATTCCTTGTATAACAAAATACATTTACATTTACACACACACCACACACACACACACACACACACACACACACACACACACACACACACGCACATCCATTAATAAAGGAACACAAAAAAACAAAGGAAAACATTAAACAAACCAACATGGCATGGCGGACTCCACTACACATTGGTTTCATTTTATTAATTTATTATATTTTAGGCTTTTTTTTTTTACATTAAAACAAAGACACACACTCACAACTAGTAAAATAAATCAACATAGTGACATGTGAGCCTCCTCCCTGTAACATCTTATTTTAAAGGATAACAAGGGATGGGTATCGATACCTATAATCAAAACGCTTATTCATAATA
>CM047507.1:32453051-32455551 GCA_026122265.1 Ammodytes dubius | reverse complement strand
ATTTTTTTTTCCCGAAAAATTTTTTTTTTTTTTGGGGGGAAAAAAAAAGGGGGGGCCCCCCCAAAAAACCAAAAAAAAAAAACCCTTTTTTTTTTTGGGGTTTTTTTCCCCCCCAACTTTTTTGGGGAAAAAAAAAAACCCTTTAAAAATTTTTTGTTTTTTGGGACCTTTCTTTTTTTTGGGGGTTTTTTTGGGTTTTTTGGGGCCCAGTTTTTAAATTTTGGGGGGGGGGTTTGGGGGGGGTTTTCCCAACTTTTTTTTAATTTTTTTTTTTTTTTTTTTTGGGGGGCCCCCCTTTTCTTTTGCCTTTTCCCAAAAATTTGTTAAACCCCGGGGGGGGGGCCCCCTTTTTTTTTTTTCCCCCTTTTTTTTTTTTTTTTTTTTTCCTGTTTTTTTTTTTTTTTTTTTGGGTTTTGGGGGTTTTAACAGGGAAAAAACCCCCAACCTTTTTTTCCGTTTCTTTAATTTCCCCTTTTTTTTTAAAAAAATTTGAAATTTCCCGGGTTTAAAAAAAAAAGGGGAAAAAAAAAAAATTTAAAAAAAAATTTTTCCCCTGGGGGTTAAAAGGGGGGGGGGGGGTTTTTTAAACCTTTTTTTTTCCTTTTTTTTGGGGTTTTTTTTTTTTCCCCCTTTCCCTTCCCCCCCCCTTTTTAAAAAACCCCCCCCCCCCTTTTAAAAAGGGGGGGCCCCAGGGGGGGGGTTCTTTTTTGGGCCCCAAAGGCCCCGGGGGGGGAAAAAAAATTTCCCCCCCAAAAATTTAAAAAATTTAACCCCCGGGGCCCGGGGGGTTTTTAAAACCCGGGTTTTAAAATGGGGGGGGGGGGGGGGGGTTTTTTTTTTTTTTTTTTTTTTCTCTTCTCTCCCTTTGTTTGTTTTTCTCCCCCCCGGGGGTTTTTTTTTTTTTCTTTCCCGGGGTTTTTTTTTTTCTTTTTTTTGGGGGGCCCCCCCCCTTTTTTGGGTCCCCCCTTTTTTTCTTTTTTCCCCCCCTTTTCCCCTTTCCCCCCCCAAACATAAAAAAAAATTTTCCTTTTCCTTCCCTTCCCCCCCCTTTTTTTTTTTTGGGGGGGGGCCCCTATTTTTTTTCCCCCAAATTAAATTTTTTAAAAAATTTTTTTTTTTCCTTTTTTTTTTTTCCCCCCCCCCCAAAAAAAACCCCCCCTTTTTGGGGAAAAAAACCCCCCAAAAAAAAAGGGAAAATTCTTTTTTTTTTAAATTTAAAAAACCCCGGGGGGGGGGGGGTTTTGGGGTGGGGGAAAGGGGGGGGTTTTGTGTTTTTTTTTTTGGGGGGTTTGCCCCTTTTTCCCGGGGTTTGGGGTTTTTCCCTTTTCTGTTTTTTTGTTGTTTTTTCCCTTTTTTTTTGGTTTTGGTTTTTTTTTTTTTTTCCCCTTTTTTTTTTTTTTTTTTTTTTTCCCCCGGGGGGGGCCCCGGGGGGGCCCCCCCGGGGGCCCCGGTTTTGGGGGGGTTTTTTTTGGGGGGGGGGGGGTTTTTTTTTGGGATTTTGGGGTTTTTTTTTTTTTTTTTTCCCCCCCGGGGGGGGGCCTTTTTTTTTTTAAAAAAGGGGGGGGGGGAAAAAAGGGGGGGTTTTTTTTTTTTGGGGGGGGGGGGGGGGTTTTTTTTTTTTTCTTTTTTTCTTTTTTTTTTTTTGGGGGGGGTTTTTAAAAAAAAAAAACCCCCCCCCCCCCCTTTTTTTTTTTTTTTTTTGGTTTCCCTTTTTTTCCGGGTTTTTTTTTTTTTTTTTTCCCCCCCCCCCCCCTTTTTTTTTTTTTCCCCTTTTTCCCCCAAATTTCCCAAATCAAAAAATTTTTTCCCCCCCAAATTTTTTTTTTTTTTTAAACCCCCCCTTTTTTTTTCCCCCTTTTTTTAAACGGGGCCTTTTGCCCGGGGAAAAAACCCTTTTTTTTTTTTTCCCCCAACCCCAAAAACCCTTTTTAAAAAAAAAAATTTTTTTTTTAAAAAACCCCCCCCCCCCCCTTTTTTTCCCCCTTTTTCCCCCCCCAACCCAAAACCCCCCCCCCCCCCCCCCCCAAAAACCCCCCCCCCCCAAAAAACCCAAAAAAAAAACCCCCCTCTTTTCCCTTTAAAACCCTTTCCCAAAAAAAAAAAAACCCCCCCCCCCAAAAAAAAATTTTTTCCCCCAAAAAAACCCCCCTTTTTCCTTTTTTTTTTTGGGTTTTTTTCCCCCCAAAACCCGGGGAAAACCCGGAAATTGGGGTTTTTAAAAACCCCGGAAAATTTTTCCCGGGTTTAAAAAGGGGTTTTTGGGGGGTTTTTAATTTTTTTTTTTGGGGGGGGGTTTTTTTTTTGGTTTTTTTTTGGGGGGTTTTTGGGGTTTTTTGGTTTTTGGTTTTTTTGGGTTTTTGGTTTATTTTGGGGGGGTTTTTTTTTTTTTTTTGGGGTTTTTTGGGGGGGGGGGGGGGGGGGGGGGTTTTTGGGGGGAAAAATTTTTTAATTTTTAAAAAAAGGGGGGGGTTTGGGGAAAAAAATTTTTCCCCCCTTTTTT
>CM047507.1:32343051-32443051 GCA_026122265.1 Ammodytes dubius | reverse complement strand
TTTTAAATAAAAAATGTTGATTTTTCAAAAAAAGGAAACAAATTTGTTGTTCATTGGTTGTTGGTTAATTGACATGTTATTTTCTCATGTTTATTTATAATTACTTTTCAATTAAGCAATGTATGTTTTATCCGATTACTCGATTAATCGATGGAATAATCGGTAGAATAATCGATTACTAAAATATTCGATAGCTGCAGCCCTAATACAGACAGACAGACAGACAGACAGACAGATATATGGATGGAGGGACTGAGAGAAGAGGGAGGGAGGGGTGGATAGATGGATGGACGGACGGACGGATGGATATATACAGTATAGATGGTGGATGGATGTAGGGATGGATAGACAGACAGATATATGGATGGATGGATATATAGATGGATAAATTGGTAGGCTCATAGGTAGATAGACTCATAGTGAAACAGGTCACGTAAAAGCTGTGTTGTTTATTACATCATAATAACTGTTCTGTGTGTGTGTGTGTGTGTGTGTGTGTGTGTGTCTCTCTCTCAGGTGGCTGACTCAGAAAGGAGTTCGTCAGAGGAAACTTAACGAATGGCTCGGCCTGAAGAACGAAACCACAGAGGAGTAAGTTTGTCTCATCAACTCTAAACAACAGATACAGTTAAATAATGTTTGAAAAAATCAAGTGTTGTAGCTACTTTCATAGTCTTTATTTCGTTGTTTATAGTAATAAATAACTAAATAAAGAAATAGTGAAAACCTAAAAAGTTAATCAATCAATCTCATGTAAGGTGTTTTTCTCAGACGGAGAAAAATCAGGAGATTTGGTTAAAAGCTTATTGCACTTGATTTCCCTTCAGGAATACATAGAGACATAAATAATTGGAATAAAAAATACAATTAACAATCTATTATAAGAAAAAATATGACAAAAATGTACCACAAAAATTATCAAATGAGGGGCGCTTGTGGTGTAGTGGTTAGACCTCCCCGCTCCCCCCCCTCCTCCATAGAGTCTCAGTCCTCTTCACAGCGGACCCGGGTTAGAATCCAGCCCGGGTCGTTCTCTGCATGTCATTCCCCTCTCTCCAAAGCTATTTAATAAAGGGAAAAAATGCCAAAAGAAAATCTTTAAAACGTTATTTTTTTTAAAGATCAAACGGACCCTTTATATTTAAAAAAAGGGTGTGTCTTTCCCCCTCTGCTCAGTCAATTCAATCTCTCTCTCTCCCTCAGTGAGTACAGCATGGTGGAGGATGAGGAGGACAAAAAGACAATTGTCCCACAAAAATTATCAAATATATTTGTCTAATTGTTTTTCCCCTGTGCTGTGACCTGTGATGTTTTTGTCCTGCTAACGTGTGTGTGTGTGTGTGTGTGCGTGCGTGGTGGTGTGTGTGTGTGTGTGTGTGTGTGCGTGCGTGTGTGTGTGTGTGCGTGTGTGTGTGTCTCAGTGAGTACAGCATGGTGGAGGATGAGGAGGACCTCCCCCATCATGACGAGCGTCTGTGGCGTCTGGGGAACATCAACAGACTGAAGGCCGAGTCTCTGCTGAGGGGGAAGAGAGACGGGACCTTCCTGGTTAGAGACAGCAGCAAGCCGGGCTGCTACGCCTGCTCTGTGGTGTGAGTATCTCTTTACCTGTTTACCTGTGTGTGTGGGAGGTGGGGGTGGGGGTGGGGGTGTGTGTGTGTGTGTGTGTGTGTGTGTGAGGGGGTGGGGGGGGGTCTGTGTGTGTGTGTGTGTGTGTGTGTGTGTGTGTGTGTGTGTGTGTGTGTGTGTGTGTGTCTGTGTCTGTGAGTATGTCTAACTCTTTACCTCTGTGTGTGTCTGTGTCTGTGTCTGTGTTTTTGTTGGTGGGGGTGTTTGCTTGCGTGTGTGTTATGTGTGTGTCTGAATATCTCTAACTGTTTACTTGTGTGTGGGGAGTTGGAGAGGTGTGTGTGTGTGTCGGGCTGCTACGCCTGCACTGTGGTGTGAGTATCTCTTTAACTCTTTACCTGTGTGTGAGGGGGTGTGTGTGTGTGTCTGTGTCTGTGTGTGTGTGTGTGTCTGTGAGTATCTCTAACTCTTTACCTGTGTGTGTGCGTGTGTGCGCGCAGGTGGGGGTGTGTGTGTTTGGCGATCAGTGCACGAGAAATAAAATGATGGCAATGGCAATTTGTCCGCCTGTTTTTGTTCTTTGTTTTGTAAGAATCTATAGAACAATTTTGGTTTGAGTGTCAAGTCTCAATACCTTAGAACGGTATGACTGAAAAAGTTAGGCGTTTTAAAAACCTTCACCTTTTCAAACCGCTGTATACCTTTTAAAAACATGTTTGTTTTAATTGGCTGTGAACTTAATCCTAATATTTTTAAAATGAGCAAGATACTAGAAATGTTATCTGGCAATTACTGCAAAGCTGAATGACTGGGAGACCTGTGTTATGAACTGTGCAATGTGCATATACTGTTTAAGTGATTACTGTATGAATATAGAGATATTTAACTCGTAAACTCTCCTTTAAACCTGCAGTGTGTAGAATTTTGGGTTTTATTTCCTAGCAGATTTTGTAGAAAGTAATTATAATATCCATAAGTACATTTAATTTAGTGCATAATAGCTGAAAAAAATGTTTTGAATAATTTTTTTTTTCCCCTTAGAAAGGGTCTCATATATGTCCACATTTCTGCATATTTTGGACCAAGGCCTTGTGCCGCCATCTTGAAAGTGTCATAGTTGGAATGTCATCAGGTGCATTGTTTAAAATTTAGAATTGTTCTTGTCCTTGAAGGCCACTGTAGCTTCTGTTATTATTCGAAAGGGGTGGGGGTTACCCAGGGAGCGTTGCATTCTAGAACTTTGTAGAACTTTCTAGATGATGTCATATTACACACTGCACCTTTAATTCTGCTTCATAAATCTAATCTCATGTCTCTCTCTCTGTCTCTCTCTCCCTCTCTCTCTCTCTCTCTCTCTCTCTGTCTCTCTCTCTCTCTCTCTCCCTCCCCCCCCCCCCTCTCTCTCTCTCCCTCTCTCTCTCTCCCCCCCCCCCTCTCCCCCTCTCTCTCTTTCCCCCCTCAGTGTGGAGGGAGAGGTGAAACACTGCGTCATCAATAAGACGGTGACAGGCTTTGGGTTCGCTGAGCCCTACAACCTGTATGGCTCCCTGAAGGAGCTGGTGCTGCACTACCAACACACGTCTCTGGTTCAACACAACGACTCTCTCAACGTCACTCTGGCTTTCCCCGTGTACAGCCAGCAGAGACGGTGACCGCACACTACCAACAACACCACCACACGCATTAAAGGGCCACGCAGTGATTCTGGAGAACGCTTGATTGTCAAAATCAGTGAATATTATCTCCACAAGATCTGTGTGTGTGTGCTGGGAAAAAAAATAGGAGCATTTATACACAGGATTACAGGCTCTGTGACCGGATATTTTGCGTTAAGAGTCAGTGATTCTGGAGAACGCTTGATTGAAATGTATGTCGGTTACACATTCAAGCCATCGCCTAATGAGTTGACACAAAGTTGATTAAGCCCTATTATCAGCTCCACAAAAACTCTCTCTGTATTTCTCAGTATGGCAGCGTTTACAAACTGGTGTCCCCGCTACCTGTCTGTACTGTGAGTGTGCGCTGGAAAAAACAAGAGGAGAGTTAATACACAGGATTACAGGCTCTGTGCACGGACATTTTGAGTTAAAGGTAGAGTCAGTGATTCTGGAGAACGCTTTTTTGTCAAAATCACTTTTGTTGGTCAAATCAGTGAATATCTCCTCATGATTCGCTACCTGTCTGTACTGTGTGTGTGAGCTAAAAAAAAATCTGGGGTTGATACACAGGCTAGGCTCTGTAAACATGCATGTTGCTAGGTAAGGTGTAACTCCTTTGTTTACATACCAGTTCACAGAGCCTAGGCTGTGTATTAACACCAGGCTTTTTATTCAGCGCACACACAGTACAGACAGGTAGTGGATCATGAGGAGATATTCACTGATTTTGAGCAAAAAAGTGATTTTGACAACAAGCGTTCTCCAGAATCACTGACTACACCTTTAATGAACCTTCATGGTGCTGCAGATCACATGGATCAAAGAACTGAAGAAGCTTTTCGTGATGATTGAACATTTTATTTTGAAAGTCTCGTCACATGAGGCTTTTGCTTCCTGACAGAGGAAATGCACGGAGCCCCTAAAGGGTCAAAGGGTCACGGCGGAGAGGAGGTTTTATTACATTCCCTCTATATGTAACTGTGGAAAAGTGTTAAGATATAGATGAATTGGAACTTTGGGATCATTAACTCATGAGAAAAATCCATTTATATTTTTTTTATTTAATTTTTTTTTAACTTTTTTTTTAAGAATATTTTTCGTGTTATCCACATTATACAAACAGTGAATACATACATTATACAGGACAATAAACACAAGCACACCCCACACACACACCACACACACACACACACACACACACACACACACACACACACACACACACACACACACACACACACACACACACACACAAAACTTTTTTTTTTAACTCAATTTGAGTTTAAAAGAAGTTAGGGAGTTTGCTGCCCTGATTTCCTCTGTAAAGAGTACCGATGCATCATTTGTGTTTGAATAACATTTTACTATGAGTTATTGATCCTGGAAGTTCAAATCTGTGAATATCTTTCCGCAGGACCACAGTCTGACTTTTTTTTTTAGCATTTTCATGCTTTATTGATAGTGTAGAGACAGAGTTGAAATGGGGCAGAGAGGGGAGTGACATGCAGAGAATGACCGCGGGCTGGAATCTAACCCAGGTCCGCTGCTGGCCGAGGCCCATGGGGGGGGGGGGACGCCCTACCAACTGAGCTAAGGCGCCCCCCACACTCTGACATTTTGACTTTTTTCTTGAATTGCAAAATGAAAAAAGACAATTTATTTTTTCTCTCCCGTGAAACTGAAACGGGCTTCAACTGAACTAAGGATGATGATGATGATAGATGATGATGTCATATACAAAATGGCGGACAATCCAGAGAGACTTTTTCTTGCGAACACTGTGACTGTGTGACCCAGGTTTATAACAATGACGTCATCCAAAGACTTTCCCGATTCTTCCCCAAAGGTCCAGCAGGTATCTTCAGGTTATCGTTCAAATCCTTTCAGTTTGGAGCGGTCCTCTGTTCGCTCATTTCATTTCAGAAACAAGGATTTATTTATCCTCGTGCTCGATCTAGACTCTCGCAAACATTCAGGAATGAAAAGAACGGGATTGTCTCTTATCTGATTTTTTTTTTTTTTTTTTTTTCTTTTTGTGCATTAAAAGGGCGCATTCACACTAGGCCATGTGTACCGGTCCCTTGGCCCTGTTGCCCATAAAGTCTAGTGTGTTCTCCAGTGCTCCTGCTCTAACACACACACACACACACACACACACACACACACAACACACACACACACACACACACACACACACACACACACGACACAACACACACACACACACAGTCCTGACCTCACTTTATATAGATGTTCCCCTCCACGAACATTAAAAACAGTATAGTTCAGTTTGGTAACACTGGGCCTAGTGTGAATGCACCTTTTAAATACACAAGGCTTCTTCTTCTAATAAGAGAAACCAGGTACAGTGAGTGAGACTATCGGAGTGTTTATATAAAGTATTGCATCTGTTTTGTGTTGGAAACTTCCTCAGATTTGAAGTGAAGAGACTTTGGATGAGTTTGGAAATCAGTAAATGTTGTTGTGAATCTTTTGGAAATGTCCTGAATCTTTTTTTTTTTCATTATTATTATTTTTTTCAAATCTTGTCTGACAGCCAGCCGTCCTGGTTTACTTTTCAAATACAAATAATTCTATAAATTCAGACAAGAATAAAAGCAACAGAGTATTAGGCCCACAGTGAGGAAAAATTAATAAATAAATGAGGAGAATAGCTGTAATATTATCAGAAAAAAGTAGTAAATTTACCAGATAAAAAGTTGTAATTTTATAAGAAAAAATTGGTAGTTTTAGGCTGTGTTACTTGTTATCTGAGAGAAAATCTATCAAGAGTAGAATAGATTATCTATGAACAGTAATTTAAACTTCAAAAGGATATTGTGAAGTTATAACTACTTTCACAAATAAGAAAATTCTTAAATTTTTTGGCAAATTGGCACCATGTTGTCATAAGTATCAGGACGTGTGTGGCACGGCCTAAACACACACACACACACACACACACACACACACACACACACACACACACACACACACACACAATTACAAACAAATCACTGCTCTCAATCATTTGTAGGTTTGAAGTAACATATACAATTTTGTTTCTTGTAAAATTATGACTTTATTTTGGTAATGTTAAATATTAATAATTCCTCAAGGAATTATTATTATTATTATTTCCTTGACGTGGCACTCGTACTCTGCTTAAAGAAAAGATTAATCTATAAAGCATAAAACATTTGGTCTGAAGGTTTTTATACCAGAGAAACAAATGATACAGAAAATTAGCCGCAGACATTTCCTTTATTTCTTCAGTGTTCTGTAAATATTAATGATCTGTTGCGTGTGTGTGACTGTGTGTGTGTGTGTGTGTGGTGTGTCTGTGTGTGTAGTGCGCATTCATCTTAAGTTTTTGCGTCTCACCTTGACATTTTCATATTTGAGACTTCCACCCTGACGATCACAATTACGCTTCAAATTAAAAACACGAGACAACTCAATTGTTTAATTATATTGCATAATTTAAAAAATAATTCCTGTTTCTCACATACTATTCTATAACACACAGTTTGGAAAAAAACTGTTTAAAAAATATCTCCAAATGAGGCAAATTTAAAAGCGTTAATTTTTTAATAGAATATTATTCATGTACTAAACCAAACGAACATGGGACTTATAATGTTTCTTAAGTGTGCTTAAATTTTTTTTTCTATTATGTTAATTAGTGCAACATTCTCAAATATCAACTTTTGATTTGCTTGTAACGTTCAAACCAGAGTCAGAATCATTCCTTTGTTACTAGATGAACTTGATTCTTGGCGAACAGGACAATTTAGTTTCAAACTGAGAAGAATTTTTAAATATTATTTCTGATACATCATCATCGCAGGATTGCATTAATTTTCGGGCAGTTTTTTTTGTTTTACTAAATTTAATACTTGGTATACTATGGTTTTGTTTTAGCGATGCATCTGTGGCTCCTTAACATTTCTATAACGCCGGGTTATTTCTCCATATTTCCATTCTCACAGTATTTTTATCCATTGTTTTTTCTTTAACGTTAAGAACATCAAGAAAAATGGTTTCTTTAAATATTTTTGCTTTTGCAACAGTTTATTTTGTGTCATTTTTGAGGCAGAAATCCTGTTTGTAGATGATGGGAGATCTTTGTTCCAGATATCTTTAGTCCAGAATCTAGAACTGTTTTCAGACTAAACCACTGAATCCTCTGGCTTTCAAGCTCTAGTGCGTAACTTTTTCCACATAAATGTATGTCGGTTACATTCAAGCCATCGCCTAATGAGTTGACACAAAGTTGATTAAGCCTATCAGCTCCACAAAACTCTCTCTGTGTTTCTCAGTATGGCAGCGTTTACAAACTGGTGTCCCCCCCCCTGACACTGGTGCAGGAGCTCAGAAAAATCCCAAGAAGAGCCCAAGAAATGTTTCAGTTGTTGATTCTACTGCTAAGAAAAAACCTGGACGTACAGCAGAAGGTGTAAAATCCATGCGCCGTCACTGAAGGCTTTACCTCATGTAGATGCACCGACAGTGTTGTTGTTATTACTCAGAATTCCTCATGGGGGGCGACAGAAGTTACGCACTATAGCTTTAAAAAAAAGTGATACGTGATCTTCAGGTTTCCAACACAAAAGTCAATATCAAGTTTATTGTGTTTTCATAATCGCCCCGTGAGTCCGACGGCTCAGCTTAAAAGGTTTTGAGTTTTTCTTATAAATCATTCTCCATAAACTGTATTTTCTGTATCAGAAATGGTTCGTCAATGTTTATTATTATTATTACTATTATTCCTTCTCTCTTTTTGCTTCTTTCTCCAGCTGTTAATGTCAGAATTGAAGACAATAAAGCACCAGGATGTTTAAACTGTGTTCGTATGTTGTAAATTCACACCGGTTTTTCCTCAACTATACCCTGAAGTAACTACAACTGCCTGGCATCTATATTCCTCTATACAATCTCCTCACAATCTCCTCACAGTAAACGTCCAGTGTTGGTAGTCAATGCTTTAAAGAAGGTAAAGATCCTAAGAAGATACAATACAGTATGTTACACGCCCTGCGTTCCAAATCTCATACTTTTTCTTTTTACTACACTACATACTAAAGTACAGAAGAGTTTTAGGGCCACAGGAGAGAAAAAAAAATCAAATAAGGAAGTTTTTTTTTTCATTATGTCAAGAAATGTCAAGAATAAAGACGAATACTGCAAAATGCTATTGGAATCAGTGTGGGGAATTACTGTATTTTCAGCAAACTACGATTGACCTGCATGTATTGGGACATCCTAAATCTTTTTCTGGCATACTGAATAGTAGATAGTATGGGTATTGGAACTCAGGGCTAGTCACCGAGACCTCACAATATGGAAGGTGGCACCAACTTTTTGGGTCGATGGGTTCTCTACGAATAACATTTTGAGCATCAAACACTTAATTTAATTTATTTTGGTGAAATGTGTATGCAGTTGTATGTCAAGATGATAGTAGGTGGTAGCCTACATATAATAAAAGCATTTTAGAATGAATACATTTTATAAAGTGTATACACAGTTTGGACTAGCCTATAGTCGAATCTCAGACCTCTTCAGAGCTAGTCCCCTAAACTGCCGTCAGAAGAAAGAACAGTACAAGCCAACAATTATATTATTAATAAAATAGAATTTATAATAAAAAATAATATATAATAAAAATAGGTTTGCCCCTCTCTCAATGTTATGTGTATTCTTGTGATTGTATGTGAAAATGTAAATGCGCATGCTCAGAGTGTTCTGCTATTGAATGTAGACTCAATTAATTTGATGACAGGTGGTACTGGATTGGCCCGAAGCCCCACTACAGCGTCATTTCCATGGACCAATTAGAAGAGGTCATTTCATAATCAAGATTTGATTGGCTGTGCATGTGTCCGGCGCGAAAATTGTAGCTTTGAAAAAGTTAGGGGAGATATTAAGCAGATATTAAGCTAAAACATCGCCAGTGAACGGGACTAAACATGAATAAAGTTGATAATCTATTGGAGAACAAGTTTGAGAGCCTTACTATCTGGAGGAAAGCTAAATCACCTTGTTCCCTACCGGCCACGGGATTTCATTTTCACCCAAACTGCGGCAAAAGTAACCGGGATTTACTGTGGAGTAGTCGGTGAAGAACAAGCTAACGGCTAACGGGTTATGAGGATTTTTACCAACGTCATAGAAGTGGTTTTCCAAGTGAGTCTTCAGCTTTGGTGAGTGAACTTATATTTCATGGCCTGTTATATTGTGTGCTGCTTTTCTGTGATTTATTTAGTTCTGATGGATCGATTGATATTGGATAAATGGTGACAGTAGGGGGGGTGTCATCCCTCTATGGTCCCACAGCCCGCCCTATGTTTCCAAATGGCGATTAGATTCAGGCAATACACGCTGGTTAGGGTTACACACACACACACACAACACCACACACACACACCACACCACACCACACACACACCACACACACACACACACACACACACACACACACACACACACACACACACACACACACACACACACACACACACACACACACACACACACACACACACACACACACACACACACACCACACACACACACAGTAGGTAAGACAAGAGAGGTTAGACTAGTGAAACACACCCAACTCACGCACAGAAATACTATTCTCTATTATATTGCTGGATTACTTAGAAATGTGAGACCAACGGGCTGTGGGAACAAAGACACCTCCCACCGTATAGTGAGTGCGAGACTGAGGTCAAGTGAGCCGCAACTCGCCAGCGCCAGCCACTCTGTGTCAGTCAGTGTTTCCATGCTGAAGTATTAGGTTGATGTTATAATTATGTTCTCATAGAATGGATCTTTATCTCTGAAAAGTTGCGTGTGCCGTCCGTGCGCTAGCGATGTGCTGATTGGTGATGGAATCGTCTACTATCGGCGATTGATAGAAGTTGTTATTTTTCTATCCGATGCTATTGCAGGGAGTGTGTAGAAAGAAAGAGAAAGGCCCGAGACGGAGTAGATTTTTTATATAGCCTATAGTAAGCTTAAGTTGTAGTGACTCCGTTATTGTTAAAAATCTGAAAATATTTTAACATAAAATTTTCCACAAGGCTGTTTAGAAAAGATATGTAACGGATCTTAATTAACAAGTAGCCTAAATCATATCAGTAGAGCACACAGCTTTATAAAGGAAGCCGTTGTTTGAATAGAGGGGACATGGCTATAAAATATAAATTAATGACACAATTATCAGTGTGAATCTCACGTGATATCCAGGGGCTCACCTTTGCATCAGGTGTAAACGCTGAAGTATTTCCAACTCGAAATAACATTCGGCACATTATCTAGTTCTCTCTCTCGTCTCTCTCGCTCTTCTCTCGCTCTCCTCTCCTCTCCTCTCTCCTCTCCTTCTCCCTCTCTCTCTCTCTCTCCTCTCCTCTCATGTATGTGGCAATAACAGCTGTTGTTAGTTTTAGAGCAATGGGTAGTGCTGTTTGTTGCGTCACCTGTTATAAACTCAGAACACTATGACTAAGTGGTTTGTGCCCCACAAGTTTTTTTTTTAATATAAAGACACCACTGTAAGTAGTATCTAGACGTATCCTAGCACTATTAATTTCGTAAAATAGTAGAAACCATTCAGCCACACCATTTGTAAGTTCAAACTTTAAGTTATATATTTTTTATCTAATCAAAAAACACCAACATTATTAGTGAAAGAATCATAGGCGACAAAAAAAGAAACACATCCGCACATTAAACCTCTACTACGATATGCTTTTAAATATTTCTGAAACAGTCTAATTTTTACTCTGATGATCATAACTGACATGTAAAAGAAAACCATGGAATCAGTGAAAATAATGCTATTTTTATGTGGGTTTTATAAATGCCTTTGCACAGGTCCAATTTTTCCTGGTGATTTTCAAAACGACTTGCGATGGCACATGGGAAAAGCCTGTGTTTATTACTACTACTAAGCAAAGTTTATTTTGCTTCAACGTGGTCATATTACCATTAATATTCTGACATTGTCACATATAAATACATTACCTCATGGCCATGCACCCTGCCGTCTCTCTTTCACTCGCTTCCTAAACAAATGCAATAAAATAACAAATACAAATCATCCAAATACGTAAAGCCAAATTATGGCAAATTCCGCGATATTCCGCATTTAACATATTGTGGCCAATTCCGTGATTCTGTCTGCGTTTCATTATCGCGGAAATCATTTGGCCCTAGTTTCTGTTGGGAGGAACAAATGGACACGAGGGAGGTAAGTAGATGCTCATTTAATTTTATGATTTTGTCAGGATATCTTGGAGTAAAGTTAGCCCTGGCCTACGTAGAGAAAAGTTAACAAAGTTATATATTATTGCAGCACTTATTTATATTGCTTTCTGCTACAAACACATAACCTGGACGTGTGTACAGTAACCGTTAAATGAATTTGTTGTTGTCTAAGGACATCAGTGGTAGCTGCAAATAATCTTATTTATATAACGTTGGACCTATCACATTTTTAATGAAAAATTGTACAATTAAAACTTATTATCAAACATGTCCGAATATTTTAATAAGTTAATGTTGGTAAGGTACAGTGGTGTTATACAGAACATTACAATACAGTTTAAACTTATTTCATACATTTTTTGGGTGTGGTATAATTCTGTGATGATTTAAATTATTTCAAATCTAAAATCATGGATATCTTGACTTCACAGAACACCTGGAACCACTCATGAAGGAGTGTTTCAAAGAGTCCACAACTGCACAGGAGTATGAATCTGCAATTACCAAGAACTCCTCTATAATACATGAAACAGTAGCCCCACATTTCAAAAACACGCTGGTAATACAGAGGAGAGAGCCCATATCGACACTCATCAGAGACACTGACACAGATAATGAAATGCAATTATAATAATAATTAATAATTGATTGGATTTATATAGCGCTTTTCAAGGTACTCAAAGCGCTTTACAGGGTTCCAGGTTCCATTCGTTCACACACAGTCATACCGGTGGTGGTAAGCTACGATAGTAGCCACAGCAGCTGTTCAATTGTATCCTGGTATACATTGAACAACATTCTCTTCTCTTTTTATTCTAGCCATATTTAGTATTTCAGCTGAACTGACTATGTTTAAATGTTTTTGTTGATTTTCCCTTCTAATTATTTTGTCAATGCAGGAAGAGAGAACTTGAAGCCCTTCCTGTTTGTGTGTTTGATCCAAACAAGATGGCCCATCGTCTTCTTGACATGTGCTCAATAACTAAAACCAGATCTGGCACAGCAGAACTAATTTTTCAGAGGATTAATGCCACCTTACAAGACCACAACATTTAATGGTGCCATTGTGTTTGCCTCTATGTAGACAATGCAGCTGCGATGGTCCGACTCTTGTTGCATCAAGAATTCTACAGAAAAGCAGAAGTGCTTATCTACATGGTTACCCAAGTGATGTTTTACACATCACTGCAAAGTAAACGGTAAATTGAGGTAAGTGTAGGTGAAATGTTTGTTTTAACATTGAAGTGATATAAAAAGGATGAATTTGGCATAGTAAAAACACTACCGCTTTTGTCCTAAGGGGTGCAAGAATTAACACCAACTGAATGTTCCTCGGAGCGGCTTTAATAGCAATGTTATAAAAGTTTATAAAGACGGAAAAAAAATAACTCCGTTTCTCAGAAAATGTATACATTTAGCAAGCTCATGTTCACAAAGATCCATTTTACTTTATAAAATATAAACAACCCATATAATTTCACCCATGTCATGTATCCAATGATGATTTTTTATCCGAACAACTGTTCACAAAGACTCAAATAATAGTTAAACAATTTATATGTGACAAAGAAAAAAAGCAAACATCACCATCAAAGAAGCTGAAAAACAATATTCAGCGTTTTACTGGGAAAATTAAACAATACAGCAATTACAAATGATAAAAAAACGTAGAGCTATAACACATTAAATGCTTTTGTGCAATAATACCAGTTGTTAATGGCCTCCTGTTGCATTTTTTCTACCACATTGACAACCACAAAGACAAGAGAAGATTTGATTATTTCTTTAAATAGAAGATAATATAGCTACGTGAATGGGGTAAGTATTACATTTCAATCAAAAGCCTTTATCTCGTCTGTATTCTTGTCAGTGTGGGGAGTCATTTTATTGATTGATGTAACAGGAATAGCTTTCCATCATTGAGAAGAAAACTCATTCAGGGCTAAAATAACAAAACAACAGCGGTACAAAATGATGAGGGATGATAATATGTCCACTTTGCTTAGACCTCCAAATAACTTTCATAATTTGCCTCCTAAAAGTGAATTTCACCCAAGCAACAAAAAATCTGTTTCCAAATTATCCCAAATGTAACAACATTCAATTCTGCCACCACAATAGTTTTCAATGATAAAACTGTCATTAGTCAGTAGAAAATCAGCTTTGTGCAGTAAGCGGTGTTTCTTTGGTCTCATTAGTCCTCACTCAAGTTGTTTCCCAGCATGTACCGTAAGGGAAATGATTAAATAAGATCCAATTCCGACCCTTTATCCTCACGTTCAAATATATATTTCAACTGCAGAATCACAGAGCTCTATATTTCCTCTCCCATCATTGAAACCGATTCTGCACCAACATTTGTGTCGGTTTGTGTCTGAGTCTTTTGTTGTCGTGCCTTTAAAACAGATTTTCTGTATGTTAGTAAAATGACAACGCAGTGGAAGAGGACAAGACTGATGCACACAACCCAACTAATTGCTAAAGACCAAACTGCTCCTTTCTGTCTCAACTGACACTCATGTAGCAGCCTGTCCACTGACACCTCCTTCTCTCTGAAAACCAACTTCAAATGGCCACATTCATTATCATCACTGATCCAGCTTTCCACTGCAATTTTTACAGTAGTTTGATTTATTCCAAAGAAAGTCAGGAAAACTCTCTCAGGGAAAAGTTGGCAGTCAAATACTGGTGTTGACTGTGAGCTCAAATACAAGATGTCTGTTGCATTGTCTTTTGCACAGTTGTTAATGGTGACTGAGCCGTTGTAGAAAGCCAACATGTAGATGTCATTTCCATCGCCCCCGATCAGGTAATCATCCTCACCAGTGGATACCAAGATGTCATTGCCATCGGAACCTTTGAGAAGAGAACTTTCGTAACCAGACACCAAGACATCAGAATATATGGTGCCAATAACAGTCTCAATGTCTTTCAGCGCATCCCCTTCAGCATCAGCAAAGCGGCCTTGTCCAGTCAGCAGGTTAACATAAACCCCTTGGCCTTTCTCGTGATCACCCCGGTACAGAACAGTGTCTCTGCCAGGACCTCCATCCACTAGATCGGCCCCTGGTCCTGGAATGAAGACGTCCCGGCCATAGTCTCCCATCATAGTGTCATTTCCATCCCCGCCATAAAGAGTGTCGTCTCCCAGGTCACCAATGAGGATGTCATCCCCTTTCCCTCCTATCAGTGTGTCATCTCCTTTGCCGCCTTCCAAGGCATCGTCCTTCCACCCACCGATTAGAGCGTTGTCTTCAGCATTACCTTGTATATCATTGGACTTGGATGGACAGCCTTGCACTGTGTGGACCTTTGACAGATTTCTCTGAGAGTTTAGGTCCAAACGGCAGTCAACCTGCAGTTGTTTCAGTGTCACTTTGAAAGCTTCTAAGTGAAATAAAGGGACATCTCCAGATGAGTTTAGTGATTTCAATCGAAAACTAACTCCATCAGAGCTCTGAAATTCCAGGTGCCGATGCTGGTTACCGTTATTGTAATTACGAAGACTGATTTGTAATTGTTGCCCTTTTGTGGTTATCATCACATTTAGATCTCTTGTTGTTGAGTCCAGTGAGACTTGGCTACCATCAAGAAAATCCATATCAACCAACACAGTATCAATCTTCCCATCTTCTGCAAAGTTATCATCATTGAGTGTTTCCATATCCATGTTTGATTATGTAAGTGTCTTTTCCTTCACCTCCAAACATCAGTGCACCCCCAGTGTAAGGGTCAAGCAAATTATCATTGCTGTTCCCAACCATGATGTCAAAACCTGAGGAGCCATACATGTCTTTCACTGAATCAGCGTCATTCATCATAATTTCTTTGCCTTGAAGACGGCAAAATCTCTCCTCTAAACCTTTGCTTCTGTATGTGTAACAATCATCCCAATTTTCACTATAGTCAAGAAATAATTCATCTGCATATTTAACATTAGTATATTGTTTTGCGAGATGATTTTCGAGTGAATGAAGTGGTTCTGGTTCTGTTTCTATAATCCACAGTTAAAGGGAACATTAAAGACTTGGCACAGCTGCTATGGTTGGGCATCAGTCCAGCTGTTATTCCATCACTGGTCTTTATTTGAAGGTGCTGATAATTCTTTGAATCAAACCAGTTTTCTAAAATGACAACTTTACTGCGGTTTACTAAAATTGTGATGCTCTGTCCTTCACAAATACACGTTATATGCTTATATTGTTCTTTCATGAAGAGAATATCCAAGGCTAGATCTGGTGACTGATTGTTAATGGTTTTTACTCCTTGTCCTGGCGTGATAACGTACCAGTCCTCTCCTCCTCTACCCTGAATGAAATCTTCTCCTCTTCCTGGGACAAAAATGTTGTGTTCTTTGTTCCCTTTGATTACATCATCAAATTTGGACCCACGAACCCCTTCACGCCGTCCAAAGCCTCATCCTCCTGAAGGTCAACCGACAGGGGAGATGAGGAGCTGCTGTAGTCAATGCTGCTACTTTTTATGCACTTGGAGAACGGGTCACTCCGCAGGCAGTCAGTCTTTTTATCTGAGATTGTGAAAGTGATCAGATCATTTGTGACAACAAGCAAATGTCTGTCTGCTGGTGATCTGAACCAACTCACTAAAGTCACATGGATGGCTGTATTGTCATGAAAAGCATTCAGAACAACATTGTTACCATCTACCCTGACTCTAAAGGTGTGCAGATTTGCTTCTATAATGGCAAGGTCTGTTTTTGTATCTCTGGAGTAATTTTCAATCCATACTGAAGAATTTTTTCTGTCTTTCACCATGTACATGTCTTCTCCTTCACCACCAATCAGACGATCTCGACCTCCTCCTCCATCTATCATGTTTTTCTCTCCATTTCCAATGAGCACGTCGTTATAACGAGACCCAACTAGGTTTGTAACTGTACGTAAAAGGGGCTGTGATGCGTTCACAGTTTCACCACGTGTCAAGAACATCTTGTTAATTCCTCTGCCACCAGCCGAACAGAAGAAACCACTGTGGAGGAAATCTCAAAAATGACTCCGTCTCTTGAAATTATGTTCATGTGACGATAAGGTTCCCCTAAAAACCACTTTTCTATAGTCACAGTATGACAGCCTTCATACATTAACACAACATCATCTCCAGATTTAGACACAGAAATGTGGCTGTAATCAACACTGAAATGAAGAGTGTCTATTTCTTTGGAAGGATCGTAGTTGTCGATGATAGTTTTGCCTCCATTAGCTGGAATAATGTATGTGTCTTTTCCTGCAGAACCTTTAACATAACTTCTCTGTGGACCGAGGAAGAATATGTCATCCCCTGGTTCACCATAAAGCGAGTAGTAGTAACTTAACATGACTTCAATCATGTGTTTGGTCCTCTGCTTTCTGGATAGCAAAGAAACGATTAGAATCTCTATTTCCCTTGTATGTCCCAAATCTTGTATTTGACATTGCTTTATAACCTGAAACCACTGTCACAGTGCCAGCTGGTATGAACATGAGTATTTTATTTTTAAGTGTCTTGTGCTCTAATTGATGTGACTCTCCCAGGCCAAGAATAATATCTTTGCTTCCATGTGTATCAATTTTCCAACACCTTTTCTTCAAACTTTCATCATTAGATACAAAATAGTCCATGCAGAGCTCAGACTGACCGTGGTCAGCGAGGCAGAAATCAATCCCTCCTCCATTCCAAGAGGACTCACCACTACCAAAATCTATGGCATTCGTTCCATCCTGTTCCTTCGTAATTTTGTAATATTTGTGATAGTCTGATATCTGTGCAACAAGCCTGTGTCCCTCTTCAATTTCCTCATAATGCCAATCATAAAACAAACTTGCCACATGAATTGCAAAATGAAAAATCCCTTTCACAAAGCCCAAAGAAACTGCCCTCAATTTCGCAAGAACTCCAGCATCCGTCGGGAGTTTGTTTAGTTCGGTCTGTATGCCCATATAAACATCGTCAACAGCCATCCGGACTACTGATAGAGCCAGGTTTATAGGCGCTATGAACGGTGCCAGTTCAGGCTGAGCCATTTCAATAATATCTAAAGCAACCATATAGCCATCAAGGCCTGCATCAATGATCCCAGTGTGTCACCTCTCTCCAAATCTTGTTCTAAATTATAAAACCCAAATCCTATTCCAACGATGGTATAACTGTCATGGTGCCCTTCATTGCAGGGCTTTTCATTATTTTTGAAGCCACTCTGGTGATTTTTGTCTCTGAGGTCCATGCTTGTTTTGCAATAACAGATGTTGTCATAGCTGTCACTCCATGAGCTGTTTGCAAAGTCCCCATCACACCATCTTTATAATCACCCTCTTCGAAAGCTGCAACAGCTCCTTTCATCCCATCATGAGGCCCAGCTTCCAACAGCAGTCCCAGTGTGCTCCACGTACTTGTTGACTTGATGGGAGGAGGTTGAAACGTGTTCTCCAGGTCATGAGTTGCCTTGTCAATGCTCCTCAACATCTTCTCATTGTAGTGTTGGCTCTCTCGAGATAACGTAACCCTAAACTCAACAGGTTCAGCACCAACACCCATCAGGACAAATGGTGACATATGAACTGACCATTCTCTATTTCTGGCAGTGCCCTCCTGTAGGTGCACCCCTTCCATATTTTCCCCAAATTTTGCCTTCAACTCATTGTGGATTTGTTCAGCAGATAATACTCCTGCCCTGGAGAAATATGATTCAAGCTTGAATGAATTCTCAAGATTTGTGGCAGATTTTAAGTCTTGGGATGATATGTGGCCATCCTTGTAGCCTCCTAGTGTGCCAGATTCTGAAGGTCTATTTGATTTTGTCTTTGAATGTATTGTAATCCGCTGTCATTTTTATTTGTTCATTTTCATTATTTTCCGCAGTTTTTTGCACAATCCTTTCTATTGGAGTTTCATTTTGGTCAATCATGTTGCCAACCCATAATTGGTACTGTTCTACTTCTTTTGTTAGGACTTCTAGAAGTTTGGATGGATCCTGATTCTTATTTTCTCCGAAATGCCGAAGCCCTCCTAAACCCAACTTGCTTGGGTCAATCCAACTCCCCCCTTGTGCCATTGAATGCCCTTCCCAAAGAAATGTTTTTCCTATGTCTTGAACATTTTTAATTGGACTTTCCACCATATCGAGGGCCATAAGAACTAGAGGAAATGTCCTAAGTTTCTAGCAGATTCACATATAGTTGATGCAATGAAATATGTGGTGTACCATGCCTCGGCATTGATTTAAATGTATTCTTTCTTGTCCTGAAAAAATGCTTTTGCACATATCTAGCATAAGTTTCTTTTTTACATGCCAGATCGCATGGCTATGTAGCTTTCTTTGCCTATCTGTTAGAAATAGAGTTTTTGATTTCTGTGATTGTCCTTTTATTTGATTGTTGCCAAGCTTCTTTCCAACTGGATGTACATACAAATTTTTAGATTAACAAAATATATCCAGTCATTGAACCATCAGGTATTTGGGCTCATTTTCTCTTGTCTTTGCAAAGTGACGAATGATCATTTCTCACATCTTCACCAGATTTAATCTCATAACACTTAGAAAGAACATTTTTAAGTTTTCAGTTTTAGCTCATCATCTATCCATCATGACTTCTTATTTTCATTTTTTCTCCTATTACATATCCCTTTTCAAGTTTTGGTGTTCATAACTTCTGGTTTGGGCAGGTCTCTGAAAGATTCCCCAGGCCATAGCTTCCAATTCGCACAAGCATTAGGTATTTCCCCAGGTTCGATCCAAGTTTTAATTTCCTTAATAACATTTTGGTCAATAAATCTCTTTGGCTCAACTGGCCAACTGTCTGCATTGTTTGGATTATCTTTTGTTTTGGATTTTGGATTATTTTTTGTTTTGGATTTTGGATTTAAAAAGTTTCTTTCAGTGTTAAAAATTGCCTCTCCTTTGCTGCCAGGTTCATTTCTAACAATCACATCTCCGTTCCTATCAAGTGTTGCCACCACTTTCTTGCTGTCATCTTTATGTCGCCATTGCTGCCCTTCTTTAGAGATCCCTTGGGTGATTTTCTCCCCTGTGTGCCTGACCTGGACCACAGCATCCCTGAAGTGCACTTCTGCTTGGATGTTGGCTATCTCATGGAGCTCCCTCGGCAGGGTTTCAACAAACGCCTTATCTGATCCAACCTCACAAGCGACCAAACTTATTGTTTTGATTTTATCACCGACCCTAAAGGTTTGTTGAATGATTTTGGCAGTGTCTCGTACTCCGTACCCTGACACTTTCATTTCTCCTGAGTTGTCTCTCGCGCCATGGCCTACCAGCACCAGTCGGCTGTCCTCTGTCAGAGGCACTGAGTCGCCGATGAATCAGTTTGGGCCGTTGACTTTCATCAAGAACGTAGACCGAGCTAACGCTTGGATGCTTCTCATAAAGATAAGTGGCCGCTCTTTTGACAATAGGGTCATCTTCCATAATGAGGATCTGCTGGTGGTCATACTGTGTGCTATGATCAACTGGTCTTTGAGGAATTTGATAGCCAGAAACTGAGTCAAGTTGATTCATGACCTGGTAAATCTGGTGATTCCCCTGGTTTGTTTCTAAGACTGCTTTGATGCCGCGGACCATAAAAACCCGAAGGAAGTTTTTTTGGAAGACTGCGTTGTGTTTCCATCAAGGGAGAACACTGGTGCAGCTTCCAGGGATAGTTTCAACATCAGCTTGCAAGTGATGAGCCAGAAAGGCCGGACACAGTTTGTCCATCTTCTGAAACACTTCCAAATATTTTCACGACAGTGTGGCTGTCTGCTTCTGGTACACATGAGACATTGTACTGGCATTCTTTGCTGACTATTACGGAGTAATGAGGATCCATGCTGTATTCCTTTTGGACTCTGTCATTTGTTGACTTTTCTATGTCGGAAATGACCAATAGTTTTTGACTATAGCTGTGCGAGATTTCCGAAGCACTTAGAAGCCAGTCGTGGGTCTTATGTTCATCAATAGCTGCCAAGAAGCTGTCAAAATCCTGAAAAATAAATTAAAGTCAATAATTTAAAAAAAACCTCTAAAATCACATTAGAATGATAGGTTGAAAATGAAAAATAGGTTGATAATGAAAGATATGTTTTGATGCAGTTACATATCTTAAGATAATTACTTTATCATAACTTTATAAACATAAATGTTTAAAATCGCATATAGTTGTCTGTCTTAAACTTTACTTTATATCTAATAAAATAATTGAAAATCAATATTCAAAACAACGGATTTTGGAGAGATTATTTCATGTAAATTAGAGGACATGAATTTTAATGTGTATAGGGCCAGTTTCACAGACATGTATTAAGCCAAGTCCTGGATAGAGATGGGGATCGAAACCCGATTCTATTAAGGACCCGGTTCCGCTTTATTCAAAACCCGAAAACGTTTGAGCTTATCGATACCCTTATCGAGTCCAGTAGGTCCCATGACGTAGGCCTGTCACGATAACACATTTTTCTGTGCGATTAATTTCCCCACAAATTATTGCGATAAGCGATAATATTGCCGTTTTGAGACCATTTTCAACCAATATAATGATAATGGCATAATAATGCAAGTACACCCTTTCGAAGATCAATAAACTTTTATTTTTAAAGAACACTGGAACTGGACGTCTGGAAGACATTTAAAATATCCAGAATAAATTAACAAAACAACCAAAAACAATAAATTAAATTGACTCAGTCTATTTGTTTTTTCCCAAGCTGGGAAAACTGCATCGGGTGATTGTGTTTAAGATGAAGATTCAAGTGTGTTGTATTGGCGCGTTTTGTTGATATTAGCCTCGTTTGAGAAGGAGCCGTCTTGCTCAGACCTATGCAATTATGACGCGCATCATAATTGCGCAGGTCTGAGCAAGACGGCTCCTACTCAAACAAGGCAATTGTTTTCAAGCAAATGCGACATGTCGGCTCGGGAGGATCTGGAAAATTTTACATGGGGTGGCGAAGGGGGGGGCAAGAGGTCTTGGCAGGGGGGCATGGGAGGACGGTAGCGGGAATCCCCATATTATATTAATCATCATTTCTGATAAAATAAGACATTTGTAGCCTATATCTTAAGCCTACATAGCTTACCCTATAGGCCTACAACACATTGCTACAACAGAAAACAGGCAATCATTGAAACATGTTATTTTGAGTGACATGACATATCATTCTAGTGTAGTGGAATTTATATGGAAGGAGAATAACAATAGGCTACAGTAGTTTAGGCTGGGACTGCAGTCAGACCCTCTGCCTACCTTTCATCTGCCTGCTGATCACTACCTGCCTCTGTCGTCTGTCTGAATATAAAACCTCCTCTTCATCCCTCACATTTATTTCTTCTTTTCCCTCTTTTCCTTCACTTATTTATTCATGTCTTTAACATATGATTATGTAACCTGGTTTAATTTGTGCAGCTCGTTTGCTGTGATATGTGAGAGTTTTTAGTAGGCTATGTTTGGCTATTCAAACAAAAATTATCGATCTCCGACCTAGCTAGCACTGTCAGTGTCACTGTAGTAACTTAATGCCTCAGAAACGGCAACTCTCTCTCTCTCTCTCTCTTCTCTCTCTCTCTCTCTCTCTCTCTCTCTCTCTCTCTCTCTCTCTCTCTCTCGAAACGGCGACCCACCGTTAGATTGTATGGATCCGAACATGCAAGTTTTTTTTTAAATATTTTTAACAAGCTCTTGCCTTTACTACAATAGGCCTACAAATTAATAAAAGGGCAATATGCTCCTACAAGTCACAAGCGAGTGATTTTCCTTTTGGCCAACGATTAGTGGGTGTGCTCTTATTGATGAATTAGCTACTTTTACATTGCATTACATTAATTCGCACCATTCGGTGCTCGGGCCCTAATTAACGATCCCCATCCCTAGTCTTGGAATGGAAATTTGATAGGAGATTGTCAATTGAAAGTACAATTTAGTCTGTGAAACTGGCCTGTAGTTTGAAACTTTTATTTCTTAACTGTAGTTCCACAAGTGTGTGTGTGTGTGTGTGTGTGTGTGTGTGTGTGTTGTGTGGTGGCTATTCATTCCATGTATTCTGATGTTCGATTATTTGGACAATTAGTTATATTAATTACTCATTGACCAAATTGGACCCAATATGATAAGTTAAATAATTTTTTTAATTCACCAACCTCTTCCATCTGAATGACACAAGCTGCAAAATTCTCACACTTCTGCAAACCATCCTGCAAACTCATCGGGTTTTGGTCAAAGTCCACCCTAGAAGAAGAATAACATACTGTATCATAGAAAATTCAGTAAATCAGTTCGAGAATGCATTTCACAAAACAAAAAACATTTCAGATTCAGATTCAGATTCAGAAAACTTTATTGTCTGTCGTAACAGAAAATCGTCTATGACGTGGCTCGACATACAAACACGATGATGTAATGATGCATTCATACAACAACATTGATTTCTGAGAGCACACACAGTGCGTATAGATCTTAAGACAAGTATAAATATTAAGAACTGTAAAAATAACAAGATAAAATATCAATTGAACTTTAAAAAAAAAGAAGAAGCAATGACTGAAATTGATACTTAATTCATTCCTGAGGGGAAATTGCATCAATCAAATCAAATATGATATAATTTTGAAATAAAGTACTCTGGACAGAACTCCCCAAAAAGCTTGATTGTAATGATAACAAAAATACCTTCTTACCTGCTACTGGATCTCTTAAATCTGGCCCCATGGATGGAGGTGTCCCTAAGAGAAATAACTGTCCTTTTTATTTTATTAAGGCACATTTATTTACCAATTAATTTATAATACAATAACCTGTAAACCTATCCCTCTATCCAACTTTATTACATATAATGCATCCATATCGACTAAAATCAATACATATTTCTGGTTGTTCCAATACTTTCACTTTTAAAAATGGAGACATTTATCAAAAGTTTATCGAGATACCTTTGGTTGGATGGGCTCCTGAGCCTTTCATGAAACATGTGTTCAGAAATTCCTCTGAGGCGGTGAAGTGCAGCGATATCTGGGCTGATCTCCTCCCACTCATCATCTCTCACTTCTGCAAAGTTCCAACAAATTTTACACCTAATATGCTTAGTTGTCTGACTGATTTATTAAACCTTGAGTTGGTGCTTTGTGTTTGTGGTATTTCTGAAGGTAGATGCTCAATGAGTGTTTGTTGTAGTTGACCTCAAGGATTTCACTATGTATATTTCATATTTTTGTTATCAGGCTTATAGGTTTAACTTGCAGTTTTGGCCTCTTGTTTTTGTAGAAATTCAGTCAAAATCACTTCTGTAAAATAGCCTGTAGGGGGAGCTCTTGGTCTACGCTTCAATGACCAATAAACAGGCTTGGGAGTTGCTGTGCCGGTTTCCCCACAATCTGTGTATTGCCCTCATAGGTGAAATGTTATTAATATTAACAACCACAGATGTCACCACATCAAACAGGATCGAGTCTTGATTGTTACAACTTTTAAAACACAGAACAGAGCCTGAACTTGAGGCTGTTAAAATGTAAAATGTTAATATTACCAAACTCTGCAGTGAGGTTGAGCATGCTGAATAAGATCAGGAGCCTTAAAGTCCTCCAGCCCTCCATCCTACCTGCTATCACTCTGAAAAATATTACAATCACACAGGAAAAATGTACCTTTATAATAAGAGTATTGCTGAAAAAAAAGCCACAGTGGGGTGTTATAAAGTAAAAAAAAATTATTTGACAAAGGCTTTTTTCTAAACATTTTTTACAGGACAATTCAAGCTGCAGTTCAAGGAGAAAACAACACAAAATATATGTATATTTTCAAACTATTAAAGTATGAATTCAGAGTTCTGCTTGAAATGATCGAACACTTAGATTGTCCACTTGAAATCCCAGCACTTGTATCTGAACAGCCATCAAACCTGTTTCATTTGTGGCTTGGATAACAGAACATTGTTTTCTGTTTAATAATTACTGCTTTTTTATTTTTGAAATTATTTTGTCATGTCTGGGATAAGTGCCTGTGCCAATAATTATAAAATGTCTTTCTCTATTCTTTTTTTGTGGTTCCCTTTTATAGTAGCCAATGGTATAAAACTGAAACTAAAAAAACACAAGTTGAAACTGAGGTTTAACAATAGCCTCCCGAAACCTCAGCTTTGAAATTACAGTAATATTGAGAAACATTTTCAACATGACAAATAAGAAATAATAATAGACTTTATTTGTAATGCACCTTTCCTACAAGGAATGCAGCCCAAAGTGCTTTACATTAAAATAGACTAAATTAACATAAACTTGATAATAATAGTAAAAAATTGAAGAAAACATGGCTGAAAACATGCTGTTCAGACTGAAAAAGCTTCTTGGCGATTTTACCTTACACACCTTAACAGAGAACTTAAACAACGGCTCAAATCAAATCAACAGTGCTCACACAAATAATTTACAACTGGTTTATTGTTTGATCATGCTGCCTTTGTTTTACTCTACGTAGCCTATACATATATTTGACTCATTATATTGCTGCTCTGTACTCCATTGTATACTGCATTTTTACTCTTTTAATTATCAGTTTTTATTTGTTTTATTTGTTTCTGTTTTGTTTAGTTTATTTTGTTGTTTTTAAAAAGCCTCCTGTGGACAGGTGTTGAAAACTAGCATTTATGCTAACACACTGTAAACAATGCATCTGGTTCGTCCAATGACATTGCATGTCCATGTCAAATAAAATCTACTACACCAGCCTGTTGTAACTCGAGGAGACGACGACCTTTTCAAGTTATTCAAGAGCTTGTTTCACGCACAACAACATTTCCTGTTATTTTCCAGAGACTTCCTTCCGTACATGATACAATCTAAACTCTCATAGTTTAGGAATTTCTGCTCCGTTCCTTTCCAAAAGCCGTTTGGGGAAAAAGAAACTTGTAATTTTTTAAACCAACTTTGTGCTTTCAGCAGTGAATATCATTATCTATTTAATGAGACTCGGTTAATCTCTTACCGGCAAGTGTGCATCGTACAATCTTCTTTGAATTGCCAAGAAAAGGGGGACAACTTTCCATTTTCACCAGTTCGAAAAATTGGTTGTCCTCCTTGAATGGCTCCGTCAGAAGCATTTACGAATGAGGCATCATTGAATTTGTGAGTAGACCTACCCGACACTCAAAAGTACCTTCTTGGATTTTTGACTCCAGTCCAAAACACGCCTTAAAGATTCCTGCTTCATTGGGCGACTCTAATGTTTACAGAGTAACGCTACATTCCTCTACATGTTATATCGGGTTGATTTGCTCACCTGTGTGGGTAGATATGGGCCCTTTGGAATGTGTTTTTGGCTCATATTAATCTGCATCCTCATCTGTGATACGAACAGCTCTGGTCAAATTCACATATTACATTTTTGTTGGACATCTGATTTAAAGATTGTAGAAACAGAAATGTTTGTTGAGAGTTGTATTGTTAGCATTTGGAAAGGCGTTAAATCACAAAAAGACAAGCTGGCAAAGAGGAAACAGTTACACAGGGATTTTTCAAAGTTTACCTTTGTCATTGTATCTGGCTGCGACACAGTCTACTGAGGAAAAAGAAGGCAAAAACTTGGAAGCTTGAATGAGCTGGAATGAGCTAATGGATAAATCACCAGCTTGTGTTTTTCACTTCCTGCTCTTCTTCTTTCACATTCATAATAATTTGCCGCGCAGTGAATGGCTGTGGGTTGGATATTGAACCCACAACCACTGCAACCACTGAGCCAACATGTTACACGCTCTACCCACTACGCCACGGAGAGACCCAATACCCCTTTTCCACCAACGTATACCTGATTTTAGTTTTGTGCTGGTGGGTTAAAATGTGTATCTCATGGAATGACAGATAATTGTGCTGACAGATATAAACTCATGCGATCACCAAGATACTTCAAATTTGACTTCCTGTTAAAAAAAACACAAGAATTTCCCAAATTGTTGGAGTGTTCCTTTATTAATCAGTTTTTCAAATGATATTGCAAATCAAAACAAGAAACAAAATGATGGAGATGATTGTTTCAAAATATGCATACTCAACATTTCTGTGCTTTTGGTTTTGCAAAACCAGAACTTGTAGATTACTTATATTAAACTCAGAAACAGTATGACGCTTTCTTCAACATTTATTTATGCATTTTTAGAAACTTAATCAAGAAAGTTGCAACTGCCCTTACAAGATATATTAGGCTATTCAGTGTAATATGATATAGTTATTTAAATGTGTTATTGTACACTGTGATTCAAAACTAGGATACATATGATTGTTATATTTGAATCAGAGCTGTTAGGACATTGATGGGATTTCAGGTGAATGTAATCAGGTATTCTGGGTAAGCCTGGACGTCATTGAAGACGATAAACATGGACGGATTCGCAATTCGATCAACAACTGTGTCGTACAGATCTGCAGCATTTCCCTTGGCGGGTGGGGCCTTCAAGCCACCTTGTCCCTGGGCGAAGTCGCCAATAAGGACCCTGGCCATGTACATGCGCCCCTGTCTGTTTGTGTCCAGCCGAGCGTAGCCTTTCGAGTAGACCGGGCTCACAGAGAAGTAGGAGCCATTGCCATACATGGCAGCTACAGAAAAAATAACAAGTCAGGTCGTGAAAATCTGACCCTTTGCCTTAATGTCTTGGTGCATGCAACTTTAAATTAAGCATTGAACTGTTCTTATACTTTAGTTACTTTAGTTTTTACTATCCCAAACTGGTAAATATTTCGAACTAGTTTTGAGTGTTAATGGGTTTCCTCACCATGTTGTCCTGCGTAGCTGCGATTGAAGCCGTGTTTGTCGATGAGATTGATGTTCTGTGATGCGGTGCCGTGGAACAGTTGCCTCTCATTGTTTGTGTGGTTGTTCTTCTTCTCCATTTGTTTCTTCAGCAGCTGGTAGCTCTTCCACAAGGTCTTATTTTGGACTCGTTCAATCTGCAAACACAGTTACAACAGCATATTACATCTTTATTTTCATCAGTAACGGCTATTATTCTTTGCAATGAGGAGATGGGGTTTTGTTAATAGGAGGCTGAAAAATGTCCAACTCACAGGAACACAGCCCAGATGAACCTTTGGCTTATCAAGAAGTGGTGGCACTGTTTTTGAAACTTTTGTATCTGTGCTGGACTATGGTTATCTCTATACTCGGGACATGGGAGCTTCAGACTCAGTAGTACTGAGTTCCCACCTTTGTGCATTTCAGTACAACTGTTATTTATTTAATTTAGTTTTCATAAGACATGGTCCTAGATCCCACATTTTAAAAATGGATGATAAGGTAATTCTGTGTGTGCTGCCCTGTTTGACGTTCCCTACTTCTGAGTACAATCCATCGCAGCATGCATGCCTGGGCGAATATTTACTGCCTGCAGAGTGCCGATTCTGTAGCAATACAGACTCTGTGTCTTTACTTCTCATAACGTCTGGGTCACAATGTTGGATCAGAACACACAGAGAAAGCATTCTGCAGGTAAGAACGGCCAACCTACTGACTTCATACAGTCAATAATGTTCGATTTTGAAAGAAACTCTGGTCCAAAAGCGCCTGCAATTACATTTAAAGCCACTAGAAACCACACTGAACTCAAATACGGATTACAACTTTAAGATGAATGCCATATTTCTTCTGTTGTCTTGTGATGTGTTGCAATGAAAGTTACAATATGAAATTTCATGAGTTGTGATATCCTGTCCCTCTGAGCAGTGTTCTGGTGTCTGATAAAACCTTGAATCTAATATTTGTGATTAAGAGAGGATGAACATACACTGATAATGTTGTCAGTAAAGCCATTGTTTCTGAGTTCTGTCTCCACTTTGATGTACTCGGTGGATCCTGCAGCCACAGGAATCTTCTTGAGAAAGTCGTCTTTCATGTCGTCCCAATCAGATGGCAGATTCTCCTCTGCAAAAACAATGAGTTAGATTATTTAAAGTTTTGGTTGTCATGTCTTTGTATTCAAATTTAAATCCATTGTAAGAACAAAGGCAACAAATAAATACTCAATCTGTAAAGAACTTTAAAAATTCTATACTCAGTGAATAAGTGCTGTGTAGGTTAAGTCTACATTTTAGTTAAGGATTCGGATGAGGACTATATGTGTTAGTTTTTTATTTATTATTAAAGTGACAGTAATAAGGTACAAATGTCCATTTCTATAGCGTTGCATAGTTGAATAATGGGATCCCATTTTACTTAACACAAAAATAGCGACTCCAAGAATATGTCTCTGTTCAGATTGAATGCAAAAGTTAACTAATTAGGGGGCCAAGCCCGAGTAGGGCCTGGGACCGCGTTTTGCAGAGCAACGCGGTTCCATAGCCCTGCTGGGCAGGGAACCCTATTGTTTTTGCTGGGACTTTTACTATTATTATTCCATACCTAAAACTGGTGCTGCAGCCCAAACCGTAAAGGGTTGGGACATGCCACTTGCAGGGCTTATCCAGGTCCGTGCCTGGTACGCAGACAAAAAAATTCAGACATGCCGACCACTAGGTGGCGCTACAACAAAGGAAAAGGCGTTTTGGGCTATAACTTCCGCACCGAAAGTCCGACAGTCAAAAATTTTACATCCGCAGATGCCCACAAGTCAGCTGCATCTTTTCAGATAGGCCACGCCCATTTGCGTATATATAAAAAAACAAAAACCGTGTCAGTCACCAAAACATACTCTTCCTACAGTTTTCGCCCGATTTGGACAAAATTAAAAGCATTATGCTCTACCGACTCCCACGAGCAAAAGTAGGATAAATAATTTTTCTACGACCATCGGAAGACCAAACGGTAGCGCTTTAAAGATTCGCGAAAATTCCTTAAAAAAAAAAAAAAGGGATTTTCTTGAAACTGAAGGGAGACTATCATGGGGCATACCTGAGCCTATGGCAAAAATATGGGCAAGAAATTCCTATGTGGGCCGGACTTATTAAAAAAAGTTTTTGCCTGTTTTCGCCATTTTCAAAGTCTTTAGGCGGGAAAATTCAAAAAAGTGTCTTTATAATGGAGAGGTTGACAATTTGATTTTGCTATAACTCCCCAACCAAACATCGCACATTCAAAAACTTGACATCCACTTGTTTGGTACATTGAGCTGCATCTTTCTATCTAACGTAGTTTTGCGAATGTCATCCTTAGGGGGCGCCAAAACCACAAAAAGCAAAGAAAACGCGTTTGGGGCTATAACTTCCACACCGAACATCCCACAGTCAAACACTTTATATCCACAGATGCCCACAAGTCAGCTGCATCTTTTGAGATAGGCCACGCCCATTTGAGTATGGGATTTTTTTTCGCTACATCGCAAAAACTGTGTCAGTCACCAAAACACACTCCTCCTACAGTTTTTGCCCGATTTGGACGAAACCAAAAGCATTATGCTCTACCGACTCCCACGAGCCAAATTTGGATAAGGAATTTTTCTACGACCATCGGAAGACCAAACGGTAGCGCTTTAAAGATTTGCACATTAGCTACCTTGTACCAAACTGCTCCCAAATCCAAAACGATTCATCCTATTAACACCAAACTTCACACGTGTTTGTCCTATGGTTCTCAGGTTGGTACTACTTTTTCCTTAAATTGCACATGAGCATCTTTCTCTGGGATTTTTTTGCCTTTTGGTCTATAACTCCCAAACCAAACATCCCACATTCAAAAACTTTACATCCCTGGATTCCGTGAAGCGAGGGGCCGGCGCCGCGGACGGCGACGCCTGATCCCGAGTCGTGTGGGAGGCTTGGCCCCCGTTCACAACTGCTTGCAGTTCTAGTTCAATTTGTTTTGCTCGGTTTTTTTTCATGCATGTGAACAGAACAAATCACTGATATTTTATCCTTTGTTCCACTTTCATATGAGGCTCTGAATCTGATGCAAGTCTGATGTTTAGCAATGTGTCCTCAGTCTGAACAGTCATGTCAGAAGTTATTTTTCTACCAGAAAGTCTTGGTGAGGATTTAAATGGCCACTTTGAAACCAAATTCAACCAGTAGGATTTTATTCTACGTAGCTTTATTAGGTGTGTCGCCAAAATTGATAAATTATAAAAGATTAAATAAATAGAACCCAAATTAACCATTTAGTCTTCTGAAATAGTTGCCTCCCCATTGTGGTTCAACTGCACATAAGAACGTGTTTTTACATGTTAATAAGCAAAACTAATCACCTTTCAAGTCTTTTCTAAGTAGCTCCACCGCTGTAGACCCATGCACAGAAACTGCTTTTCTATCCTTTACAATAGCTTTGTAGGGTCGATTGTTAATCTTGATCTCCACAGTTTTTTTCTTGTTCAGAGCCTCCTCCAGTTCGGCGTTGGTGTACATGTCAAAGGACTTCAGTGTCCCACTCCCCTCGTCATACTGCCACTCTACCATTCCCTTTATCATCAAGGCCTTGCTCTTCAAGTTCTCAGCCCTCTCCACTTTTCGGATGATGTCCCTAAGGGTTTAGCAAAAACACAAATTTAGATTGCTTACATTTTGTACACTGTTCAGAAGCTTTATTACATATAGTCATAAATGAATTTGCTTACTTGATGGCAGCATCAGCTCTGAAGACGTCAGCGGTCAGACCCTCCAGGTGGATGGTTGGCTCCTGGTCGGAGCCAGACCCTCGTTCAAGATAGATGCTGACTGTCAGTTCCCTCTGCAGAGCCTGCAGCTGTTCCATGTCGGCCTGCGACAGCTGACTGATGAATGGGTCTTTGATTGTTCTCTTCGTCTGCCCGGCCACAATCAGCTCCTCAATCCTTTTCTTAGCCTCACTCACAGCCTGCAGTGGAAAGGTAATGGTTATGGAGTTTAGGTACAGACAAGGATCTATATCCAAAACCTTTTTCAACTTCTTCAACTGTATTCACAACTGCCTTGTTTAGTTCGGTTGAAAATAACACAGGTGCACTTCCGCCTTTGGTGCGCATCTTTCAGGCAGGTGGAATACAGCAATCGCACTTGGGGGCGGACCAAACAAGCGAGACCGAGCTGAAGAGGCGGTTTCGGTGCGCTTCCAAACACACTCTGCTGCAGTTCTTTGGTTGTGTTAATTTGTCCGGACTCGTTCCGACCCAAATGCAGGAAGCACCGTGTCTTTTATTTATTTTATTTTTGAATAAATCGCTTCACATTATGGGAAAGTGTTTTTGTTGCAATTGTTAAGAAGATTAGTTGTGGTTTGACTGGGAGCCGGGAGCGAATATATTCCATTTGATAGAGGATGCGTAAACATGCTGATGTGTTCAGCGATCAGATGAAGGAGAGGGGAGCGTCTCCCGCACAGTGCTGGCAGGTTCACACTGTGCTTTGCATGAAGTGTGTGTTTCTATTTTGCTTCACATGTTAACCCTTTAGGCACCAAAGTCGCAAAATGACGCTGTACTGAATCAAACAGCTGTTTTCTCTAAATAGTGTTATATTTTGTTCAAACTCCCCTCCACTAGTTGGCAGATATCCCATACCTAGACCTTAGCTCAGAAAAACGTCATGCTTCAATGCAAAATATTTGAGGAAAACCGGAAATCCCATCAAAAAAAAAAAAAAAATCCCATCCAAACTTGACTTTTTTTTGTCATATCCTCCTAGCAATTTTTTTCTGGTGTTATTGAAAACATTTGTGGTGTTTAGAGACTCTGACGTGAAAGCACGTATCACTCTGCAGTTACTGTGCTCAACGATCACCGGGTGCTGCCGCGAGCCCCTCCCTGTCTCAAAGCACTCGCAGGCGGTCAGTCCTCAGAGCATGAGCAGCCCCTCGGTGCAGTCCGAGCCGGCCGTCAGAGCAGAGAGGTGACCCACGTCCAGGCTGCAAATTAATCGCGCAGTTGTTGGGTGCGAAATCGAGATAGTGTGCCACTAAGCTATTTATGCTGAAGCTGGATTTAGGAGTTATTGAGAGAATATGGCAAGCAAAAAGTTGACGAGTAGGGAGTTAGTGTTCACTCTTTCTACGGCCATCCATGCGCAGCAGTGGTGCAGCCATGCGACGCAGCATTATATAAATATATATGAATATATATATTATATATATATATATATATATATTCATTTATATTATAATGATAATAATAATCATAATAATAATGAAGAATAGAAGACAAAAGTAAATAAAAATGGGTAAAAAACAAATCATAAAGTGCCTGTTTACATGAGTTTTGTGGTGTAGTTCTAGTTCTAGTTTACAACTGTTGGCTTACACAAAGTGGACATCATAACAAATGGATGGAGGGGTGAATCTGATTAAATAAATTCAACTCTCTTTCAAAATATCAGGTATTTCATGGAAATTACATAATCCAACATGGCGCCACCATAGGACGTCACAATATGCTAATTAGATGGGAAAATGTACTCCTAGATAAACTTTAGGTCATTCTCAATATTTGTCTCATTTACACTTTGTCTTTATCTCAAACCACTTTCAATCCAGAGCCTTCTGAAATTTCGGTGTCAAAATCTAGTATTTTTAAAAATAAACCTGGCGCCTAAAGGGTTAACAGGGTTAGACCGTAAATACTATTCCCGTTCGGAGCTGAGCCGCATGGGCCTGAGCCCATTCCTCTCGGGAGCCGCACGTCCAGCAGCAAAAATACAGTAAAAATTATGTTTCACATCGTAGAATACAAGCCACAGAACGTGGCATTGACATAGGCCTACATATTTTAACCAAACAACAATAATTTGATGTTTTTGTTCTTTATTGATAGCTATGTAGACCTACCTATTTATTATTTTTTAACCCCATATTATATCAAACTGTAGATCAGGCAGTAGTCCACCCACCCCCTTCTCCCTCTCTCTGCAACATAAATGGCTCACAGTCTAGCCTAAAGATTTTAATGACGCACAGTTGTTATTTGCTGATGGCACAAAATTAACACGATCGCAGTTTGCGAACAAGTTGGAGGAATTTGCAGTTTTCACTTTGTGCTTCATTTTCCTTCATAATGCTGGTTCTCTTAAAAAAGGGCAATGTGAAAGTAGACCACACCAAACAAAACGTTCCCAGTGTGAATACACCCTTAATGTAAACTGTGGTGGAATTTCCTAGTTACTGTGAGAAATAAAGACTGTGGAACAAACAGTTTTTTTTTTGTACAGAAAAGATTAAAAGTACAGGGATGGGGGTATTATTTTCAAGACAAATTACACAAAAAATAAACTGATAATTATAATTTAATCTGAGATTAAAGTTGTATAGATTTTTTGTATGTGGACGAAAACCTACCTTCAAAATGATTTGAAAGGTAAGATCAACTCGATCCAACTCAGAATCACCATATTATTCTTATAAAGAATAATATGGTGATTCTGAGTTTGATGGTAAGAATTCCTTAGCATCAATACTTTAAAGAGTCATTGCCATAAACTTTGCCTATTGAGGAGAAATTACACTGATTTAGATGAAGTGAAGCTCAGGAGCATACTCCACGTCTAGAGTTCCATCAAGTTGAAATACTTGTCAACTCCAAGAACATGCTTCTTTACAAACTACATACCTATCACAACTCAATGAAACACTGAAAACACTCGTCATCAGATTCAAAACTTTAAGTGTTGTTACCTGTTTGTTGTCGGCACACAACTGAAACACGGTGGACTCAAACTCCTCCTTCTCCAGAACCAGAACATCTTTGCTGGTTTCCTTCTCCCCAAAGCCAAAGAAATCTAAAACAATTAACCGTGTCTTATTGTTGTTGTTCTTATAATCATTACCTACTAAACACATCGCTATGTCACACAATATTTTTTGAGGTGCTTTTTAAAGATTTGTCTTCATTAGGAATAAATGGGCTTAGAGCCAGAGACAGGAAGTCACACAGTGTTGTGAGATTGATTGTTACATCTAACATCTAGTGTTGGTTCAGTTCCTTTCTTAACACATAGAAGTAGCTGAAATACCTTTGACTTTTGACAAGAAGCCCTTCTCCTCCACCTTCTCTCCCTCTCTCTTCTTCATGCTGTTGTGGAACTCTGTCACCATGTTGGCCTGGAAGATAATGAACTTCACATTGCAAACCAAACTTGGATGCTTCTTCCTCACAAACTCCAGCACGGCTTCCACCATGTCGTCCGCCACCTGCGCCGGCTTGGCCCCTCCCTGACCTGACAGACAGACAATGGCCAGTGATGAATGATTATGATCATTACCGATGAACAAGGCCACAGTTGTTAGACTTTCTTAATGTACATCATTTTGATGGACAACTTAATTGAAATTCCAACACAATCTTTTAAAAACCATCATTATATTTTAACCAAATTAAGATGCTCTGTTGGTTTGAATACATTTTGGATCAAAGTGTTTACAATTTGAAGAAAGTGATAAACAAGGAAGTAATAATAACATAAATGGTTTCTGCCTGATAACATTTTTAGGGAAGAAACGTATTTCTAAAATGTATCAATAAGAAGATTATGTTGACTGTCAGATTATCAGTATTATTGAAGTCTGAATTTTATATTTAGTTTGTCAATTTTGTGTTCGGTATAAATAATTAACCTTTAAAATATCACATTTGTTTTTTCTGTTTGTACAAACCTGTTCCTAGGGCTGGGAAGGCAACAGAGTTGAACCTGTTCTCCTCGCAGCTCTTCAGCACGGAGTAAATGATATCCTTGATCGCAGAATCTCCCAGGAAGATGTGGACGATGTTTTTGCAGGGCAGATTCCCGGCTGCAGTCACGATGAACCGACTAGGTTGATAAGCCGGAGCATTCACTAGATGAAAACCAACCATGAACCAACACTCATAACACAGTTTGGTAAAACATGAAGTAAAGTTTTGAAGTAGATACTCTACACCATTTATTTGAACAGTACTAATGCCATAATAATATTATACTCATAGTTGGGTTGCAGCTCAAAAAGGAGACCCCACATTTTTCCTTTCCCGGGCCACATTAACCTGCTCTGACTGGCGGACCCCAAGACGTTTCCAGGCCAGTGTGGAGATATAATCTTTCCACCTAGTCCTGGGTCTTCCTTCTCCCACCTGGAACACCTCCCTAGATGTCCAAACCACCTCAACTGGCTTAATTCTAGCAACAGACCAGCGTATCATCCACTTAAAAAGTCTTTAAATTAACCCAGTGTAGTTTGAGAAAGTCACTCCCTTAGCTACTCAGTGAAGTGGATATAAAAATAAATAAGTGGTAAATTCCAGATACGCACCAATCTCTGAGCACTCCTCCAGAACAGTTGGTCCAGCGCTGTCCAAGATCGCCTTGGACACACCTTAGAAATGAGGAAGAAAGAGCAAAAGGTCCAATGCATAATATGATGCTGCTTCAATACAGAAACTAATCGTTCTAAAAATTTATAAAAATAAATGGTTTCAATTTGGAAAATAGTCTCTTAAGTTAACTGTTCTACAGAGTTTGTTCAGTAAAATTTTTGTGATATTTACTCCCAGAAAAACAGGAACACTGAATTACCAGGAGGGTTTCTCACCTGCATAAAGGTTAAAGTCTGAATTGGAGGAGTTGATGATGGCGTCACAGGCCTCCTTGGTGATGTCTCCAGACGACACCTCGAGGGTGAGCTGACCCATCTGCATCCGATACACACCAGTGGACGGGGATGACACCTGGCTGAAGGAGGCTGACACACACACACACATACACACACACACACACACACCAACATCACACACACACACACACACACACACACACACACACACACACACACACACACCAAAATAATTAATTTAACTCACAGTTCTCTCTCTAGATAAATAATTAATTGATAATTAATTAATTAAATAAAATTAATTACTAGGGATGCACATGATTGGGCGGTTAAACGTTTAAACGCCCACTGTCTGACTAGTCGGCACCAGAAATACTAACTGGTTAGTAATTAAATGCACAGAACGTGGACTTGAACATTTAATGAGTGAGAATGCACATGTTTACAAGTGTACGTTGAAAGTAGGAGAGAGAGAGAGAGAGCACAAAGCAAAATAAAAAGTGTTATCTTGACCGCAGCAGAAAGGCACATCAACTCTATCTCATCACTCAGGATCCCAGCTGTCAGAGCTTTTGTTCGTCGGCCGTTTTTCTGGCGGGGGTCAGCTGGGTTATAATGTTGGCTTTAAACACTGGCAGTACGCATGGTGGTGGACAAAAACACAGAGCAGAACATGCGGGACTCGGGGGTCAAGCGGTAAGCAAACTCTACAGCACTAAAGTTTAAAAATAAACTTTCTTTATACACACTTAAAATAACTCTCTCTGCAAAGACTTACTTAGATCGTTCCGTCCGGTACCCAACATGTGTCTGATGACTGGGCCGTTATCTCAATGTGTGCACACACAATCTTAATAACTAACAGTGCACTGCACATTACAACAGCATTTACATTAACGGTGTGGTAATTGTCTATTAAAATGTTAAGTTTAAAGGGCTCCTAAAACGTTAATTTGGGGCTTGGTTTTTCAGTTTTTTCTTGCTTATAGACTACAGTAGTTGACTAGTCTAAATTAAAACTTCTGTTTAAACGTTGGGGAAATTAGACGCTACGTGCATCCTTATCAATTACAGGCAATGTTTGATGTGTAAATTTGACCTTTTACATTGACACATTTTGTATCTACAAACAATGTCTTCTTTTGTTTTCTCTGAGTAGTTCTGTTGTTGGTGAAATTGTATAGATGATGGTTTAAAGATGGTGGCTACTTCTTACCTGTGGATGGCTGTGATTGGCTGAGTGGTGATCCTTGTGCTTCATGTTGGGTTTTCCCCCGACTGATCGGTCTTTGAAACTCCCTGGTGAAGAACTGAGATTTTTTTTTTTTAAATACAGCAACATTTCCAACAATACACATTTTATCACAGATTTATCAGTGCAAATTGTACCATGGTTGAGCTTACGATGAATAGTTTATAATTGTACTATTCCATCTGAAAACTCACCTCCACAGTTTGGGTGTCACTCGGGTGAACGACCAGTGCCACCTCTTCAGATGGCGAGGATTTCTCCTGCTGCTGTATACGTGGATCTCGTTCAGCAACACATTGGACACCAGGTCTCTTGGGAAGTTCAGGTTTCCCGTACCGATAGCTGGGAAGGACAGGGACTTCATCTGATGCTTTTCAGCCTCCTCCAGACAAAATCTGATGATGCACACTAACTCCTGAGACAAAAAGAGGACGAAAAGACTAACTGGTGGGTTCAAGAAGCTGCTACACCAAATACAATCATACATGGGCATGACTGGAGCCGGTTGGGTTGAATGGACTGGAAGGTTGTTGGTTCAAATTTCCCTGTACTACCCATCACATCCTCTATATTATATTTTGTAAGTACTTTCCTTAAATACACCTTTGAAGTGCTTTTACTTTCTTTTTCTACTCCACTATTGTCATAAAAATTGTTCATCTTTTAGTCCTCACCTCCTCTGCCTGGCCAACCCCATTGTCCCAATGAGGGCAAACAGCATGAAAGACCTTCTGACACTTGAGGTTGAAGCTGTCTGTGACAACGACATCAGCGTAGTTTAGCGTGGGAACCATGGCTTCAGAACGAATAGCAGCCTGCAGGCCCGGCCCGGCAGCATTCAGGAGCGCTTTGGAAACAGCTCCCTGGCTCAGGTTCATGTTGTCTGCAATCGTGTTCACGATGACCTCAGTCTAAAGACAAAATTCAAGCATTGTACACAAAGTTGATACAACTCAAAGGACCATTCAATTTATTGGCCAACAGGGCCTAGCTGTTTGAAACCACTCTGATCAGTTGGGATCAAAGCTTGAACACCTCCACTAAAATACAGCAAAGGGCCAACCATGTTCGAAGTATGCATACTAGACAAATCAGTATGTAAAGAAGACTGCATGTGTTTCTTGACCCTATTCTTATTGACGTCTGACTTTGTTGAGAACAACATTACATAACATAACATAACAGAAATAATGGACAAAACTATAAAACAATTAGGCCAGGGTAACCTACATTATCACTTTGAAGGAACTAGTCAGAGAGTATTACTTATGCCATCTAGTGGATATTTTAATCCAAACCACCATACCTCCATGTCATAAGGTAAACCTCAGCAAAATATTATGACACTTTACTGTAAACTATGTTTTAAAAAGGCATCCAATGTTCAGTACTCACAGTCTGTTCCTGAATGTTTCCTTTGCGGAGAATAATCCTCAGACCCTCAGCGGTGTACTGCTCCGTCCCCCCTAGCCTACAGCCAAAGAAACAGAAGAATGGTCACCATGACTTCATCCAAAACTTATATTTATTTTAAACCAAAAAGACAAAAACTGATAAAAAGGTATGTGCCCAGTTTGGTTTTCTTTGACTATATTCCCTTGGATGACTTCAGAACTTACATACTAGTTTGTGTCGCTCTCTTTTCCTTTCTTACATTTATTATTTAAATTTTTGTGTCTACAGTTCGTACGATTACATTTGTTTTGAATAGTTATTGACATTTGAGGGAACAGGGATTTTTGAAAAGTCTATTGCCTCGAATAAAGTGGTCTCAAAATCTTTACTGATGAACAAAAACGAACCTGAGAAGACAGAAGAAGAATAAAAAGAAGACGAAGGACCTTACCCTCCAGGACCTTGAGGCTGGGGGTTTCTCCTATTGCTCTGTCCTCCCCTGTTTCCTTGGAACTCTCCTCTAGAATCAGCTCCTGCAGCCCAAGCTCCTTTTCCTCCTTGTCCTCGTCCTTGTCCTCTTTGTTGTTGTCCTCCTTGTCTTCCTCTTTCACTAGACTGACCGCCCCGGTGTGAAAGGCTCTGACGCTCATCTCGACCTTGCGGCTGATATCCGCTAAGAAGTGAAAGAATAATGTTGAAACACAAAAATAATCTAACCGACAATCATTCTTCGTTTTCTGTTTATTCAACAGGTGTAGAAATAGAAATGTGAAAAGGAGATATTGTCTTTTTTTCTTTTTTGTTGGTACTAGGCTACATGGATATCTCTCTTAATCTATTCATTTTCACTGTTCCACATTTTGAAAATAATGTGCCTTGCATTAGCTCCCCATACTACAAAGTTTGGTTAAACAACATTCACAATCAGTCAGGTCTTTTCATTGTTGGTTTAATGCTGCTGTGATGTATGATTCTGTATGCCTGCTGTGCATATCATTTGTGATTGTTCTGTTGTTGTAGGACAGTCAGGGGTGGGATGAGGGATCAGAAGGATGAGTGGAAGAGTAGAGGAAGGAATGATTACAAACACTACAAATGAGTGTCCTGTTACTTACATAATTTATTTGCAACAGTAAAAACGTTTTATAATATAAAATGTTTGGTAAATTTACCCAGAAGCGCCTGCTGCCTGCTGTGGTGTTGTCATAGTTGGTCCGAGGTCAGCAAACTCGCTGTTGATAGCTGTGGCCAAGGCTCTCACTGTTGAAACGTTGTTGTCCACCAGGTGAATCTTAGTCAGCGATCCCAGACTTCCTGGACTGTCGCAATATTCCCGCACTGCCTGAGCTATGGTGTTAGCACACAGGTCAACAGGAAAACCATAAACACCTGAGCTGATCGCTGGTAATGCAATGGTGGAGCATTTTAACTTCTCTGCTTGGTACAGACTTTGATTAACGGCAACCTTCAGATGCGACACTGCCGTCTTCTTGTCATAGTCGAAGTACCGTGGACCGACTGCATGTACGACGTACTTGCAAGGCAGCCTATATGCATCTGTTACGATGGCTTCACCTGTGCGTAGTTTTCCATTTCTGGAAACATAGTCGTTGCTGATTTTCTGCAGCTCTGGTCCTGCAGCTTTTAGCAGCGCAAAAGCTAGGCCGCCAATGTGCTGTAATTCCTCGTTAGCTGCATTGACCACTACGTCAACTCTAAAGGTGCAGATGTCTCCTTGGCTTACTGAAACCAGAACTCCACTGGTGGTCTTCACTTTGCAACAACTAAAGGCATTTCCTTCCTCATTGTTCTCTTGTTTCTCTTCCTCTTGTTTCTCTGGGCGAAGCACAACCACACAGCTGAGATCTGTCATTATTGTAGACAGAAACATGCTTCCTAGAGACTCAAAGTACTTCTTAGCTCCAGGTTTGTCCACGATGAAGTTGTCAGTGAAGAGAACACTATTCAGTTCCTGAAAGCAGGATTTGGCTTTCTGAACATGAACCCGAGCCCCAGAGATTTTGATTATTGGCCTCTCTGCATCTAAATGGACTTTGACATAATTTGCTTTGGCAATACTGGTCCAGTCTTGTTTCTTGTCAATGAACTGAACAACAGCTGAAGACTCAAAACGAACGGTTTCTTGAACTTGAGAGTAGTTGGCAATAAATTCCTTCAGACTGCGGCTGACATCTTTTACGGGATTCACAAAGCCTGCCACTGTTATTATGACTACTGTACCCGGCTGGTTCTGAATGACCACTGTTTGCTTGGGGGAGTTGTAGGTGTCGAGCAGCTTTTGTTTTAGATCAATCCAGTTGGGAAGTTTCAGAACTTCCTGGTCTTCCACATCCAAAGTCTGGTGGTCCAAAACCGTCTTCATCTTATTCTCAGCATCTACGAGGACATTGTCGGAACTCCCCACCAGTGAAACCCCCCCGCTTTCAATGCTGTAGATGGCACTGATGCCTTGGGAGGTGAACAGTTCCTGTGACATGTCCATGGGATCCACTGTCATGAGAAAGTCTATGAGATATGAGACATTTAGTTGCTTTTTACGCATTCCCATATTCCTGTTCACGATCCAGGACTTAGTCTTGGAAACTTCTTCAGGCAGCCCAGAGATAGTTAATGTCTGGGTGCTTTCATCATAGGAAAGATTCATTTCAGGAGAAATGTCCAGTGCAGCTTTCTGCAACCCATCCTGTGTAAAGATGAAGAACATTGCAGGGGCCACACTCATTACCGCAGAGACACCATTTGTCTGCCGTTGAATCTGACTGATGGCTTTCAGAACGATATTCTCAACAGGAGCCCTGATTCGTTTTATACTGTCAGCTCGACCTGCCACGTTCAAAACACCCTTGGATGTATCCAGCTCCAGTGTGGCTTCTTCCCCGACAACCAAACGGACGTCTTTCTCTGCAGCTTTCCAAGCAGGTGCGTTTGCTGTACATTCGAAGAATGTGTATTCAGACATTTGCTGACGGAAGGCGTCTTGGGCGGTGCTCATCCAACCATCTACTTGTTGGGCAGTGAGACCTGTCTGCCTCAAAAAGCTCGGGAGAGGGCTGAGTTTGACCTCAGGGCTGTCCACAATGAGGTCCACGCTGCAGAAGAAAGGACGCATCTGATCATTGATGCTTTTGAACTCTTTCTCCACCAGAAGGAATTTACAGAGAACAGGGTGAACTTTCTCTGTGAAGGGATTGGGCATCTTCCATGTGGGTCGTTCTTTGCCATACAAGGCGTCGCCCAGGGACTCGTAGTAAGGATACACCTTGACAGGACTGGACCCAATCACATAGTCTTGTTTCAGGCAAATGCTCCCAACAACTGCAGCAATACAGGAAATAAAGAAAGAAAGCTCAGGTAAGTGGTTGTTTTAACAGAGTTTTAGTATGTTTTTATGAAGAGGATAAGGTATTTGGTATTTTCCATCAAGTAATTGGACACAAACATTTTGCTTTTATGTTTGTTTTTGATTTTTTGGTCTGGGCTGAGTAGTTCCAATACAAACTAATTTTAAAGCTACAGCATAGAAATTATATTTTGAAGTATGTGACAACAATTTTTTTCCAACTTTTTCTCAACACTTTATTTCACCATGATAATGGTTCCATGCAAAAAATCCATTATTTTCACCCACTGCACAGTCTTTATTATCTGAACAATTGTTAAATCCATCAAAATATATCCTTCTCCTCATTCAAACTCACTTTTTCAAACAGATACTTTTTATGTTTTATTAGAGGATTTCTGTTTGATATCTATGATCATTTACTATTAGCCAGGGAGTCAAAATCAAGAAAGTCATAAATGAATGTGAATAACACCTGGATATTCTCTATGATTAAAGTCATGGATGACCTCATCCCATTGGAGTTTGACATTAGATTCAGCAATAAGGAAATCCTCCTGTCTTTAGCCCAGAGCTTAAAGGAATATTTTAGTCCAGTTTCATTTGACATTCGTTAAGTAAGAACACACTCAAATAGCGAATAAAAGTGGATTAAGCAGCAGTAGTAAAGCAACATGAAAAACCTTTAGGGTCACTGAAAGTCATGATGGCAGCCTGCTCAGTTGGGATCATGACGATATTGTCTGGTAGAGCCCAGGTCTTCTCAAAGTACATCTCCAACATGTCTGGAGAGGAATCAGAAGAAAAAAATATATATATTTCAAATACAACAGTATAACAAATCCCCAAATCAGTGAGCAGTAATGGTAACTTCACCAGTGGCTTATGGTTTATTTCTTTAACGCTACCGCTTGTTGATGAGACAAATATTTTGTGTTTTCCAGGAAATCATCTAAAAATAAATATCGAGAACAAAACAGGAAAACTTTGGACTGAAACAGAAACAGTGATTTAACGGTTGGTGTACCTTTAACCAAAGTCGGAGGAAGACTCTCCACCCGGACGCTGACTGCTGCCTCCAGCGGCCGAGCCGTCAGTTTGTATTTCTGCAGCTTCTGGTTGGACTTACTCACAGTGAGGAACTTCTCCATATCTGCAAAACACTCCAGGTTACTCTTCTAATATTGAAATGGACTTTTAAAGGCCCATTACAGTTCAGGATCAAATGAAAAATGGTCAGGAACTGCAAGTCTTCACAGCAGTTATGTGGATCAGCCTATTTACTGTAATCTAGTGTCCGTTCCTACCTGCAGGGCTGTTAAAGGTGACCACGGCTTTGTTGGTTTCCCAGATGATCTCCAGACTGTGGCCGCTCTCGTCCAAACCGGAGATGTTCTCCACCAGCATCGACAGCAGGTCTCTGGACAAGTTGTCCTCAACATTGTCCAACACCACAGCGACGCTCTGAATGGACTCTGAAAGGAGACAAATAACAGGGATGTTAAAGCTTCAGACAATTTAGATTGAAGACATAATGATCAATCTGCTTCAAGCTTCATTAATACAAAACAGAACTGTGACCTGCAACAGAGTTCTACTTTTTTAATTGAAATGTAGAAAAATAAGTTATTTAGTGTGCACTCAAAAAAATAAGTTGTTGAATTTACTTAATACAGTTATGTCAACGTTTTCCACACAACTGAGTTAAGTTAGATATAATTGAAAATTATGATTAAAATGGAATCAACTCACTTGTGTGCAACCAACTTAACTAGGTTAAGTACATTCAACATAACATGGCTACCTTTGCCTTAATTAACTGTGTGTAATACCAACAAAGATAATCATTATACTGACTTAACCCACTTACGTTAATATGACTCAACTTTATTAAGCAAGACTAACTTAACCTCACATTGTAGTTCCAACTTAACTTACATACACTGTAAGAAATTTCCCTGGAAAAAACATTAATCAACTGGCAGCAGGGTTGCCATTTTAATACTGTTAAATTAACATTATTTTACTGTCACTAAAATTGACAGGATTATACTGAAAAAAAGGGATGAACCTGGACTAAATGTTTGTTATGTTGCTGTTTGCCCGTGAGTGAAGGGGATGTTATATTTCATTGGGCAGATGTGTTTCATTCCATAAGTAAGTTTACTATGTCCCCTATTTGTTCAAATGCTAAACACAGGGAGCAGCTTCTGTTTGTTACTTCAAGACACTTGTCACAATATATCAAGTTCAATGGAATGATTAATTTATATTGCTAATTGTCTCCTGAGTTGAACTAGGGATCTTGCTTAAGATTTCCACAAACCGTTTGTTATAACCAAAAATAATGGTTAGTTCACACAGACATGTTTTATTTAAACAAAATGCATAGTGAAGTAATGGAATGAAACATCCCCTTTACTGAGGGTGCAAATAGCAACATACCAAACGTTTAGTCCAGTGCAAGTCATTGTGGGAAAGGGGGCGTCTCTACAATACACTTTGTTGTGCTTACTTGATTTATCGAAGGCAATCCGTTTCCTTCATTCTACTGAGTAAACATAACTTCAGACTAACTTGGTTTAATTATGTTAACTGCACTTTCCATTTCCAAGTAAATATAACTCAACTTTAAGTAAACTTAACCAGAGGATATAAAGTAAACAACACTTATTAGTTAAGATGTGGATGGATGAGGATTAATGAAGAAAATTGTATAAGCTTCACATGTGCAGGCAGCTCATGTCAAGTTGTCCCTTCTAAGTTTGATGGTAAATTAACAGCAAAGTTCAGTATTTTTGAAAAACATTACCATTCCGTAACATAACAGCAAAGGACTGTCATTTAACAGACTGCCTTTTATATTAACAGTTATGGCGACGTTTGAATTTCTTGCTCCCGATGTCCACGTTCATGAGCATGCGCAATGCTGGCCTACGGCAACTCATCTAGGACAATCGTTGTGTGTTCAGTCTTGATTGTGCGATTCACTCAAAACTGTTACTTTAGATTTACTCAACTGGCGTTCTTTGGTTTTAAGAAGTCTTACATTTAAGTGAAACCAACTGAAGTGGGTTACGTTTTAAAAGCCAACACAGACATGTTAATTAAATTTGACATAAAAACATTAATTAAATTCAACAGCTCACTGAGTTCACTTTTTTGAGTGTGCTTGAATAACTGTAATGTGAAAGAACACCTAACCAAATCAAATCTACACATTTTACAAAACTGTGAAGATAGATTTAGACTTTAGGAGGGGGGGGGGGGGGGGCAAAACAACAAAACTCTTTGTCAAATTCCCCAGAAAGTTGTCTATTGTTAACTCCACTTATTTTTTTTTACCTGCTGCTGGTGCATTTCCAGGTTCAGCTTCTGACTGCTGAGTCTGGGAAGTGAAAACAAAAAACGTACTTTAATAACATAAAAAAGTATAAAACCTGTAATCATGTGGACTGAAAACGGCTCAATGTTATAAACATTCAGCTTTTCTGTCTCACTAAATATTTCTGGCACAAAATCCCCCTTCTTTCAAGGTGCAGATAAATAAACTATAATTTATTAATCATTAATATTATTTGTATTGAGGGGGGAAAATGCAGCATCATATACATAAATAAACCAGGAAATATGCCTTTTCTTTAATACTCAATTTCTTTTGGTTTCACTAAAAGTTTAGTTGTATAAATATATTGTTAAAATAAAAACAACAGCTTTTAAATGCTTTTTAAATGCATCCAGAATGACACTGACTGTCAGACATATGCAAACGTCAGCATGTCTGCAATATAAAAGGTTTTACAGCAGCTCAGTGTGTTAATGTTCAACCTCAGTCTATAAAACTACAGAGCAGTTTGTTTCGACCTGTTTAGAGGTGGAGTTAGTGATTCTGGAGAACACTTGCTGTCAAAATCAGTGAAAATCTACTCAAAACCTATCCATTGTGTGTGTGCTGAAAAGGAATCTTGTGTTACAAGTCAGCCTAGGCTCTGTCAACTGTCATCATAAGATCACCTATAATGTGTGTGCAGCAGGTTGATATGCCAGTCAGCCCAGTAATTAAAGAAACACACCCATTCAAAGTCTAAAAACAGCAACAACAGGTGAATAGGGTGTTAGATTCCACCTTCCCGCTGCGTCCAGGCAGATATTCACACAGAGGAATAGTGAATAATGCCTCATTTTCTAACCGACTATTCCACCCCAAACTGATACATGCTAACAGTGTAAAAATCTGGGGGGCTATGTGTGAGAATTCTCTCTCCCCACCACATGTCCAAGTGTCCCCGGTCTAAAATACACTGAACCACAAATTGCTCCCGATGGTTAGCTTTCACCCTCCGTAGTAGCTGCTGCTATCGGTGTAAAAATGTGTGTGAATGAGACAAACTACATAAAGCGTTTGTGTAAAAAGGCACTATACTGTATGTGCAGTCTATTTGCCTAACAATGACAGAGATAGACCAATGTTGTAGTCTGTGAAATTGGAAAGTGCCGTTAATATATTTCTGGATTAGAACAAGAGTATGCTCTTGTTCTACACTGTGTTTAACTTTCAGAAGTTTACCCCAAATAAAAATTCGGACCAAAGAGAAGTTTCCTAGTTTTCAAAGCTACTGTGGGACCACAAACCAAACTGGAGGCAAAATGCAGCACTGCACTGGTGCATAATAATCTCATCTGTATGAATAATTTTCTTGAGCAGTTAATCATTTAACGCTTGTGAAGAGAAAAATAAGATCTTAAACTGTATAAAACAAGCAAAGTATTTAATCAAAGAATAGTTGCTCCAAGGTCTGGTGGCTCCTTGGACATAGTCGCAACAAAGCAGTGTGTTTGTTTGGATTGGCCGATCATGTGAGGTTGGGAGGGGGCTATGAGACAGTGTAAGTCTAAGGGAATGCAGACAGTATCAAAACAGGAATGAAATATGTCAGTATAGTATTATGCAAGATAAATACAATATGATATTTCTCTCATCACACTATATGTATTTCTCTAACCAGGCTTCATCGTCCTGATGGGAAATGTCTGATGTAGAATCACGAGTGTTCAAATCAAAGTGTTTACAGGGCCTGCTGGATCGCCAAAATAAGAGAAAGAGCTTCCCGAAAATCTACATAGTTTTTTGTGATGTGATTCGTGTCAGGTTGCTCTATAGCAGTTTTTAACAAGAAATTAAGACCAGAAAAGTAGTATAATAGGTCCTCTTTAAAAAACATTTAAAAAAAACATAACAACTAAAAATCCTGGATGATCACATTGTTTGCTTGGGTATTAATATGAATGTGACTGTAACATATTGATGGTTAAACTGAGACACACAACTCCTTGGATTTTAAATCTGTAAATCTTTTTCTCTACTTACTGATGCAGAGGTCAGACGTAGCTTGACGGTTTGTTCTGCGATGACGACTTCATGGTTTTTCTTGGCGAGGACTCTCTCTCTCACTGGAATCACATAAAACATTTGTGTCATCGTCAGTTTCCCAGATATAATTATACAAAGTTCCAAATAACGTGCAAAGTGTGAAGTTCAAAAATTAGCTTATGGTCTTTCTTTCTAAGAGTTGACTTTACATTGACTCCATGACTCTCATTCACTTCTATACAATCCTGCATTGACTAATTAAGTTTCATGTCGTGGGCTGGTATCGGACAGAGAAAAGATATACTAGCCTTGCTTTTTTGATATGCTTAACAAATTGAAACACCATAACAAAACACATGTGTTTAAAGAAGTTGGGGTAATGTGCGTGAGTGGCAGCGCCTGCATTTGTGGTCATGGGGTGACCTCTCCCCTTGTGACATATTATGGTCACACAAGGACTTACATTCATGTTGTAAAAACAGGAAAAAGTGCATTTTGTATAATAAGTGACCATTAAAATGACCCCTTCAGTTTTGGACATTTGTATTGTTACGGTCACACATTAGTTTTGCAGTATCAATGTGCCAAGTGACTTTAGAGACTTCTTGTTGTTTGTACCAGTGACATCATGGCAGAGAAGTGAACGTGCTGCTATTTTTAAAACTTGTATTAATCCTTTAATTATGCAGGGGGATCTTATAATTAATTTAGTTGTAACATCACAACTGGGCAAACTGTAGCGTTAGACAGTGAGAGCATAAAACACTCTTTCTGCCTTTCTCAGGCTAGGATGAACCGATTTGCTGATCTGCTCGTAAGCTAGTGTGTAAGCATATGAGCAGTACTAATATGTAAATGTATTTTTGGGTGTGGCTCTACATACTGTACAGGTTTCTGCCACACCCACACATGTAGTTTTCTTTCTACTACATGTTTTTTTAAATCAATTTATATGTGGAATAAATAAATAAAAATAAAATAAAGATTTCTAAAATGTTTGCACATTTATACTATATTCAATCAATACACCTTCATATTCCCACTGGTGAAGTAGGTCTTTAATCATTTGTTTGATGTCAGGATAATCATGACATACTAACTGCTAACAGCAACTTAAAATGTTATAATAAGTGAATTTTGTGTTCAAAGCTTGTTTTTCTATCAAAATTCCAATAAAATTCCATTATTTTCATTAGTCAATACATGTTATCGACTCTTAACTTTTACTGTGACTCATCATCTGAACTATAACAGGTAGTGGCAGCAGGCTACTGTAGCTGCTGAGGTGAACTGCATGCTGGGAATTCAGTTGATAAATTAACGTTTTTATTAACCAATTCAATGATCCAACAGGGTTCTCAACTTTTGGAAATAGTTTAGAGTGAGACAGAAGCGGATTTCCCATGCGAGCGCGCGAAGCGCGCGAGCGAAATTTTATTGTGTGTTTATTTATTAATTTAAAGCATAATAATGGTTTTTAACACAAGTTCAGTTCAATATAATTTCTTTGTTTTAGTTAAAATATAGCCTATTGTAGTAATTTTATGATGAAAGTATAACTGGATTAATATCAAATGCCAGACTAGTGAGATGGGTGTAGGTCTAGGGTAGTTGTTCGGGGTAGTTATTTCAGTAAAACTCTTAGTTCAGTTCAGCAAATATGGATACTGGATATTACTGATGCTCGCTGTTGTAGCATCGAGTGGCAGATTTTGAGGCCTTCAGGATAGGGGGTTTTCTGGCTCCCACTTGAAGCACTGTGGCTCCACACCAGCCATTTTGACCATCATAATGGACGACAATGTTCCTTCTAGGGCTAGTCTGTTTCTGGTGCTGGTGAAGACCAACCATGGAGAAGACTCTTTCGGCGTCCGCATTTGAATGTGGGAGCACTAAAACCAACTTGGCCCCTCAACTAGTAGGTGAAAAATCGAAAAGCAAGTGCAAAACAAAAGCATTATTAGCTATGTCTTATGGGCTTCATGAGGGGCCTCTAAGGCCCCCACACACATACAGGAATAAACTTTCTACATGTAAATTATATACTGTTCATAAAAAGTAGCTTTCCACCCTGTATCTGTTGCAATGGGCCCCTCCATCATATAACATGGGTCTGCAGACCAATCTTCTGAAATGTTTTTTACAGTTGCAGAGTAAAGAGTGTTGCCTGTTTAAGAAAAATAATGTTCCTTCTGCAGCTCAAGATTTGATTTAAATCTAAATTTTCCAGATTGATTTTTCAGATTGATGCATTTTACTTTAAAACTGTACCAATTTTCTTCCAGGGGGGCATGCCCCCGGACCCCCCAACAAGGTACAGGATATCTCCCACAGTATCCCAAAATCATGTGGGAAACACTGACTCCCTTAATATGTTTATGCCAGTAAACGTATGTATCTTTGCGGAAAAGTCAATGTAACTGACTGGATAGGGAGGGGGGCGGGGGGGGCTTTAAGAGTCTGGGCCTATTATCTCATAATCCGTCTATGAACCAACTAGTTTCCACAATCTTTTTTATTTTTGCGGGGAGCATGCATTATTCATAGAAAAAAGAAAAAAAAAATGTGGGGGGCCCAACACAGGGTCTTGAAACGGGCCCCGAGATCGTTAGGACCGCCCCTGCACGCTTGTCGTGCAGCCTGACAAAACGCTGCGCCTTCTCTCTGCCCGCTCGGCTCTCGCAGAATGCATTAGTGGGCGCATCAAACGCCACGGCCCGTGTGAAACGGCCTTAACTACTGAACGAAGGAAATCAAATTAGTTTTTCCCCAAAAAAACGAATGAGTTTTTCCCCAGAAAACGGGACATATTGTGTCCCGGGAGAGATTTTTCTTTCCTCGGGACAGCTGGTGAAAAAAGAGAACAATTTCGGGAAAAACGGGACGGGTGGCAACCATAGATAGTATAAGGTGGCAACACTAGGTGATGGTGGTGAAGGCCAGGATTTATCGAAGCTATAGGCTATATATAGGCTAAAAAAAATTTGTTTGGCAGAGTTATAATTTGCGTGAGAAATGCAAGGTGTGGCGTGGAGCGTGTGAATTGCCTGAAATGCGTGTGTCTCACTCTCATTGCGTGAGGGTTGAGAACCCTGGATCCAATCTGATCAAAATGATTGAGTCCACAATCAGATTAACTTTAGTTTAGTTTTCAGAAAGAAACGGGTTTAAATCATTATTTTAGTATTTGATATAGCCTAGGTAAAAAAGTTAGTTTTGACATTTTTCAGTTTAATTATATCTTTCTTTGAAACTCGACGTCCTTTTGTTCGTGGGACTATTTGAAATAACTTAAAATTGGCTTTAGTTTGTGATCTGTGATATTTGCGGAACTCCGTAGGCCTACCCTCCGCGGACTTGAAGTAAACAGCCGCTTTCGGAGCTCCGTCGTCGGTCTCCACTCTGCAGTCTCCCCCGCCGGATTTTCTCTTGCTCTGGAAGTAAAGCAGCAGTTTGTTCTTCATGGATTTGGTTTGCGCCGGGCTCCAGTCACCCTCCACGGTCACAGGCGGACACTCCGGTTCCTCCATTGCTGCCGTTCGGTACAAACACACCGATAAACTGACACGAGTCTGGCCTAGAGATATTTAATGCTTCGGAACCCTTTCACTTTCGTTTTTCAGGAAACCCAAGGAAGCTGACTCACTGAACTAAGACAAACATGTCAATAACTTAATATATGTTTTATTCACTACTATAAGCTGCTATTATTCTAATTATTGTTTTTAACATTTTTTTAGTCGTTTGTTTAATGTTGTCAGACTTTTTTTTCTTGGCCAATTTGTTTTGTGTTGTATATAACATGGTGACATTTGTTTTATTATTGAAGTGGAAGCTTCATATACGTACACTGTGTTTTTGACTTTGTCACTCTATGAAAAAACACCATGCATTTCAAATGTTCAATAGAAAGCCAAACTGTTGGAAAAACACCAAACCCCCTGACTCAAGTTTTAAATGCAAGGACGAGGAGAAAAGCTTTATCTCTTTAGCCTATTTCAACCTCTGGAAGGCGCTATAGAGCCCATCTTCTAAAACTACTAAACATATATTATAGTTTTAAAAATGTATTCCAAATGCAATCAATAACCAGTGACCAATACGTTGAAAGCCTCAGACTCACAGGCATAGATTTCTGGGGGGATGCCCCACTTGAAATTGAGAAGAGATACATTTATTTCTGCCTAAAAAATAAGGTTGAAACATTTGTATATCCTTATTCCGTCTTACCTGAAACTTTATTTTTCCCAACTATTTCAGACACCCCTTAAGTGGACCGTAACACCTTCCGATTCTCCAGAATCACTGACTCCACCTTTAATGTGTTTATCACTTAAATGTTTCAGCCCATTTTAATGATTTTAAAAACTGCTGGGCACTTCCAGCTATAACAATACTGTTGTATTGTAATTTGTGTAGTAATTCCTCACATAAGCAATAAAACGTTCAAGATTTCAAGCACATTTCAAACCTTGAAAACACAAGATTTAGGATCAAGCATTTTGTTTCCCCCCAAACTTTCCAGATTCGTTACGGACCCTGAAGTAACTATAATTACAGCTAACATAATAATCTATGATTCCTTTGACAACGAACTCCGTCTGCTGAAGAAGCTCTAGAGTCATAAACAAAAGGAAAACATTTGATTGGCAGGAAAACGTTTATTTTATTTACTTGTATATCCGTCTTGAGTAAATAAACTTGAATATGTTTTACACATTCAGAAACATGATTTGAATAACTTCCACTGCCAGTAAGGTTTGAAAGGCATCAGGCTTCATCGGCTGGTTTGTCTTCACCTGCTGGGACACAACCACAAAAAGTTTAATTCAGGAGAAAAGACAAATGAACAAATTCAACTCAAAACAAAAGCACATTCAAAAATATAATGTTTCCTGTGTTTGTGTGTGTTTGTTTGTGCGCCTGTGTGTTTGTGTGTGTGTGTGTGTGTGTGTGTGTTGTTTGTGCGCCTGTGTGTGTGTTTTGTGTGTGTGTGTGTGTGTGTGTACGTACAGTCAGGCTTGGTTGGTGGTGGGGCTGGAGGAGGTAGAGTTGGTGGTAAGGCGCAGGAGTAGGACACCTCGAGGTATCGCGTCTCCTCCAAACACTTGTATTCACCAAACACCCACTCAGTGACCGGCACATCACAGGACCTCTTGTCAGCACAGCTGCAGACAGACAGACAGACAGAAAGACAGACAGGTAGACAGATGGACAGACATGTAGGCAGACAGACAAACAGACAGACGGACAAAATAATGTCAGAACTACACAATTTGAAAATTGGATCCATAAGGTTTTCAGCTTTTGGCTAGGGATACGTCTTTTTTAATCTTTTTATACTTTCAGTTACTAGGATTATTAGAACAACTTCTAAATAAGAGCTATACAAAAAAAGTATTCATTGTTATCAGGAACATAACTTTGTAGTTCTGGTTCAACTTCAGCTCTCCATATTTGGTCTTCTTCTGCCCCCAAGTGGCCAAAAATAACAATTACTACTCAAAGATGAGAGAGAACCTGAGTTCCTGACCTATCCCCTTACTTCCATACTATTTAGTATGCCAGAAAAAGAAAAAGGATGTCCCATTACATGCATGTCAAATGAAGTATGCCAAAATGCCACCAGGATGTCCTAATACATCCAATTGCATTTTGAAGTATGGAAACCAGCATGATTTAGTATGTAGTACTGTATAATAAAAGGGAAAAGTATGTGGTTTGAGGGGTGCCTTTAGCTCAGTTGGGTAAGGCGTCCCCTCCCGGGCCGGGCCCAGCAGCAGACCCGGGTTCGATTCCCACCGCGGTCGTTCTCTGCATGTCACTCCCTCTCTGCCCCATTTCACCTCTGTCTCTCTGCACTGTCAATAAAGCATAAAAATGCAAAAAAAAATATCTTAAAAAAAAAAAAAAAAAAGTATGTGATTTGGAATGCGGGTAGAGTTTTTCCTTACAGATCCTCCACCACCATCTCAGCCCAGGGGAAGGTGCAGTATGTGTCGGGTCCGTCGGACGGTTCGGATTTCCCCTCTCCGCACCTCGTCCCCACGCCAACCTTATACAGGATGTTCTCCAGCTTTATCTTGCTGCCAACATCTGTAGGATGTATAAAAAAAACACACACATTTCGTTTGGAAACTCCTGTCGCAAACTCTTTATTTATTTAATCTAATTCAATTGGATTGGCGGTTTGACGGTGTTGTGGTAATAAAGATCAGTTTTTGAAGGGCTGGGTCACAGACAAAAAAGATTTCGATTTGATTTCAAGACCGGTCTGTACCCTGACTGTGGGGATGTCACCTAAACACACAATAAGTAATATTCTGCTGCTAGGGGGCTCACAAACAATGCAACAACAACCAAAGACAGAGTTTGATGAAGTCATGGATCGTGGGAACAGGATCAGTGAGAGAATATACAGCAGGATCTCTCCCGCACCGAGCAGTCTGGACTTTCTCCAATCTCCGTGGGGATGAGCCACTCAAAAATATGACCGGACCAATCAGGGCCCTGCGTTCTGGCTTATAGTGGGAGGCAGCTTCTGATTGGTTAATGTAATCGACAACTGAAACATTTCTTGAGCTCTAATTGGGATTTTTCTGAGCTCCTGCGCCAGTGTCTGGGGGGGTGACACCAGTTTGTAAACCCTGCCATGATGAGACATACAGAGAGAGTTTTGTGGAGCTGATAGTCTTAATCAACTTTGTGTCAACTCGTTTGGCGATGGCGTGAATGTAACGGACATTCATTTATATGAAAAAGTTACACAGTGTAGCTTTAAAGGCAGAAATATTTTGTGTCTGTCTTACCACATGACATCACAGCGGTTTCATTGAGACAGGCGTAGATGACCTCTCCCTCTGTAACACACACACACACACACACAACACACACACACACACACACACACACACACAGTCAAACATTTTCAGCACAGTGATCAGAGACCATTTAAAACAACCGTTACGTTTTGATTAGACAGATCTGGTATTAAAGAACATTATTAAAAAATAATGAAAAAAAACATCTCCAAACTTGCAGTTGTGCATTAAAAGGATTTAATTTAAGAACACTTTTCACTACAGTTGGAATTTATGATACAACTGTTGAACCTATCTTCTACTTTTGTATCTAAGAGCGAATACTTTACAGTTATACCTCAGAACATGTTTGTCTTAAAAGAGAAAAAAAAATGTATTTACAATTTGTGCGGTAAAAGCATTGAAGAAGCTTCCATAAACAGTGGGGAGGTTCAGTTAACACTTTCAAGACTAGATTGGATAAATAAAGACTGCAATTGTTCTGTTAGTTTAAATGAAAAAAACTTACCAGCAACACGAGTCAAATACCAAGATGCAGCCAGCACTGAAAACACAACAAAAGGTATTTTATTAATTCAACAATGTCAGCTGTCCTAATTCACAAAGAACCATTTTACAATTAATAAACTTTAAAACATGTCTGGATTTGTGCCATTGTGATGCCAAAATCAGATCTGAAATAAGTCGATTTTTCGATTTTTGTTCGGCCAAAGTGAGTTTGCATGGAGGTAAATAAAGTAATTTCAGGTATTTTTTTTGCTCCAAAACAAGAAATGTGAGGATAAAAATTAGCTTTCTAAATGATGAGCAATTAGACAACATAGTTTTTGATTGATTGTATAAAAACTGTTATGAAGATCTGAATTTGGTCAGTAGTCGCAATGTTTAAAAAGAAAAATAGGATCATAATCTAGGATCAGTTATCCTTCAGCTCCAACTTAATCACATTTATCACAAATGCAGATAGAAAAAATAAATTCCACGTATTAATAAAAATGAATCATAGCAAATTAAAGTCTGCTATGTTAGACTTTGTTGTAAAATATTCTTGAATGTTTGAGAAATCACTGAGAAAATAAGTGAATGCTCCATCATTAAACCAAAGAGCTCTGAAAAGTAAATGATTGCATTGTAAACACATTTAACATCAAGGTAAGGAATTATTTCTTTGCAAATGGATGTGTCTAGATTTGTCCAATTTGTTGCTTTATTAACACATTTGAAATTTAAATGGAAAATATCAAAGATCACAACTGTCCAGGGCATAAATCGACAGTCTTACATTTATAACTTTACTATATACTACAACTTGTTTCCCCAATCTTGGACGCCAAATAACACTAAACACTTCTAGTAGAAAAAAGCAGCCTAGGTTTCCATAGACAGTAAAAAAAGTCACAACTTCAAACCAAACTTGACTCAACCTGAAGTTGAGTCAAGTAAAGCAGATAATAATAATACAAATTGATAGTATTTATAAAGCGCTTTTTAGAGGTCACTCAAAGAAACTTTCCATCACATAAAAATAAATGAAAAAACAGAACCTAATAGATAAAGTCAGGATACTCACAGCCGAATGCGACTAGCCTCAGTGGGACCATGTTGCTTCCTCTTGTGTCTTCCACCTGCCGACGCTCTGCCAGTGGAGCAGTGAAAGCAGCGTCTGGCCGTCCAGTATTTATGTGTCCCGGTGACAGCAGACATGCAGACGCCTGTCCCGCAGTCCCAGGCATGCAGGGCCTCCTCACGCAGATGTGTTGAACATGTTAAAACCCTGAAGATATCTATAAATCCACAGGTTTCGGGACCTTTAACACTTTAAATCCCAGCTGCACCTCATTCTACACCGTGTTCCTCATTAAGAAGCTCGAAAAACATCTGCTTCTGTTAACCAGGAGAGGAACTGCTTTAAGTAACAGGGCCCAAATTACCTAAATGAGCGTGTTTTGAAGAAACTATAGCCTTGTTTATGCCACAACACATATAGGAGGTCTGTATAAGGGGCTTTAATCTTTCTGACAGCTGAAAAACAGACACTTTCCCTCATTCCTTGAACCCGACCTGACTGTTAATGATCAAAAGCTTGTTTCTGTTTTTTTTTTAAAGATTTCATAAAACGTTCTCACCGATGCCTGTGTCTGAACATTTGAAAACAGCCCAGCAAATTAAAGGTTTCTCCTCATCTTCCTAAACCAGAGGCAGAAAAACAGAGACATGGCGAGTGTGGATGAGATGTTTGAAGCTGCACAGGTTGTTGGAAGTTGACACAGAGAAATAATGACACTTTAATCAACATATTTGATAAAGTCAAAAAACTTTAAATGATCCGATACTGTTGCACGTCACTGAATTACACCTGCAAATAACTGTTGATTAATCTGTGGAGAGAATGCTTGCTGTCAAATTCCCTTTTTGTCAAATAGGTGAATATCTCCTAATGATCCGCTACCTGTGCGTGCACTGAAAAAAAATCCAGTGTTAATACACAGCCTAGGGGCTCTGTAAACGGGTATATTGCTAACTAGGGTGGGCGCCCTTTGTTTACATGCTAGCTCAAGGAACTACACAGTTCCAGAGGAATGAAATGAAGAGAACGACCAAAGGCTGTAATACATAGGGTTAGAAACAATGACGTCAACAAAAACAGTTCCTCTACCAATTTCAAGGAACATTTTAATTAATGTAGCTTACTGTAGTAATAACAGTAGTCACATGGGTCAACTCAAACCACTACAGTTCGTCACAAATCAAATGTCTGTGCAAAGTGCAGCTTAAAGTGTTTCTGCATCTCATTCAGAATGAGATGAAAAACTGTAAAACATAAAATACTGCAGTGAACTAGGAAACATCAATGACTTTTTCATTTTTTATTTAACCTTTATTTAACCAGGAAAGTCTTATTGAGATTAAAAATCTCTTTTACAAAAGAGTCCTGGCCAAGACAGGCAGCAGCACAGTTAGTTACAGACAATGGGGCGACTGTGGCTCAGGTGGTTAAGCAGGTTGGCCAATGATCCTAGGGTTGGCGGTTCGATCCCGCCCGGCCACTTGTGTCATGGTCGTTGTGTCCCTGGCAAGACACTTCACCACCTTGCCTCGTGTGAATGTGTATGACTGCTGTATGTTTGAGGTGGTGGTCGGAGGGGCCGATGGCGCTAAATGGCAGCCTCGCTTCTGTCAGTCTGCCCCAGGGCAACTGTGGCTACTATCGTAGTTTACCACCACCGGTATGACTGTGTGTTGAACCTGGAACCCTGTAAAGCGCTTTGAGTACCAAAGAAAAGCGCTATATGAATCCAAGTTTAATAATAATAATAATAATCATTTAAAAACAACAGAGAACATAAAAATAGAGTCACAGTCAGACTCACAATGACTAAAATTAGTTACACAAATAAATGAGGAAAAGGTACAAACTACTGCTTTAAAAATCACCAGAAATGCATTCAATCCTCAAACATTAAGAGCAAAATGACTTGATTGCATTGTTCAATATTTGAATCTGACAAAAATCCTAATGAGCTCCCACATCTTTTCACATTGTACGCTGTTAAACTCACCACCATTTTGAGGGATTTGTATAACGATTGACAAAAATAACAAAAATTAAAAAAGAGAAAGTGTTCACAGATAATTGTACGTTCAGGAAAATGTCCCAACATGCATTAGCAGCTTTCTGAAGAAGTCCAGATGGCCCTTCAGGCTCATAAATACCAGTCCACCACAGCACCTCAGCAACAGGAGGCAAACCTCAAAATGCTCCTACATACCTCACAAGTTCAAATGTTTGGTTTAGTGATTTTAGCTTAAATGATCTGTGTCAAGTTCGGACTTGAAAATAATTTTTTTTGTCTTGAGTCTTGTACCCAACTCTACGTCCTATATGTAAATATTGTACTTGTGTCACCTTGTTGTTGAAGGTACATTTAAAAGGTGTAATAATAACAATATATATTTGTAATATGGCAGTACATTACATTTGTGTAGGAAAATGGTTGAGTTATTTGGAAACTAAATTGTAAAACTCACTGTTAAAGATTTGGGCCTGGAAAGGAGTTGAACCCTCCTCCTGTGTGTGTGTGTGTGTGTGTGGTGTGTGTGTGTGTGTGTGTGTGTGTGTGTGTGTGTGTGTGTGTGTGTGTGTGTGTGTGTGTGTAGGTCGTGAACATTTGAGGTGTTATGACTGTTTGAAGCAAAGGTCGAAAAATACCTCAAGTGAAAACATGTGCCGCCTGTGTTGTCTCCTTTTAATGAGTGTTATTTCTAAGTACTGTAACTACTAACGAGAGGCTGCGTTTCCTCTGTCATATTCGTGAACTTTGTTTTCAAGCAATAAAAAGATCTACATGTAATAATGTGTCAGATGTTCGAATCAGATAGGATCCAATCTTCTAAACAGTTTGTTCAAAAGAAAAACAAGATCCTGAAATGGAATCAGATTATCTTGTCTAGCTCTCTAGCATCAGGTTATCCATCTGACTTTAGTAGCAGCTTTTTAAAGCAATGCTAATGCTAACTTTTCAAAATCACCAAATCCAGATAGGCAGCGTGGGGTCACTTCAAGAGTTTGGATTTGAGGAGACGGAAAACAACACAAACTTTCTCTTCCATTGGAAATGGATTTCAAATAGTCAGAGCACTCAGCAGTGAAACAATTATCCTATTAAATCAAACAAATATACTTAACTCAAAAATACGTGGTTGATATTTTAAACACAAACATTTTAAATCACAAAAATGGAGACAAAATATATTTTTTTTACTCTACTATAGCTGGACACATCTGAGTCCTTCTCACAACACATTGACTCTATTACAAGAAAGCCCAGCAGTGCCTCCACCTGCTGAGCTTTACTGTCAGCAAGAACATGTTATCTGTGGTTTACTGTCCACTCATTGTCCATACTCACTTTCAATATCTCAGCCTGGTACAACGCCCTAACCACCAAACACAAAACAAAATTTGGGTAATAAATCAGGCTGCAAAGATAATTGGCTCACCCAAACCCCCTACTGAACTCTACACCCTGTCAGTACTCAGGGAAGCCACTACTATCAACACAAGACCCCACCCACCCCCTCCACCAATCCTGCAAGTAACCATCAGGTCGACGCTACAAAGTCCCTTTGGCACGAACAAACATCCCCAAAAAGTATTTCATCCCCACTGACATCACCACACTGGACTGCCACACATAGACAATATTTATCCCACTCCATTTTTTAAAAAACATTGTTGCACTGTTTTGCATTTATTTACAATCTGCATTGTCATGTTTTTGCTCTGTCTCTGTCTTCTATGTTTTTTTTCTTCATTTGAGCTTGTCAAAGACGGATTTCTGGAAGGGAAGGGAAGTAGAGCGGAGAAGAGCAATGATGCAAAAGCAACAGCAAAGACAAGGCAGAGGGAGGGAAGGGCAACCCTGCAGATTGGATCGCCGAATAGGTAGAATGCGTTCGGTTAGCTCAGTGTATGGCATGTAACAAGTATATTTTGCATTATGACTTGGGTTGACTCGCAGGCTTCGCTCTATTTTTAATATTAATTTGACATCTTCACATTCTCATTTGGATCATAGCTATTTGACAGTTTACATTATTACTATTTAGCTCACAATGTTCATTAGCAGATCTTCATACCTAAAGTGCCTTTCAAAATATAACCATTTATTTGACAAATCAAATCAGTGGGTGCAGCGTCCATAAACCACTGAGCCCGAATCAACATCTCTGGCAGAGTCACCAAATAATAACATTATCATCTTCATAAAGCTGTTGCAAACTGTCAATATTAACACACACAAAAAATGATGGATAGTTTAAGAGAATTACTATGATTCACTGCAGCTCCTGTTTGTTCAGTGTTTTGTCCAGTAGGTGGAGCTCTAACATAATCTACTGAACTGAAGTCTGTTTTACAGCTTCTGTTTTCTTCATTTACATCTACTGTTTGAAACGTGAACATTTATACTTAAAGGGGATTTACAATAAGTATGTTTAGCATAATATCTAAAACACAAGTCACACCATACACACATAGAGTACTATATGTCTAAATTTGTGTTTCATTCCATATTTTTGATTTTGATCATTCTGCAAAACTGGATAGCTCTTATTTGCTTTATATCTGCAATTGCATATACTACTTTTTATTTTATTGTAAATGTTCTGTTAATATTCTTTGAAATGCCTTTTACTTATCTCCTCTGTGTTTCTGGCATCTGGCCAAAGCAAATTCCTTTGGTGAAGTTGGCAATAAAACCAATTTTGATTCAGCAGAACTTATGTTTTTATATTATTTTTATGACTTAAATCCACAATACTAAGTGTTTCAACAGTAATTTTAGACTTGTTATGTTCTTTAAAGTTTCTGCAGTAAATATTAGAACAATCTCTTTAAACAGGCAGCACGTGAGACAAAATGAATATAGCTTTAACATGATTTTAAATATCAATAGGCCTACTGCATGACTTGATGAGTGACACTGAGAACCTCAACTTATTTTTACATTAAATTATGATTATGATTGTGTGTTTGTGTTCGTATATGAACTTATTTCACAATATAAAATGTTCACAAGTCAAATGTATCACGGCTATTCACCACGATCACATCTCCAGTCTTTAAAAAATGTATACATTTCTAATGACATTTGTCGGTCAGACTTACTTCCCCACTCCCCCCTTCGTGTACGATTTTGAGTTTCACTTTCATCTACGGTTGTGTCGCATTATACATCTATGGTTGCAGTAAGTTAAACAGCAGGTAAGTGAACTAAAAAACACTTGATTAAGTAAGAAAACCAGACGATTAAAGATAAGTTGTCAAAGTAGTAAGCTATATCTGTGTTGTTGATGGGTCGATAGATTCGATGATAAAACTGCGGTAGTTTCACCTTGATAACGGCATAATAGGCTGTTCGATCATGTCATGCTCCCGTGAGTGTAGGCCTACAGGTAAGACACAGTTTCTGAAAAAAGTAACTGGAGACATCGATCTTTACTGTGTAATGTAGGCTATGTCTGTGTAATGTATTTTCTCACCAGCCAAGTAACGGCTTTGTGTGTTTGAACCCAGTCCGAAGTAGAGACACCATTTTATAGATCTCTAGATGAGGAAGTTAAGTGCTGATCGGCCATGTTTTAAATATGCAGCTATATTACAAGTCAGATTTATCCCCGATAGTCTGTATTTTGGATTGCAAACCCTTTTAATATACTGTATGTCGTTTATGTTGGAGCCATTTATTTGTTGTTAATGTCATAACTATACTATACCCCCAGAATTTTTTTAATTCCTGGGGATATGCCATAACTATATTACCGCCCTGTAGTTGTGATTTAGATTATTTAAGTTCTAATTATTTTAGGTTCTTAATGCAGAAGTTGGTCTTCAGTTAATTCAACTCTGACGTTTGCAGCAGAGTGACATCATGGCGGCTGCATTATCAGGTGAGTCAGTCAGACTGTTTTTTCAGAAAAGTTTTGATCATGTTGGTTATTTGGAGTTCTCAAAATCAATCATCACATTTGATAAAACTGGCATTATATGGTTAAGTTTCCAAAGAGGAACTTCAACTTCTTTTAGACAGGTATTTTATAGGCAAATTGCAGGTCAAAGGCCTTGTTTATTGAGTGTTATTGAGATGCTGCAAAGCTTGGAAAGATAATAAAGAAGGGAAACGCTAATTAGTACCTGCACATTAGTATATAAAAAATTATTTCAATTATTTTGCGCATGATTTCCATTAGCAGGTCCTCATATCTAAACTACAAATTAAGTTGTTTGTTAGTCGTTAAAATATTAATATTCACAGACAATATTTAGAGATTAATTGCTAACTCAAACTTTATAGCACTGCAATACAGACCTACATAACGGAATGAAACAAATATCAGGCTAATATTAACCATTCACATTCATTAATTTCCTGTTCTATTTACACATCTAACTTATGTAAACATTATGTAATTTAATGAGGACAGATTCAAATAAACACTGTCATGAAAGCATTGTATATTACTGTATGTAATTCATCAGGATGGAAATAATTACACACAAGTGACGTCAGGTGTTGAAGGTGGAAACATAAGGCGTATCTAACTATACACATGAAAAAGGATGATTTCTTATTTTTAGTTATCTCCCTTTGAGAGACTAAAAATATAGAATAAAAATATTCTACACATTAAATTATGAATGTGTAATAATAATCTTTAGAGGTTGACATGAATCCTAACACATTTAAATCTCTAAATCAAAATCACACAGTTTCTCATTGTTGTCTGTAACCATACTGGGCTCCATGTTCTGAGAAATTGTTTTATGTCGTTATGTGAGATCATTTAAATTGTAATTATTCCTCCTTCAGGTTCTTAATGCAGAAGTTGGTCTTCAGTTTATTCAACTCGTTTGCAGCAGAGTGACATCATGGCGGCTGCAGCATCAGGTGAGTCAGTCAGACTTTATTACTGTGTTTAACAAACTGTCTGCTCTGTGTCCACATGTTAAAGGTGCTGTAAGCGGAATGGTTCTTTTAGCTAACTTCCTGTCAGTTACTGCAGTTAGCAGTCTCCTCCCTCGTCCCTACGTCACCACATTAATGCACTGCGGTCTTCAAGCAGCGAGTTATCTAGCATCATCTCAGATCCATAAGTGTGATAAAACATGGTATAAACATCAAAACAGACATTGGGAAGGATTTTTACCTGCTCCGCCATTGTAGGCGCATAAACATTCACCCATCTGTTGCTCTGGCGTGCACCGGCAGTGAGACCATGAGTGAGACGGGTGTCGGTTTGTAGCGTTCTCTCTTGTGATTGGATAAACATTTCGGGATCCTCCAATAAGTTTATTTGCCGATTACATGCAGAGCAGCTGACTGAGAGATTGGCTTTATGAAACGTGCACATTATGTAAGTGATCACTGAATGAATAAAGAGCGATTTAACACTTATATTAACATAAATAAACCGCTTACTTCACCTTTAAACACATTAAGTGTTTGTTTACTAGAGTAAGCAGGTATGGAGGGTCTCTTTATGGTTCCTCTCTCTATTAGCTCTGTTCACATGTTGCGTCATCATCAAAGAAAAATGTTATCCGAGGTGGACGGAGAGAGTTAAATGTGAAGTGCAGAAAAAAATGCCGTACTGAACTTGGATACAAACATTATGTGCTACGTAGAAATACATAAAATCAATACATGATGTATTGATGACGAAATACCGTGCAATTCCTGTATGAGATTGGTCCAGTTCTCAAAGTGGCGGCTGTGACCTTTTTTTCATACGAGCTCTAACTTTGGAAATGGCCCCAAAAACTTTTAGTTTCTGTTTTCTAGTGATTCAATTTTTTGTTTTCAGAAATAGAAAAATTAAAACTGAATTGTTTCATCGTGCGATCAGTAAAATGAATGATGGTCAGCTTGCCGATACTTTATATCAAAAACTACTTTTATTTTCTTACTTTGTATACATCTTTAAGTGTGGGTGACTTCCAATAAATCTTTCAAAATAAATTAAAACAAATACTAGAAGCATGATGGTCATGCAGAGTAAAAACTGTTTACCTCCTTCCCATCAGCAACACCCGTATTTTCTTGCATGAACTTAGTTACCTGTGGCCAGGCAGTCTCTACCTTCCACATACCCCCCTAATGTTCAGAGGGATATAACAAAAATACAAATTAAACTACTTAATGTTATATGTGATTAAGTATATACTGTTAGTGAACAAATGCTGTCTCCCTCCAATCACAGATGATCTGCTCCCCCTGAAGCGATGTAGCAGCTTTGGTATCCTGCCACCTGACTGTGAGTTGAACTGAACTGTGTTTTCCTATTGTGACTAAATTCCTGAAGTTAGACAGCATTGAAACTATTAATGAATACAAGTTTGTTTATATTTGCCTTTTTCTAAATCTTTGTTTATCACAGTGTCTGAGCTGAGGGTCATTCTGCTGGGGAGCAGCTGGTCTGAGAGGAGTTCAGTGGGGAACTTCATACTGAGAGAGACTGTGTTCAACGAAGCACCTGGAAGAGGTCTGAGAATCAGTGGAACGTTAGAGGGGAATAAAATAGCCGTCATCAACACTGAAGATCTGCTACATCCAAACCTCACTCAAAATAAACTGACAGAACATGTAACACACTGTGTTCAGATCTCTGATCCTGGACCTCATGTGTTCCTGCTGGTTCTACAGCCTGAAGACTTCACTGAGCAACAAAAAGAGAAGCTCTGCAGAATCCTTCAACAATTCAGTGACCGATGGTTCGACCATTCACTGGTTCTGTTATCAACACCCAGAGAGGAGAGTCCAGGTTTGATGGAGAAACACATGAACAACCCTCCGTTAAAAGAAATGATCAGAAAATGTAGATACAGACACTTGAAGCGGAAGGACCTTGAACATTCAGAGCTGTTAACACGTTTGGGTCAAGTGGTAAAGGAGAACAATGGAGAGCATGTCAGCTATGAAGCATTTGAGGACGCAGAAGCTGCTTTACCGGATGATCATCAAAGCCCCAAACAAAAGGAAACACAGACTTCTATCTTCGAAAAAGTTAATGTTGCTGGTAAGTGCAGAAACATTTCTGTCAAAGAAATTCTAACTTTTTTTCAAATCATCCATTGTATTAGAACATTAAGTTGCAAACTAATGATGTGGCTTTTTACAGGGATATGTGCAGTTCAGGAAATGCCTGCAAAACTGTCAGAGCTAAACCAATGGTGTCAAAGTAAGTGCATTCATCTACTTACTAAGCATGTATACCCTATATCAAATTACTTTTCTTGGATTATATGTCAATCTTAAATGCTTTAATGTGTAAGTATTTCTTATCTGTTACATTCATGTTTAGCTACTTTGAATTTATAAAGAACAGTTAAATGCTCTGTAAACCTCATCTAAAATAGTAGAACATCTATTTATGATATCGAAGTTTGATGTCTCAATAAGCTCTTATAAAAATCTAATTGAAATTAAATGTTCATAAATATTATTAAACTTAGTTGAAAAAACTTAAAAAAGCTTTTACTGTCTAGAATGTTTGCCAGGACTGTGATGGCATGGCTCCCAGGCCAATGCTTAAAACGTTCTCCATGGCATCAGTCACTCAGTCATGGAATTTGTATTGAATGTTCGGGCAGGAACTGCCCTGATCGGTTGAAAATGCTTAAAGTCTCATGTGAGCACAGCCCGCCTCATCTAAACCGAATTTCTGTAAACTTCATCAAACTTAAATGACAATATCTTTAATTTTGGACTGACAAAAATGCCTAATTCTTTTCAGATGCTTTACTATCATGCAACTAACTCCCCACATTACATTGTTAGAAGGAATTTGTGGATTTGGGTTCAGGGGCTTTAAAGGGAAATGTGATGCTGCCTTTATTTTTTTTAAACCCAAATGTTCATATTGAACATACAGTATATACAAATCGTTTAGCGCTTAAATATACATTCTCATTTACTGTCCTGAGTTCGATATTCAATGCTGTTTGGATATAAAAATCATTTCCTGTAAGGGCACTAGTAACTGCCTTACAGTCATTTTGATAAAACATTTTTGACCAACATGTCATCTTTTTTCTAAAATGTAAATGCTTATGAAAAACTGTTTTGTATGATATAATTTACAGGTGATTGAGTTTGTGTGTCAAATACACCTTTAAACACTGATTAATTTTAAATAATATTACAAGTATATGACACTGAGTCAAACCAGAACATTGGCCAAGTCTGGAGTTGACTGAAGATCTGCTCAACTAAGTGAGCACCCTTTAAGTTAGTTTGTAAAAAAAAATGTCTTTCTCTCTGTTGTGTTACAGCACCTGCTGTCAGGATTGTGCTTTTTGGAAAAAGTGAGGACAAACAGACTAGACTTGGTAACTTCATCATCAATGACCAACATTTTCATTGCCAAAAACTTTCCCCAACCAAACAATGTGTGGCAGCATTTGGAGAGTGGAAAGGAAAACCATTGACAGTAGTGAAAACTCCAGACATGTTCAGTTTGTCTGTGGAGAGTGTAATAAGAGAGGTGAAGAGCTGTGTGGCTCTCTGTCATCCAGGACCAAATGTTCTGCTGCTGTTAGTGAAGCCTTTAGAGTTCACTGAGGTGAACAGACAAACACTGAAGTTCATCTTGAGTTTGTTTGGTCAAGATGCTTTAAAACACTCAATGGTCATCATGACACATAATGAGGAGCAAGAGAAAACGTGGTGAAAGAACTCATACAAGACTGCAATGAAAGGCTAATCAATTTTGACAAAAAGAATCTTCCAGACAAAGACAGACAGGAGTTAATGCAAAAAATTGAAAATCTAGCGAGTGACAACAGGGGACGATATCTGAAGTCAACTGAAGAGGCTGGTCTCGTGACAGAGTTTAAATATCCCAAACCATCTCTGAATCTGGTTCTGTTCGGGAGAAGAGGAGCAGGGAAGACTTCAGCAGCCAAGGCCATTTTAGGTCAGACAGATCTTCATTCAGTCTCCAACTCATCAGAGTGTGTAAAACATCAGGGAGAGGTCTGTGGACGTTGGGTGTCCCTGGTGGAGCTGCCTGCATTCTACGAAAAACCTCAGAAAGCAGTGATGGAGGAATCACACAGGTGTATCTCCCTCTGTGATCCCGAGGGCATCCATGCCTTCATCTTGGTCCTACCTGTGGGTCCCCTCACTGATGAAGACAAGACAGAGTTGAAGACCATCCAGAACACATTCAGCTCTCGAGTCAATGACTTCACCATGATTCTGTTCACTGGGGAGTCAGATCCAACAGCTCCAGCTGTTGAAAACTTTGTAGAAAAAACCAACGAGATCCAGGAGTTCCGTCAGAGCTGTGGAGGAAGACATTTTTTTCTCAACATCAAGGACCAGCAGCAGATCCCAGAGCTGTTGGAGGCTGTGAACAAGATAAGACCCAACAAGGATGAACCGAGCTGTTATACAACAGGTGTCTTTGAAAAAGCCAAAATAGAACGAATAATACAACAAGAGGATTGCATCACCAGCCTACAGGCTGAACTGAAGAACCAAGGAAGAAAGAGTACAGCAACTTGTAAGTAATTTCAAATATATTTTCTTTCTTTAGTCCTACCGTTATACCATGGGTTACTGTAGCAGTCAAATTCTTAAAATTTGATTGGATAGCCCAAAAAGGACTGGTTTAGAAAATACAGAGTGATATGTAGTTGTAGAAGTCTTTACCCAAAACTCACCCCTCTGTTCTGTTAGATCTGGAGGCAGAGGATGAGGAGGAAAATAAATACACTGTCTGTTTGCTTCTTCAAACAATGGTTGTCATTGCTAAGCAACCACAACTAAGCAGTGCCGTTTTTAGAGCCCCTGTAAACTTTAATACACAAAATATTTCTAATTATATAATTTAGGGAGTTATTTGCATTATCATTAGGCACATGCATATGAGCAGAGGTTTATTGGGACTAGGGAGAAGGAGCCACTCAAGCTAGCCCGCCCAACACATGGCAAACTTACTGGGATTAATTTTGCACCCAAGTACAGAATGATGAGAGCTGGGCGACCAGACCTTAGACATAGACCTGCTCCTTTACTGCAGAAGGACAAGCGCTAGACCCCAAATGTGCTATAGGAGCCACACCAGATGGGAGGTGAATGTAGCATTTGTGATGTCAATGGTGACAAACCAATCTCCTGCCTGGTTTGTCTGCCTCACCTTGGGGAACAACAACATTTTGAGCCTCTCGGGCCAAAGAAAGTTCTGCGAGCAACTGACCAGAGCAGATGCTCTATCAATTTCTAGTACCAGCAAGCATCTTTCCAACTCTGGTGGGATCCTATTCTCTGTGGATGGATGGGTGAGAGTGTGGCCTGACCAAAATTCTGAGCTCAGTTTCTAAGGCTTCGTTCGCCCTCCTTGGGATCAGGCCCGGTTCCAGAACAGAATGCCTTAGGGTGCATCTGAGATTACAGGGGGTGCACCAGTACTACACTAAAACCAGCTACCCAGCTTCAGTTCAGACTTCGCTTTTTACACAGGCCTATCTACCAGTAGATATACAAGCACTTCTGGGCAGTGGCGGAGCCAGAACATTTTCATTGGGGTGGCCAGGATGGGGCCAGTGATCATTTTTGGGTGGCAAGCACAAGGGCTTAGGTTTCGCTTCAACATACGTGGGGGTCTGGGGGTACTCCCCCGAAAAAAATGTGCTTCGAACATACCATTTTGTGCATTCTGGTGAATTTTTATGTACTTATTTATGCCTTCTGTATTTAATTATTTATGGCGGACATGTCTAAATTTCTGTTAAAGGAAAAGACAACAGGCTCCCAGTGACGTAAATATAATGTTATAAAAAGCAGCAAGGCTCTCAGGCATTCCTATTGCTTTCAAATATTTACTCTACTGTATTGTTCAAAACTATTTTTTTAGGACTCACTATTCATGACACAGCAGCAGTGTGAACTATTATGACACTTTAAATTTTGAAATCGTAGGGGAATATGTATTAACAATTAGGAGATATTTCAACATCCTGAATTTTTACCTCTTTTGGGGAGAATAGGGTTTCTTACTTTTTGAGAAAAAAATGTAGGCTCTCTTCTGATTATTGGGGGGACACGTCCCCTGTGCCCCCTCCCCCCGCCACCCTACCACCAAATCTACGGCTATGGGCAAGCATGAGTCTGTGAGTTGCTGAAAAAAACTGCACCACAGCTGCCACCGAAATGTTCAGACTTCAGAATTTGCATCAAAGCCCTAATGATCATAAAAACAAGAGGCTTTATTTAAACGATACCCATGTTTAAGTGGTGATTGTATTGTTTTCGGCTATAGACTGAAACTAACGGAGGGAAGCGGCTCACTCTATTTTCTCTCGTCGCGCTGTCAGTTTGCCGACATTGCTCTGTGTTTTCATGCTCGTGAAATGCAATCCGATCGCGGAAGCCTCCCCTGAACAACGTTAGCGGACACGATATCCCCGGCGGCCGGTCATCATTTTAGCCGTTAAGCCACAGAGCTTTTCTCACAGGCAAGGTGATGACACCGTTACCCACAGTCACAGTCTCACCCCATGTTTCACCGGGTGAATCACTGCTTCGCTCGCGCAAGGCTTTTGTGTTTCGGTTTAACATCAGTCTTGGGCGAGCGAGTGTTTTAACTTTATGCTGAATAACCATTGCACTGCAATCGCTGAAAGCGAAATAGTTCAGGCGGGGGCGGGGCGGGGCAGAGCGGAGCGCACTAGTAGAGATGGGTTCGCTTAGCCACAGCTGCCAGTCGAATAATGATAACGTTCTTATCGGTTTAGTGAACAAAATAAATGCAGAAAACAGCGGTATTTCATGGAAATGGTCAAAGGTTAATTACAATTTGTTTTGTGAGCAAGTAGCCTATTTTATTATTTTTATCGTATTTATTAAAAAACATTCACTCCCTCCTTTTTTCATTTGAGGGTGCAAACAATTTTTTTGAGGGTGCAATGCATGCTCATGCACCCCCGTAGAACCGGGCCTGCTTGGGATGTAACCTGTTGAGGCCTTTTTCATTTATATAGAAGGTGCTTTGCCTCCCTCATTCAAGCTGTCATGATAAGTAATTAATGCAGGGTGCAAGGTCATAGTGTTGCTACATACTACTCAGGGTTCAACATAACTTTTTTTTCCTTGCCAGTGGATCCGAGTTTTACTGGCCCCTTGTATATTTTCACTGGCCCTGCACCTGCAGACACTTTTTAGGGGGCCAAGCCCGAGAAGGACCTGGGACCGCGTTTTGCAGAGCAACGCGGTTCCATAGCCCTGCTGGGCAGGGAACCCTATTGTTTTTGCTGGGATTATTATTATTCTTCCTATTTTTCTTCAGCCCAAACCGTAAAGGGTAGGGACATGCCACTTGCATGACTAGATCCAGGTCCGTGCCTGGTACGCAGACAAAAAAATTCAGACATGCCGGCCACTAGGTGGCGCTACAAAAAAAGGAAAACGTGTATAACTTCCACACCGAAAGTCCGACAGTCAAAACTTTATATCCACAGATGCCCACAAGTCAGCTGAATCTTTTGAGATAGGCCACGCCCATTTGCGTATATATAGATTTTTCGCTACATCGCAAAAACTGTGTCAGTCACCAAAACATACTCCTCCTACAGTTTTCGCCCGATTTGGACGAAACCAAAAGCATTATGCTCTACCAACTCCCACGAGAAAGAGTAGGATAAAGAATTTTTCTACGACCATCGGAAGACCAAATGGTAGCGATTTAAAGATTCGATTTTTCAATTTGGAACATTTCTTCTTCTTTTTATTTAAAATGGTGCTGCAGCCCAAACCGTAAAGGGTTGGGACATGCCACTGCATGCATGACTACATCAAGGTCCGTGCCTGGTACGCAGACAAAAAAAATCAGACATGCCGACCACTAGGTGGCGCTACAACAAAGGAAAATGCGTTTTGGGCTATAACTCCCACACCGAACGTCCGACAGTCAAAAACTTTATATTCACAGATGCACACAAGTCAGATGCATCTTTTGAGATAGGCCACGGCCATTTGCGAAAGGATATATTTTTTGCTACGTCGCATAAACTGTCAGTCACCAAAACACACTCCTCCTTCAGTTTTCGCCCGATTTCCATGAAACCAAAAGCATTATGCTCTACCGACTCCCACGAGCAAAAGTATGATAAATAATTTTTCTACGACCATCGGAAGACCAAACGGTAGCGCTTTAAAGATTTGCACATTAGCTACCTTGTACCAAACTGCTCCTAAATCCAAAACGATTCATCCTATTAACACCAAACTTCACACATGTGTTTGTCCCATGGTTCTCAGGTTGGTTCTACTTTTTCCTTAAATTGCTCCAAAAGGGGGCGCCAAAAATACACTTGAGCATCTTTCTCTGCGATTTTTTTGCCTTTTGGTCTATAACTCCCAGAACGAACATCCCACGTTCAAAAACTTTACATCCCCGGATTCCGTGAAGCGAGGGGCTGGCGCCACGGACAACGACGCCCGATCCCGAGTCGCGTGGAAGGCTTGGCCCCCGTTCACAACTGCTTGCAGTTCTAGTTTTTTTTTGTAATTTTGTGTCAATAATTATAATACAGTATAAAGTTCCCTTTAGATTTGGTTATTTTTCTTTTAGTTAATGATATGAAATATTGATATTGCTCATACAGATAATATAAAACCTGGCAAAAATATTGAACTTGAAGCCTACAACTGAAAGTATGTGAAAGGAGTGGGCCAGTATTTCAAAGTCCAGTAGTTTGATGAGTGTTTTTATTCTTGAATTTGAGCAGTGTAATGAATAGTTCACCTGTAATAAGAGGTGTGGTAGGCAGTGTTTATCACTTTCTCCATATGCAGTAGGGATGTGAATGTTTTCCACTCGAGCTCAAGTCGACTTTAAAAATAGAAATCAGAAAATCAGGGGGTTCTGCCGTTTTTTTTCTATGTGAGATGTCACTGTATGCAAGTTCACCTCTGGTCGTGAGCGCGCTGCAGGAGAGTCACTTCTGCATGAAGTGTCAGCTTCACATAAGCAGTGCAAAATATGCAGCAAAAGTTAAACGCTCGTCTAAGACTATGATGTTAAATCACCTTAGAAACACACAATGCCTAGTGCGAGCGAAGCAGCGTTTCACTGTGACATTTCGCCAGACGCCAGTGAGCGAGTGAGCCGCCGCGCGGAAGAACTCCGCGGTTTGACTACTAAAATAGTAACCGGGGATATTCTCCCCGTTAGCGATGTCAATGGGGAAGGCTTCCGCTATCTGATTGCATGTCTCGAGCCTTAAAACACAGAGCCATGTCGGCAGACAAACTGCGCGACTATAGGAACTGTACAGTGATCCGCCCCCCCCCCCCCCCGTTAGTTTCTGGCAATTACAATCACCTGAGACACATTCACAGCGGTTAAATAAAGCCTCTCATTTGTATTACCATTAGCGCTTTGATGCAAATACTGTAACATTATGGCGGCAGCTCTGCTGCTAAAGGAAAAGCGCAGTTTTCACTTTTATTTTCTGCACCTCAACCTCTGCTTTGGGAAGAAAAAAAGGGGGCAAAGTAAGTCGATTGATTTGTTGACTCGCGATCTTAATAAGTCGTTCACATCCCTAATATTGAGTTGGCTCTCTCGGTATTGTCCCGCTCGCGGAGCGGATCGGAGGGTAGGCCTACAGCTCTGCCAACGGAGCGAGAGTGCGCCCGCTTGTTGCTCCGCCTGTCAAAACGCCCACGCATAGTATGTCCACTGGCCTTTCATTAGAAAATATATGATATATTATAATGAGTCTTAAATAAACACTGCTTTAATTACGACTCAGCGCGCATTTCAATGAACCATGGTGTAGTATACAAAAAGATACTGATCTGTGATTGGCCTTTACTGGCCCGGGAGGGACAGTAAAGGCCAATCAACTTTCCCTGCACTGTAAACAATTGCTGTAAATTTACAGCAGGATTTCAACAGCATTAACCTGTTATTTATAAAAACAGCATTTAACTGTTAAAATAAAAGGCAGTCTGTTAAATTACAGTCCTTTGCTGTTATGTTACGGAACGGTAATGTTTTTCAAAAATACTGAACTTTCCTGTTAATTTACCATCAAACTTGGAAGGGACAACTTGACGTGAGTTGTCTGCACATGTGAAGCTCATACAATTTTCTTCATTAATCCTCATCCATCCACATCTTAACTAATAAGTGTTGTTTAATGTATATCCTTTGGTTAAGTTTACTTAAAGTTGAGATATATCTACTTGGAAATGGAAATTGCAGTTAACATAATTAAACCAAGTTAGTCTTACTTAACTGAAGAGATTGTGTTTACTCAGTAGAATGAAGGAAACAGATTGCCTTAGATAAATCAAGTAAGCACAACAAAGTGTATTGTAGAGACGCCCCCTTTCCCACAATGACTTGCACTGGACTAAACGTTTGTTATGTTGCTATTTGCACCCTCAGTAAAGGGGATGTTGCATTCCATTACCTCACTATGCATTTTGTTTAAATAAAACATTTCTGTGTGAACTAACTGTTATTTTTGGTTATAACAAACGGTTTGTGGAACTCTTAAACAAGATCCCTAGTTCAACTCAGGAGACAATTTACAATAGAAATGAATCATTCTATTGAACTTGATATATTGTAAAACGTGTCTTGAAGTAACAAACAGAAGCTGCTCTCTGTGTTTAGCATTTGAACAAATAGGGGACATAGTAAACTTATATAGGGTTGAAACACATCTGCCCAATGAAATATAACATCCCCTTCGCTCACGGTGCAAACAGCAACATAACAACATAACAAACATTTAGTCCAGGTTCATCCCTTTTTTCATTAACAGTATAATCCTGTCAATTTTAGTGACAGTCAAATAATGTTAATTTAACAGTAAGAAAATGGCAACCCTGCTGCCAGTTGATTACTGTTTTTTACTGAAAAAACAGGTTCATACAGTTTTCTTCATTAACAGCATAATCCTGTCAATTTTAGTGACAGTCATATAATGTTAATTTAACAGTAAGAAAATGGCAACCCTGCTGCCAGTTGATTAATGTTTTTTTACAGGGAAATTTCTTACAGTGTGCATATGATTTTACTGGCCCCCGGGCCCTCGGGCCATGCGTTATGTCGAACCCTGCTACTACTACAGGCTATGTATATTTATATATTGCGGCTGTGATTTCACATTGAACTAAACCAGATCCCTCAACAGGGTTACTCCTGAGCAGGTCAGCCTCTGGTGTGCTTGATGACTTAGATATTATTTTTTTTAAATGTTACCTTTATTTATAGGGGAGAATGGGGGAATCTGAGGCATCGGGTAATGTGAGCCACCCCTTGTATCTAGGCGACGGAAAACATTTGTGGTCATGTGAGATATATGTTTTCAAGCCCCTCTCATTTCCACTTGGCCATGAAAGAGAGGACCTCATGGTGATAAGCATGTTTTTTTCACCAAAATAGGTATTTTGCATGTAAAAGTTAATTTTCTTGTCAACTTAATCAACTGTTGTGCCAAAGCAAATGTATTCACGTAGAAAAACTTCTATCATACGTGTTGATGAACTACCAACATATAAAAACCATGTGATGATATTAGCTAAAGATTGGGCTGAAATGCTAGAGGTAGCTTTTTCTCAAATTGTGGTGGTGGGGGAAAGTGAGCCAAATGCTGTGAGGCACAAGTTAAGTTTAGTCTTAAACATATTTTAATGTAATATTACATAACATATGTTTTATTTTAATGTCATACACATTGTAGAAAAGCCATCATGCCAAGGAAATACACCAGGAAGACGACCTGGGGCAACCACACGGAAAGAGCACCTTCTCATCTTTCCCTGTAACCTTCAGGGCTGGAATGTAGAGTAGGCCTAGTTGTAGAGTATGACAGGCTGATGTTATAATCCAGTTGGGTCTTCTCCTGTGTTCTGAGTCCCAGGCTGTTCTCGCTGGTTCTGATTTTCCTATGCTTTGACCCCCAGGCACAAGCTGGCTCTAAGGGTCCTGTGTTCTGACCCCCAGACTGTGTTCTAATCTAGCTTTAATTTGAATCTAAAACCTTTTGAATTATAATATGTTGTATTTGATTTTGTTCAGAGTTACTTTCAAGTGTTTAGAAAATTTGCTTTGCTTAATTGACCAAACCCCATAATTATTTTACTAGTCCGACATTAGTTCTGGAATGTGTGGCTAGCTTTTAGGATTCTAACTGTTACAATATGTGTTGTTATGGTAGTTTCTGAGTGGAAAAAGTAAGTGGATCAGTTTACCCCCAGCTGGTTCACTTTACCCCCTTGATTTTTCTGGTCTGTCTCAGTTTACCCCACAGCTGGGGTAAAGTGAGCCACATGACAACTTTTTTTAAAACAATCATATTTTCACTGCCCTTTGTCTTGAAAGAAATCTGCTAATGCCCATTTCTAGGAAACATCCTGAATTAATGGGAAATGTGTACATTTGAGTGATAAATCATTTTAGCTCGCTTAGAGGGGAGCAAATGTAAAAAGTGGCTCAGATTACCCCGTTCTCCCCTATACAGGTAATCTCGTTGAGACACATGTTCTCATTCTCAAGAGAGACCTTGTTGAATCAGTTTTAATATTTGTTTGTAATGTTATGTATTTAAGTAACCCTAGATCTAATTATTTCACAGGTGATGATCAGAAGCAGATCCCAGAGTATCTCAGGATTGTGCTTATAGGGAAGACTGGAAGCGGAAAAAGCTCTTCAGGGAACACCATTCTAGGAAGAGAAGTGTTTGAAGCTGAATCTAGCCAAATATCAGTCACCAAATGTTGTCAGAAAGAACAGAGTGAGGTGGATGATCGTCATGTGGTTGTGGTTGACACTCCAGGTCTTTTTGACACAAAATTGTCCCATGAAGAAGTTAATGAACAGATGGTGAAATGCATCAGCCTTATGGCTCCAGGACCACATGTCTTCTTGTTGGTGATAAACATTTGTCATCGATTTACAGCAGAAGAGAAGGAGTCATTAAAACTTATCAAGGAAGTCTTTGGAAAGAATGCTGAAAAGTTCACCATCATTCTTCTAACTGGGGGAGATGCACTTGAGAAAACTAAGTGTTCAATTGAGGAGTTCATTGACAATAAATGTGATGATTCCTTCAAGAAACTGATCGCTGACTGTGGACGAAGATACCATGTGTTTAATAACTATGACAAACAAAACCACACACAAGTCAGTGAGCTGATAACCAAGATTGACACCATGGTGAAGGAAAACAGAGGCAGCTACTACACCAATGAGATGCTGCAAGAGGCCGAAGCAGCAATAAAGAAAGAGATGGAGAGAATCCTGAAGGAGAAGGAGGAAGAGATGCAGAGAGAGAGGGAGAAACTCCAAAGAAAACATAAAGAAGAATTGGATGAGATGAAAAGAAGAATAGAAGAACAGACAGCGGAAATTGAAGAACAGAGAAAACTGAGAGAAAAACAACTTGAAGAGAAAGAGGAAAACATCAACAAGGAGCGCGAGGAGAGAAAGAAAGAACAGGATATGAGAGAAGAAGAAAACAGGAAGATAAAACAACAGGAAGAAAATCAAAGGCAAAAATGGAAACAAGAAGTTGAAGCTTTGGAGCAAAAAATAAGATTAGAGTCAGAGGAAAAGGAAACAGTTTATAATAAGCTGAAGGAGAGCAGAGAAGAGATGAGAAAACAACGAGAGAATGAAGAGAAAGAACAAAGAGAAAGGTGGGAGCAACGAAAGCAAGAAGAAGAAAAGAGACAACAGGAGGAGGAAGAACGATTTAGGAAACAAGAACAAGAATACGAACAGAAAAGAGAAACTTATGATATGAAAAGAAAGGAAGAGGACAGAATCAGAAGGGAACAAGAGGGAAAAGAGAAAAAAGAGATTGAGGAGAAACAGAGAGCAGAAATAGAAAATGAGAGAAAACTGAGAGAAAAACTACTTGAAGAAATGAAGGAGAACATCAACAAGGAACGTGAGGAGAGAGAGAAAGAACACGATATGAGAGAAGAAGAAGAGAGGAAGAGAAAACAACAGGAAGACAATCAAAAACAGGCATGGAAACGAGAGGTTGAAGCTTTGGAGCAAAAAATAAAATCAGAGTCAGAATCAAAGGAAAACATAGATAAAAAGTGGAAGGTAGGTAAAGAGGAAATGATAGTTGAACGTGAAAAATTTGAGAAAAAACAACAAGAATGGTGGGACCAACGAAAAAAAGAAGAAGAACAGAGACAGCGGGAGGTGCAAGACAGATGTAGAAAGCTCAGAGAAGATTACGAGCAGGAGAAACAAAACTATGAAAAGGAACAAAGAATCAGAAGGGAACGAGAGGAGAAAGAGAAGAAGAAGATTGAGGAGAAACAGAGAGCAGAAAGAAAACTGAGAGAAAACCAACTTAAAGAAATGGAGGAAAATATCAACAAGGAACGTAAGGAGAGAAAGAAAGAACAGGATATGAGAAAAGAAAAAGACAGAAAGAGAAAACAACAGGAAGACAATCAAAAACAGGCATGGAAACGAAAGGTTGAAGCTTTGGAGCAAAAAATTAAATCAGAGTCAGAATCAAAGGAAGCCATAGATAAAAAGCAGAAGGAGAGCAGAGAAGAGATGGACAGAGAGCGAGAGAATTGGGAGAAGAAACAAAAAGAAATGTCGGACCAACGAAAGCAAGAAGATGAACAGAGACAACGAGAGGAGCAAGAAAGACTTAACAAGTTACAACAAGAATATGAGCAGGAAAAAGCAAGGGATGAAGAGAAAAGACAGGAAGAGGACAGAAAGAGAAAGGAACAAGAGAAACAACAAAATAAAGAGCTTGAGAAGAATCATAACCAAAAAATGGCGGATCTGAAGAAGACCTATGAAGAGGAAGCCAGAAAAAAAGCTGAAGAGTTCAATGAATTCAAAGAGAACCAAAGAGAGGAATTTGCAGCTCAGATGCAAGAGCAACGGGAAAAAATATACAACTTAGTGAAATGCATCACCAAAAAAACAGAAAATCTGCAAAAAATCAACAATTTACTGACAAAACACGAAGAAGAAATTACGAAAGTGGAAACTGAGGATGAAAAGAAGAAGCTGCAGCAGACACATGGAAATCAATTAAGTGAACTGATACAGACACTTTCTGAAGAAAAAGTCTCATCATGGTGTTCGATTTTATGAGGTAAAGTTTTATGTAAATGTCCCAACAGAGCAGTTTCAGATGCACCTGCTTCTTCATTTGGATCCTTTGATTTTAATTACTGAAAGTGTGAAGAATAATAGATTTCGCTGCAACATAACATGGTCACAGAGAACAATGCTAAATCAGCAGCCTATTAAACATCTTGGAAGTGCTCCAGGTATATCGAACTGCAGGTAACCATAGTAACAGATGTGATGCTTCAATAGCCCCGTTTCGACCGCAGGAACTATGCCCAGGAACTAGGAAAAGTAAAACATAATCTTGACATTATCCTCTCATTCCAGTCAAGCATCAAAGCCATCCACAAATCCACTTCTCTTCCACCTCAAAAATATCTCTAGACTCCAGAAAGCACTGTGAGACTCCATGGCATTGACTCTCATTCATGCCTTCATCACCTGTCGTCTGGATTAGTTTAATATATTCCTGTTGAGGGCACCCTGCAAAGCTCTAGACACGATCCAGTATAAACTCAGCTGCCAAGCCTTGGGATTACATCACCCCACACTCATACACCTTCACTGGCTTCTGGTAAAGTCCCACATCTCCTACAAAAAACTCTGTACCCCTTGAACTCCAGTCCTTATCAGACAGAGCTTTCAGTGTGGCAGACCCCATCACTGCATCTTGGGACATTTTTGAAAAATCTGGCCTATTATGGAGAAGGCAGACCTCTACTTAGTAGTTATCAGTTTCTTTTGTTCATGTATAATTTTATCAATGTGTGTGTATATAGATATCTCATCATGTCATAATGTCATCTCCTACAAAAAACTTTGTACCCCTTGAACTCTAGTCCTTATCAGACAGAGCTTTCAGTGTGGCAGACCTCAACCTTCCAATACCTGCATCACTGCATCTTTGGACACTTTTGAAAATCTGGCCTAATATAGAGAAGGCAGAGCTCTACTTAGTAGTTATAAGTACCTCTTATTTGTGTATCATGTAATCAATGTGTGTGTATATAAATATATCATCATGTCATAATGTCAAGGTGCCTGTTAATGCTAAACGCAGTAAATGTGCGAAATCTGTCGAAGTTTCAATAATTTTCCAACCTGATGGTGATGATGAAAAATCTAAAAGTTTTTTTTTCTGATTTCTTCTCATGTCTTACTGTTTTCGTATACATCCCTCTGGATCAACTCATGGGTGGAGACTTTGTTTGTCTGCCTACTTATGTGTGTAAAGTGCCCCTGGGTCCTTTGAAAGGCTGTGTAAAAGTATTATAGTTATTATAAGATTGTAATTAGATCTGAAGAACTTGTTTGTTACAGGCAGATTGTGATAAAGGGGTTTCTGCACTAGTATCTAATGGGACTATAAAACATAGGTAAGTGTTCATACTGAACGCAGTAAATAAGCCTTTCAAGGTTTCAACAACAATTTTCCTATGTGCTGTGATGGTCAAAAAAAATAAAAATAATAATAATTCTGGTTGTAGCCGTACATTTGTTTTTCTTGTTGTATACACCTCTGGGCCAACTCAACTGTACATTCTAAAAGTTTTCTGTATTCTTGTTCTTATAGTATGTTTTCTGTTTAGTGAAATCAACTTAATACTTAAAGCTCCCATATTATACACTTTTCGGTACTATTATACACCATATTATATGGTCTTAGTGGTCCTAATATGTTTTTCTTTAATTGTTTGCTAAAAAAAACTTTCAGATAATTTATTGTACTATGCTGATGTTCAGCTAATCTCACAATGGCCTATTTTTAAAAAGAGCTGCAGCTCCCCTCGTAAATATACAATCTTTGAGCTGCCTCGCCCTCTGTCTGTCAGGGCCGTGGACCACAAAGAAATAGGGGTGTGGGCTGCACAGTGGAAGCTTCTGGCTTTCCAGTTTGTGAGGTCAGAAAAGGGAAAAATTCTGACTGGAGTATATTGGGGGGGAGGGGTGGGGGTTTCAGAAAGGGGAGAGTGAGAACAAGAGAGATTGTTATTTTTTTAATATTTTGGCAGTCTCTAGGCACGCCGTGGACCCATGGATATGTTAGAACACATTTAAAAAGTGCATTTAGCATAATATGTGACCTTTAATACTTTCTGCTTTCTCTGAAACAGTCAAACCAGCAAATATTAAACAATCAAAATTATGTAAGATGACATCATGGTCAATTACTGCGTTGATGTTTTTTGTGTTACATGTCAAATAACAATTGCAAGCCTATGCTTCATAACTGATTACATCAACTTAATGACTTAATTCAGATGAATTTTCAATGGTTTTGTTCTGTATTTGATTTATTGTTTTATCATTACAAAAGATATTAAAGTTTTTCCTTGAACCACTTATTTATATACCTCTGGTTATTTTTGTATTTTCCTGCACCTTGTACGACTTACTGGGAATACTGTTTATGTCTACCATGTTATTTTTTTTAAAATAATAATACAGCAATAATATACAGGAAAAAGTCAAAACAATTGCAACAAGGAATCTTATGTCAAAAACACCTTTAAACACAGCTATTTGCAGCCTGATGCTGTCAGTAGTTAACCTCAACTTCCTACAGTAATGTTTCAGCACAGGACTAAATGACTGATAAACAGATATCATTTGCCTTTATCACTTCCATACTAACTGCCTGTTTTACAGAGACAAGATAAATTGTTGATGATTGTTTTTATCATGGTCATTGGTCAGATCATTGTTGTTGAGGTTTGCTTCTGTCCACTGTTGTCTTTGCTGATGCCATTTTGTGTTTTTACATGAAGGTTGCGTTCCGAATCGCATACTCTTTCTTTTTTCTATTCTACATACTACATCCGACGATAAAAAGAATCTAGTTAGGATGCAGTAGACATACTATTGGGACATACTTTTCTCTCTTATTTCATCATAACATTGCGCCTTGATCTTGCCTCTTGCTTTTATATCCGTCGCATCCCCGTTTGTTTTCATAACATGGACCTATAGGCTTCGTCGATGTTACGTCACTTCACGTGCGCACTGGATTGTGGGTCAGAATCGCGCAAATAGGATGCACTTTTCAACACTAACAATCTTGGCCGCATGAAGTAGACCATCCGGGTATTCTAACCATCCTAAATCTGGCCACAAGAATCGGGACATCCTAAATCTTTTTTCTACATACTATATAGTAGAAAGTATGCGATTCGGAACGCAACCTAAGTTTTTTCTCAGAGTTTTTACAATGAAAATGTTGTGAAGTCTTAAGGCAACGCTGCCACCCTCTGGTTAGAAGGTGGCATTAGCATTTACAATCTTAGCAAACTACAGTTACCAATTATGCTTTATCAAATGGCAAGTTTTACAAGATAGCTGTGCTGCCTTGCGACATTAACGACTTCCCACACGTTGCTTAAAATCATTATGCTTAATAACTGAGTTTTAAACAAAACATTAGAAAACAAGACTTACGGTGCACAGTTCATGTTTCATGGAACTGAATCCACTGAGGCAGTACCAGAAGCCTCTGCTGACGGTGTCTCAAATGAAGCAGATGTGTCCTCTTGTATAAAATGAACGCCGCACACGACCACGTATTATGATACAAATTCAGCAGAAAAGTCTTGTCTTCTTATTTTCATCATGACTAGATGTCATGGCAGGGTGAAGTTTGTACAATTATTGTGCACAAACACAATAATTCACTATGATGATAAAGGTGAAATGCGGAGTGATTTAAATACCGCTCAGACTCACTATCACCTATTGCAGGCAGCATCTGATAAAAACCGACTTGTGTGGGAAAAATAACTTTTATGAGAAGTGCTTAAACACCTTTTTCCCTATGCCCTTCCGCCATTATACCTTGTAAAACATCTAAAATCCTGCATTTGATTAAAAAATCTTTTAAAATTAGAAATCCCAGGAAACTGGAACTAATACATTTGGCTATACGTTTAACCTGCAGTTTATTGTTTGACCTCAAGTCAAAGTCCACAGGAGTAGAGTAAATGAGCCCCTTCCAAAATAAAAACAGTCCTACCTTAACCTGAAGTCTGGAAGCTGGGACCCTGGTTCAGCTGGGACATACTCCACACACTGATGGAGAGAAAGAAATGTCAGGAAAAATAACACTGTAAAGACAGCAACAACAATCTGGCATTATTATGATTGATTGTAATTTTTGTATTAATTAAATAAAAATTACACAAAAATTACATTTAAAGGCATGTTCTTTCAGTTACTTGCTGGTCCAGTTACAAGTTTATATGGGACACTAACCGAATATCAGACACATATTCCTTAGTCTTTAACATTTTAAGCATCAACATTTTTCTAGGCTACTGGTTTGGTTTATCTGGGATTATTTAAGTGTTTGTGGTTTGGTTTCATATAGGCTGCTCTGCCAACTATTTTAAAACTGATCTAAATGTATATCAATGGAATAAATAGTATTTAAAATAATGATCAAAAGTTAAAAATAATGACTTTGCAGAATTGGCCTTATAAGCAGATTCCTATTTTACCATCGTTCCGACATCAGTGAGCGTCCTCCGGGCTGAAAGTGAGCCCCACTCCATCCCATCTGCAGGCTCCAACCATCCGCTATTGCCTCCACACTGGTCACACAAACCGCCGCCTGGTAACAACAGACAGACGTTCATAATGTTACTGTCACACAACAGCTAGCTTAACTTGTAAACATTCGTTAAACGTTAAACCGGGACACGGTAATTACGAAAGGCTGAGGTGAAATAAATGACAGTGTAAATAAATGGTAAAGCACAACATATATGTTATCCTTCTCGTTGGCAAACATCTCTAAAAATACAGACAAAAAATGTTTTGAGCGAGATTATGAAGCTACGAAAATTAGGCTACTATAGTAGCCTAATTTTCGTAGCTTCATAATCTCGTGATATAGGCTACTCTACAAATCACTTAGTAGGCTACCAAATGACACACGACTAATATTGACAGGGGATCACTTACCGTAGTAACTGGAAGCTCTTAACATCAAAACGTGAAACAAAAACATTTCCATAAAAAGTTAAAGTAATTCCCGTGTTTCAACTGTGTTGGCAACACCAACACTACCAACACAAACCAACGGGACAATTAGGAATAGTTTCGGGGTTCGCAAATCCAGTTAGCAGGGGCTCCACAAGATGGCGCCCGTCGTCCATAAATCAAAACAAAGCCCAGCGGGAAAACTATTGTATGCTGCTGCCTGGATAAAGTAAAAATATTTCTGCCTGTACACTGCATTATGTCAACATGACAGAGTAGTTCGATAGGCTCAAGTACCGAGATTGACTGCGGTAAAGGTGGATTTATTTAGCAGTTTGTTATTTTGATAGGCCAGCTCAGTTTAATAATTTCCCCTTTTATAAGTTTAGGCCTATTATTACTTTTATTTAACAAGGACAACCTAATTTAATTAAAAATATATTTTTCAAAGGGTGCATGTGTTTAAAAATGAAATATGATAGCTATATTTTTCTGTCAATCAAAAATATAGTCTGGTTTTCGTTTAAAAAAAAAGAGCTTAAATAAAGTTCAGATAGCCTACTAATAATAACAGGTAATAGTGTGTTATTGATCAGACTGTCATTGAATTCTTTCAAATTAAATATAAATTTTCTTTAAATGAGTCAAATTGGGATGTTGCAATAACCAGTCAGTCTTAAGCTTTTGGTATCAGGCCACATCGGATTAATTTCTAAACACAACTCATGAAGTAGAATGAGTCAAAGAATCGGTGTCACTCTAAACATTTTTGAAAGGTGGAAACCTTTTTAAGGAGTTTGGACATATCAAAAACTAATTGGCCCCAAAGACTCATGTTGACATATAAAATTGCTTTCATATTGAATCAAGATTTAGCGAGCAACCACTTTCACTATCAGCACAACAGACAAGAGCTACTTTTGAGTTAAATATTAGGCATTTGCTTGCCGTTGATATTCTGATCTTTAAAAAAAAAAATCATTTTAATAAAAGGTTTGGCTGTAGAAGTCAAACCTTTTACAGAATGCATTTGTCCTTAAATGAGTGTACATTTAAAGTGATTAAAAGCATTTGCATGCCATATGAGAGTGGTGAGAAAATTAAACATTAAATGTGTAACTGAAGCAGCAAAGCACAACAGAAGATGTAAACATTAAATGTTGGCATTTTATTGAGAAGTAACACTCATGAGTATCGATACAGGTTGACTCGGTCAATGTACAGAACGGACCTGCAGAGTTGTAGAAAATTGTACGTACAATTTATTGCATGTGATGTAACAGGAGGTAAAAAGATATGGGCAGAAAGACGGTCAGTGATAATACTGCGTTTTCTTTTGGCTAGTTTATCACCAAGGAGTGAAAGCTGAAGTTAGGGGAACATGGCAAACATTTTTTTTTTGGAAAGTTTGTTGGGAGTTCTTTACGTTGCCGAGCCGAGACGTTAAAATGTAAACAGTCGCTCGATTCATCTTGTATGTGGCACCACGCAGCTTTTAGTCTGTTCACAAGATAAACCAGAGACATTTCTAGTTGGATGTAACAGATGAAAAACCATATTAAACTTCCGCACTGGGGCAGAGGAGGAAGAGGACAATGGAGGTGGAGTTGTTTAGAAGCATTTGCGGTGGACAATTGATGGGCCGGACTCGTCGTACTCCTGCTTGCTGATCCACATCTGCTGGAAGGTGGAGAGGGAGGCCAGGATGGAGCCTCCAATCCAGACAGAGTACTTCCTCTCTGGGGGAGCGATGATCTGGAGGTGGGGAGAGAAACCAGGTCAGATGGGAAGCTTAAAACAGGTGCTTTGTGTAATAATGTGCATTTAAAAAAAAGGCATCTAGCGGTGAATGTCTAGATTGTCAACTCACTTGCTAACCAATTACACACTGGACCTTTAAAATTAAGAGTAAAAGCCTTTCTATACAGTCAAATTACTTTTCTGGATCTGAGTTGAGTTTTTTTTTTTTTTACCATGCACTTCATGAAATGTTTGACATTTAATACAGATTTTTATTTTGACAAAGAAAGCATAAGCAGTTCTCAAAAGAAATATGTGAGACAGTCTGTTCTGAGCATATTCTAGAAATTGAAGGCCAGCTTTGTCCACTGGGGCAGTAGGAACCTCTAGCCATCTTACAGTCAGGGGACAAAATCATCTTCAAGTTAGACCTACTCCAGGAACACATTTTATCTGCTCTACCTGTTCATGAAATGCGATTCCTTCATGGATGATAAACAAATTACCTTGATTTTCATGGTGGGTGGGGCCAGGGATGTGATCTCCTTCTGCATGCGGTCAGAGATGCCGGGGTACATGGTGGTTCCTCCGGAGAGCACGGTGTTGGCATACAGGTCTTTACGGATGTCCACGTCGCACTTCATGATGCTGTTGTAGGTGGTCTCGTGAATGCCGGCAGCCTCCATTCCTAAAACACACAGACGGGAACAAGGGATTATTTAGTGGACATTTTAACTTGATTCATGCACAGGAAATACAAGAACAGAAACTGTGTAGATTAACTATGGCAGCAGACAACTGATCAAGTGGTTCAAACAAAACTTAACATAAAAAAAGTTGAAAAATAGGAATCCTTGAGAGACTAGAGAATTTGAATGGGAACTTTTCTAATTAGTTTGTCAAATATTCTGCAGTTGTGGATTCATGGTTTAATACGTAAACAGAAAACTAAAGTGAGATTCCCCATGAACTCACCAAGACATCAAACTATTTAAAAAAAACTTAGACCCTACAGCTGCAAAGTTTGGATTCTGATGTCATGTCATTTAGTAGAGTCTAGACATTTTATAGTAGAGTACCATGTTTGCCGTTCATTTTAGTCCTAGTGTGGTTTATTTTAACCTATAAAGAAAGTATTTTTTTAAGCGTAAGGCATTTTGCGGTAAAGGCTGCGTGACCCACCGATGAATGAGGGCTGGAAGAGTGTCTCGGCACAGCGGAACCTCTCGTTGCCGATGGTGATGACCTGTCCGTCGGGAAGCTCGTAGCTTTTCTCCAGAGAGGAAGAGGAAGAAGCCGTGCTCAGTTCCTGTCGAAGTCCAGAGCAACGTAGCACAGCTTCTCCTTGATGTCTCGCACGATTTCACGCTCAGCTGAAAACAAGAGTTGATACACTTGTTACAAAATGGACTCCACAACATATTAATAATAGCTTTGTTTTATATAGCGCCTTTCAAGAAACCCAAGGAGACTTAATTTGATTAAGTAGAAAAGTTGCAACCATTCAGGACCTTTGTTTTGTGATTAACTCGTACCATTTAAAATATTATTTCCACTTTTTACTACATAATGTAATTATATATGTCTACTATATTTTATCCATCTTCCTCCCTATTTAAAAATCGAAAAATTATTTTACATTTTGAGATGTTTAAAGAACTGGTATTTTGATATTAATAATTAAAAAAAAAAAGTGTTGACCTGTACTATTTAAAATAAAATGTTCACTTTAACTACATTTATCCAATTATAAAGATATATTTTATCCATCTTTCTTTCCTATAAAAAAAAACTAATTATTTTACATTTTGAGATGTTTAAAGTACAGATATTTTGATCCCAATAAATAAACTAAAAATGTTTTAGACTCATACCGGTGGTGGTGAAGCTGTAGCCTCTCTCTGTGAGGATCTTCATCAGATAGTCGGTCAGATCTCTGCCAGCCAGATCCAGACGCAGGATGGCGTGGGGCAGAGCGTAACCCTCGTAGATGGGCACTGTGTGGCTGACACCGTCACCGGAGTCCATCACAATACCTGCAAGACAAACGCCACAAGATTACAAAATGATAAACACACTTCTCTGTGTTAAGTTTGATTTCATTTGGACATCAGTTAAATTGGAGGAACCAGATGCATTGGTTCAGTGCTGATGCTAGTTCAACACCTGTCCACATCAAGCTTTTAAAAAGAGAAAATAATTTGGGTTATTCTGATCTGCACCTTTTATATAGTTCAACTCTTAAAGATTAATTACAGAAAAATGTTCAGCTGCAGTTTCTTTTTCTGGCCACTAGGTGCTGCTCAAAGAGCTGGCTACTGAATGGATAATAAAACCTAAAATCTTCTTTAAAAAAAAAAAGAAAAGAAAAGATACCTGACATTTTGAAGCAGAACAGCAGCAGTCTTTAAAAATCACATTTCTGATCAATTCATCGTCTTATTTTTTGTTTACAGCTAAGACAGTTATTGGTAAATGTCGGTTAAGAGTCCTCACCTGTGGTACGACCGGAGGCGTACAGTGACAGGACGGCCTGGATGGCCACGTACATGGCGGGACAGTTGAAGGTCTCGAACATGATCTGGAATAAGAGAAAAGACACGAAAAAGTGTCATTGTGACGTTCATAGAATCATTGCTTTCTGACCAAGAAATTATATATTTTTTAAAAGTGTGCTAATCATGTGCAGCTGGTGTTTCAGTCCAGAAAGTTTACTTTGCTGCATACAAATATATCTGAAGTGAGTCTTACTTGAACATTTAAAAAAGGTTGCTCTTCTATTATGGTCAAATGAACATTATTCAACAATCTAAGAAAAGCAAATACAAGTGTGAAGTATTGCGTGTCAAACTGTATGCATTCGTTTTAAATATTGTACTGTACACAGGTCTCACTTGAAATAGATGTTGATGGGAACACCCCTTAAAATAAATTATACTGTACATAAAAATGGGCTTTAACCTTTTATCAAATGTTGAGTTTGAAGAGACCAGTTTCTCCTTTTCCAAACACAATTGTTCTAGCCATCCACTGTTTCTGTTTTAAACTTTTTGAGTCTGATTACCTTATGTACAAAAGTGTCTAAAATTCAAAAAGTTGCATTGTAAGGGACCATTTTCAAAACACTTGTTTGCTTGCTTCATGATTAAAAAAAGGAAATGTCAAATTAAAATGTGATCGTACAATAAATACAAATTAAAATGTAATAGCTTAGATCTACATAATTGAGTAAAACTAATTATTCCAATGCCCCACCTGTGTCATCTTCTCCCTGTTGGCCTTGGGATTGAGGGGAGCTTCTGTGAGGAGGACTGGATGCTCCTCTGGTGCCACACGCAGCTCATTGTAGAAGGTGTGATGCCAGATCTGCAGGAGAGGGGAGATCGTTAGTTTGATGAGCAAATATGAATCTACTGGCATTACTGTGAGATATGCACAGAAAGGTTTTAGTCCCCCTTTAATTCAGTTAGCTCCTTGGTACCTTTAGCTTACTTATGTTGCACTATTAAGGATTATGTTGCTTGTGGTCTTTTACCCATCTGTGAATCTGCCTTGTAATATTTTTCTTATCGTTAAGCACTTTGCTCAACCTTGGTCATTTTAAATGTGCTCTATAAATAATGTTGATTTGAATTAAATATCCATACATGACGACAAGTGCACCATGCTACTGCTAAGGTGTCTATATTAGTGGGATCTTTTCAGTGGTGGAAAGTAGTATAGTCAAGCGACATACCCTGCATTCCAAATCACATACTCTTTCTTTTTCCTACACTACATACTAAAGTACAAAAGAGTACTAAAGCCACAGGAGAGAGGGAAAAAATAAATCAGATAAGGAAGATTTATTTTCATTATGTCAAGAATAAAGATGAATACTCCAAAATGCAATTGGCGTTATGGGGCATTTATGCATTTTCAGCACACTACAATTGACCTGCATGTATTGGGACATCCTAAATCTTTTTCTGGCATACTAAATAGAAGGGAAGTATGGGGCTTGGAACACAGGGTGAGTTTCTGCAGATGACGTAACACTTGAGCTCCAGATGTATAAGTGTAAACAAATCAAATAAAAGTACAAAATGTGTTTGTTCACCTTCTCCATGTCGTCCCAGTTTGTGACGATGCCGTGCTCGATGGGGTACTTCAGGGTCAGGATTCCTCTCTTGCTCTGGGCCTCGTCTCCCACGTAGCTGTCCTTCTGTCCCATTCCCACCATCACACCCTGAAAATAAAAAACACAAACATCAATTAGACCAGGGAAGTTTTTGACTGATTTTCAAGACTATTTTTCTACTTATCGGGTAAGGGTGGCATGGGGTCGGGTATGTGAGTGAGTGAGTTGATAGTACAAGCGTGTGCCTTGTATGTTTCATATGCAAAACACACAAACAAGAATTAAACTGAAGAAATGTTTAATACTCAGATGTCCGAATTGTAGTCACTTATGAGGGTTAGGGTGGCATGGGGTTGGGTGTGTGAGAAAGTGGTTGAGTGAGTATGGGGCTTGGAGGGAGGATGGGGGTACTAGCCTACAGGTGCATGCTTAATATTCATGTAGTTAAATGTTTTTTTATTTGGCTATGTTTCATGCGTTTTATGATTGTTTAAAAGCCCTTCTAGGGACAGGCATTGGAAAGTCACATTAGCTATAGGCTACACTGTTAATTAGAGATGTGTTGTTCAAGTGTCTAGACTATAGGCTGCTCTGCTACTCAAGCATATGTCCATATTAAAGATACATGAAGTGAAACATGTGCAATTCCCTTGACAATGACTGCAGCTGTAATTGTTTTGCAAAGGACAAATAAACCATCTTGAATCTGCTTTTCAAAGAGCAGTTTGCAATCATGCTTTGAAACACAAATAAACATAGTTGTAATGGCATTTAATAGTATGTGTATTTAATAGGCTAAAGACAGATGCTACCATAGACACTTGAAAAACAAAAATCCAATGTACAGCATTCATCGCTACTGCCAATTTCCAATGTCCCTCCCTAAAAGGACATCCAAAAAAAAAAAAAAAAAAAAAAAAAAAAAAAAAATCATAAACACAAAACATTGCCACAGTAAAAAGCACACGCATATTAAAAAAAAAAAAAAAAAAAAAAAAAAAAAAAAAAAAAAAGAGACCGTACCTGATGTCTGGGGCGACCGACGATAGACGGGAAGACGGCACGTGGCGCGTCGTCTCCTGCGAACCCGGCTTTGCACATTCCGGAGCCGTTGTCCACAACGAGGGCTGCGATATCATCATCCATGGCTGAGAGGGAAGAGAAAGATCGATGAGCAAAATGTTGAAATTTTATATTACTACCATTAGTCGTATTCAAAATTGACCCAGTTGTGGTCAATTGACAAATTTAGGTAGGCAGTTATAGCATTAAGGGTCTTGTTTTCCCCATACCAGTCAAATATGTGTTTATGTCCTGTCTAAAAGATATCTGAACGGAAAAGAAAAATCAAGAAGTTTGTCATTTTAATAAAAGGAAGCTATGAAATTGAGGTGAGGATATGCAACTTTTCCCCCTCTAAGCTCACTGATATTTTGAGTGAAACAGTGTTGGGCAATAAAAACATCTCTAAAAAGTGACACAACATCCTTTGAACATGGTGGGTCTGAGATTGATGCTGCAAAAAAAAAAAAAAAACCCTCTGCACCGATTTTACAGTGCAGGCTATAAAACAATGAATGCACTGCTTGTGCTATTGGCGGTAAATGTCATCCTAAAAACACTTTCAAACTGGGTTCCCCCCTCCCATCAGCCTACACTGGAATGACAGTCAGGTTGTCGGGCGTGGCACTGCTGCAAGTTGTCCGACCTGATCAACTTTACTAGCGTGTGAGTGACGTTTAAGTCCCATCCCTTCAGGACATTTCAAACAAGTTGAGGCGGCTTCAAAAGCCACTCCCGTTTAGCAAACTCTACAGACACTATAGCCTACCGACTGTCTTCCTTTATGATGTAACATTTAAACCACAACTGCACCCTTTTTAACAACCCCGTGAGAGATGAGTCAAGATAAATGCAACGTCCGTTCGTTAGTGAGCGAACAATTAATTTTTTCTAAAAAGGAGAATTTGTTTAGTTGGTGGTCTGCTAGTGTATGTACATTATGCAAAAACTTCCTCAATACATAAGGCTACTAGCAAGTAAGAGACATTAGGAAAACGGAAGATATATATATTTTAAAAGTCTTAATTAAAAAAAGCGGTGTGTTAAACCAAAATTAAGAAGATAGTTTCTTAAATTCAAGACACTATAAATTCTACTTTTAAACAAAGTTGCGTCACAATACAAAACACCTCTACAGGAGATGCCCACTGACAGCTCATATCCGTCTACATATTTGTGCTATTGCTCATTTAATATGTTAGCGCAGGTGTCTACATCCTCATGGTATAGCGTTATTTTAATCTACACCCACAGCCTCTTCAACTAGAAGTTACTTTTTACGTTGAACTGCTGAGAAACATCCTCATTCCTGTAGAGATCTCAGTCAAGATTCCCGGACACACAGATCTCCAGATTAACTCTTCAGCGAAGAACTAACTACGCCCAGATTTGAGCGCGTTTGTGTCTCAGAGAAAAAACGTTGCAGGAAATCTGATTATTCTTGCATTAAGTTGGATCCTTGCTCTTCATTATAAAGTTTACATTTCCAATATTAGGCTAAGTCATTTCTTAAACCGGGAAGGGCGTTTAAAGATCCAACATCATGCTGTCCAACTTGCTGTCAGTCACACCTGAAGTGCGTCAGTGTTGATTAGCTGATAAATAAACCTCTTTCCTTGAATAAAGCCCCACAACAGCTGTTCTTACGTGTGAGATAAACCCCTTTTTAAAAACCATAACGTTTTGTTTCTTACCTGTGCAGGTGTGTTTCAGGTGTTTCTGTCGGTAAAGTGTTGCAAGGTGTTCCTTCGCCCCAGCTGTTCTCGGTGAATGCAGACCAATACAGGCAAACAGCACCAGCTTTATATTCGCGCTTCTGGGATTTCTAAGCCTTGTCCATAAAAGGTAATATTGTGTCAGCGGGTGATCTCATTGGTCCAGGTGAGCAGGATCCTTCAGGTCTTCTTCTTCTTCTTCTTATAGAATTCCGGCAATTTACACGCTGTTTAGCGTATTACTGCCCTCCACAGGTCAGACGTTGTCCTAAATTTTTACATACAGCCCTGTGTTGTGCAGGAACTGCAGAATAGCTTTTGACCTCAGCTGATGGTTCCCACTGTGTCCAAATAAAGAAGAAATAGAAAAAACCTCAACTCCAAGTCCTAACAGTCTATCAAACAATAAATGTCTTTCTGCTCGATATTTTCTGCACTCAAGAAACACATGCTTTACTGTTTCAGGTGTCCCACACTCACACAACCCAGACACATGTTTTCCAACAATAAACAAAAAGTGATTTAACCCACAGTGGCCCAGCCTTAATCTGCACCATATAACTGAATCCCTTCTGGAATGAAAAGCGCAGATACCTCTTTTTTTAACTTGGGATTGTAAAGAGAAATAGTGTCTTCCCCTGCTTTCTTTTTCCCACCCTCTCTGCCATTCCTTCATTAAACCCTCTTTAATTATTTCTCTCAGCTCCACTCTCCCCCGCGATATACGAACGTCTACTTCTCTACCCAAACTCTGTTTTGCAATCTGATCCACCTGCTCATTCCCCTCGACCCCAGCATGTCCAGGAACCCAGCTAAAGGAGATGTTTGACCTAAACCCAATTCTAAAAATCACAGATAAAATCTCACTAATAATGTCAGGTCTAGCCTTAGACTTCCCCCCTCTTAAGGCCTCCAGAGCAGCTGCAGAGTCAGAACAGATAATAGCCTCTATAGGTCTGGTTTCCTCAACCCACCATAAAGCCCATAAGATTGCCATTAACTCTGAAGTGAAAACCGAGCTCCCATTAGAGATGCGCCGACCAAACTTCACCCCAAGCTGCTCCACATACACTCCAAACCCAGCTTTCCCACTAACTGGATCTTTTGATCCATCTGTAAAAATAATCAAAATTTTGTCACTAATTGACTTTAAATATTCTGTTATTTTTGGAGTTGCCAGCTTCTTATCTTTTTCCTGTAGAGAACCAAGATCAACACTGAGCTCGGGCAGCAGCCAATATGGCATAGGTAGACAGCCTGTATGTTCCGCTACACTTCCCTGATCCATACCCAGCCTCCTAGCCCACTGATTTATTTTAGCAAAGAATGTTTTATACTTATTATCCCCATCAGGCTCTTGTAACAGACGCCTTGCTGAAAAAGTTTGATGACACCCACTTAGTTTCACCCAGTACTGTAACCCTAACTTAATACGCCTTAACCATAAAGGCATTTCTCCCATTTCAATAAGCAGGGCAGGGACTGGGGAAGTTGATCCTTCAGGTCCTCTCAGCTCGCGCGCTGATTGGCTGCAGCGAAAGTCTGTCAAGGGGAGGGAGCACGCGGAGATAGAAACCTGTCCGGCTTACGTAACGCCCCCAAGGAAAAACTAAAATGCTTTTTTTTTTTAAAATACTTTATTAAAAAATTCAGTAACAACATACAAAATGAGTCATTAATAGATAGGCTATATTTCAATAAACAATAGTCAAGAGCAGAGTCAGGGGGAGTTTTTAAAGTCAAATGGTTTATTTTCTATATGCGCTCAGTCTTCTCGTACTGCTTAACCAATTAAAAAATGTATAAGCCTGTTTTAGTTTGTACAAAAATAAAGTTTGGGGAAAAAAAAAAACTTCACAATTTAAACTTATACAAATATTTTCTGCAGGTGGACAAGAAAACGATCTAACAATATAATCTAGTCAGAAACTTGCCTCACCGATTTTTGATATCTGGATTTGTATTATAACATATAATTTAGACTAATCTATATTAAGAGTGTGATTCATCCTAAATAATGGCAAAGGTTATAATCAGGCCCCCAGGCTCAATCATATTCAACCAAGGGCTTATGGGCCAAACTTGGTATACCAGATATTGCCTGTTTATTGCACTCCGTGGTCCTTTACAGGAATAAACCCATTTCGATGCATAAGGCACAAAGTGGTGCATACAAATTCACCAGAAAGATAGAGTCTTGATATATCATTTTTAGGAGATGTTTTATTCCCCATATGTTTAAACGAAACCTACACTCATGACTTTATGAATGTGTTTTGTGTTCGAAACATTGAATTTTAAGAGGGAGAGGTTTCAGACATAGTAGCCTATTCGTTTTAATTCTTAAACTTTGTTATCTGATGTTAAAACAAAAGCTTGAAACCGGAACTCCTTAGTGGATGTTTTGTGGTTTGTGTTTTAATAAGCAAATTAATCCTGCAAATCAGGATCAACAACCTGAGTTTACATGAGTAAAGTTTAGTCTCATTACAATATTCATTCTCCTCTGTTGTCATCTGTTCTCTGTCGAAACTTTCTCCATGTCTTTAAAAATCATTTGATACGTTTTCCTTGTTTTTCTGGATCTTTAGCCACTAGAATCGAGGTAAATTGAAAACATTTTGGTTGTCAACATCTTGAACTGATAGCAAAACAAGTCATTCAAATGTTATTTAGTTGCTGTTTGTTTTGTTTTGTCTTTTGTGGAATTTTTCATGCCATTCATTTGTATGCATTTTTGTGTCAACGCTTGTTTTTGTTATTTTGTGTGAAAAATTAAAAAACCCAATAAATAAATGAAAGAAAAAAAAAGAAGTCATTCAAATGTGGGTTCAGCGATTCTGGAGAATGTTTGTTGACCAAATCACTCTTTGGCAAAATCAGTGAATATCTCCTCTCAATCTGCTACATGTCCATACTGAGTGTGCGCTGAAATCTGGTTTAAATACACAGCCTAGGCTCTGTAAACTGGCATGTTGCTTGCTACGATGGGCCTGCTTTCTTTACATTCCCTTTGTTTACATACCAGTTTACAGAGCCTAGGCTGTTTATTAGTGAACCAAACATTCTCAACTTCTAGAGCACCAACCTAGAAAAGAAGGTTGGACAATAATATGTTGAATAAAATTAAATACATTTTAACTTTTTAAAGAGATGCAGTTTTTCACATAATTAGTTATCATGAGCCAAGTATGCATATTTATTCCAACATTTCTGTGACTTTTATTTTGAAAAACTACTTTAAATATATACCCTGCGTTCCAATACCCACACTTCCCTACTATTTAGATACCAGAAAAAGATTTAGGATGTCCCAATACATGCACGTCAATTGTAGTATGCTGAAAATACCTAGATACCCCACTTACTCCAATAGCATTTTGGAGTATTCGTCTTTATTCTTGACATTTCTCGACATAATGAAAAGAAAAATCTTCCTTATCTTATTTTTTTCTCTCTCCCGTGGCCCTTAAACTCTTCTGTACTTTAGTATGTAGTGTAGTAAAAAGTAAAAGTATGTGATTAGGAACGCAGGGAATGTTATATTCTATCATCTGAAAGGATCTAAAGCTGTCAGACAGGAAGTGCAGAGCAGGAAAATGGACAAGATTTGATAATAAGGAGGAAAAAACTTAAGTAAAGTTCAAATTCCTTACAGTTATACATAAGGGATTGTGCATGATGTGTAGAGTTTTGTCTTCTTGTTGAATCATCAGAAAAAATGACAAAATATCATATTATTTTACAGAGAAAATTCAAAGCTACAAAAAGCATGTGCACATGAAAACTGAAGGAAAGAAGTCGACTACAACTCCCAGGGTGCATTTCACCAACAGCCAATCAGAGCAGGTAAAAGCTAAACATTACACTGTTGGGAATTCTAATAACAAAATCTGCAGCTTGAGTTATTCACTGTTGGATTGTGGGTCAGAAGTCTGGAATTTAATCACACATTTAAAGACAAAGCGTTTTCTTCTTCAAAACCAAGTTGGAATTAATTGAAAATGGCAGTTGCTCAAATACATCTATGTTGTCATTATATTATCCTGTGTTGAGTAACGTAAGATTTAAAGGACAGATTTAAATGTGCATGGATCCTTGAACCAGCAGCTATACACACTTTATGGCTTGTTTGCACAGTGCAGACTTGGGGTCACATGAGGTTGTTTTTTTGGCAACCAAATAAAACATTTCTTTAAAAAAATTAAATCTAGGATCCCCAACTATTTTTCCTGGGGTCCACATAACATTGCTGAGGTGTGGTCAACTTGCACCTCACATATAAACTGTATATAAACTTTTTTTTTTCCATCAGTTGAGAGACCTCACAAAAAAACTCCAAATCGAGGTTATTTGTCCCCGGTGGTTCAATTGGTTTTACAGCAGTAAAACAAGTAAAATAATATCAAATCACACACACAGGACAATACATTCAACATAGATGATATTTTTTTATTTTTCTAAGTTATAAGCATCATAAAGTATAAATAATATTCAGTGCATAAATAAGTTGAGTGAGCTAAGTTTTTAACAGAACATACTTCACAGTAGTTAGATTTGTGCATTCATTACATTTAGTTGCAGAGGTGTCCCTGTTTGTGTGAACCTGCAGCGACACGTCAGTATGCAGCCTCTCCAAAGCCGTCGTTTTTTAAATAATACCGTCGTAAAGATTAAAACGTTTCTTTCTTTTGCCTCAAAATCTTTTCTTTCCCCTGTTTTTTACTCCAAACTCAACCAAACATAACGCAGGATTTCAGAGGGCGTTATTTGCTGATATCAATAGGTGGGACGGTCCTAGCCAGGTGTGAACACGCCCCCCCCCCACCCAAAAAAAAGCTGGTTCCCATCTGTCCTTGTATGGACTAAACTGTAGCTGAAAATCCTCGATGACACACACACACACACACACAACACACACACACACACACACACACACAGACACACACACACACACACACACACAACAGACACACACACACACACACACACACACACACCACACACACACACACACACAACACACACAACACACACACACACACACACACACACACACACACACACACACACACACACACACACACACACACACACACACAGACACACAGACACAGCACAGAAAGCTGCTCAAGGGAAGATCCTGTGACTCGCTGCTGAACTTTACTGAACTTCACCGATAGTGACATTTCAAACTTTCAACAAAAAATAACTAATTCAAGATTTAAAGTCGCCAAATCTGTAAAACAACATGCACTTTAAGTTCATTTGAAAGAGTGTTGTAGGACGTTTACATCTTTAAACTAAATGCATTAAAATACCGCAAATACGTGAGCTATAGAATAATTATGCACTCCGGAGGAAAGAATATCTTCTGAATAAATATTTCAACTTTTAAATATGTAAATGGTTTGACATTTTCCTCTTGTAAATGACACAGCCTTTGAGCCTCTGCTGTCCTTATATGGAGGTTTGTGCAGAGCTGCTGCAGGGCATTCTGCTGTACTTCAGTCCTGCAGATTGTGACACGTTTTACTTTCACAACACCGGAGACTTTCCAGGTTCTTATTCTACCCACAAAATAAACATTAAGGGGTAACACTTTACAATAGGAGGGATATTAGTTAACTGTTAGTTAATGTGTATTTAATGCTATTAACGGTATACAGTTATGCTTATTAAGCATTAACTGTTATTGCTTATTACTTATCAGTGGTTAACTATGCTTAGTTAACTAATGCTAAAGTTAAGCATTAACTAAGCCAAACAATTGGTTAATGCTTATGTAATGCATATTAAACATGAACTAAGCCGTTATAGAAATAGTTAAGAACTGGGAGGAGACTTAGTGATTCTGAGGAGCGATTAGGCTCCACTCGTTAAATAAAGGGAGTGTACAGTATTCATACAGTATTATGCTCATTACTGCTCAGCCCTTTCAAGTCATTATTCAAAACGATTATCACAACTGGTCTTTCCAACAAGAGTGAAAAAGCTTAATGCAGTTGTTTTACTTTATTGTTGTTCTGTTGTTGTCGTCTAGGAGCAGAAACTGAAGTGTTAAAGATTTGAGTGCAGTGAAGTTACAGCACCGGTTTGCCTCGGCACGCTGGTTCAGGGCCGTAGACATTGTCCACATTCTCCGGCTGGTTCAGGCCTGTGTTTCAAAAAGAGCTGAGGAGATGTTATTCTGCAACACACAGAGGAAACATACAGGAGCACACACACACACACACACACACACACACACACACACACACACACACACACACACCACACACACACACACACACACACACACACACACACACACACACACACACACACACACACAAACAAACACACACACACACACACACACACACAGTGAACTCTGATTAACATGCAACAACAAAATGACCAAAAAAGGTGTGAACATGAGAGAAACCTCCTAGCTGGATGGGAAACCTCCTGTGTCCTCTTCAAAAATCAAACTACTTTTTTATGATATGTAACGTGCAGAGACTTGACCCTTGCAGCACAGAGAGAGAGACATACTGTTAAAAGAAGACCTACAAACGCTTAACCATGCCTTTAACTTCCAGTAAGCTAGACTACTGTAATGGTGTGTTCACTGGGATTAAAAAAAAAAAAAAGGTTTATGACAACTCCAAATTATTCAGAATGCTGCTGGAAGGGTCCTCACCAAAACAAAAAAATATGAGTACATATCAAGTTCTAAAATCGTCACAGTGGCTGCCAGTCACCAAAAAAAAATCCTTTCAAAATGTCATTGCTTGTTTACAAATCACTCAGACTGGAAATAGCCTTCCAGATGATATTAGACTCTGAACGCTTTTAACTAAAAAAGCTAAAAACTCTGCCTTTTTTCGATTGCCCATTCTATATTCTATAATTTTTTATTTTATTGATGTTTTTTTTTGTAAATCTATAAAGCACTTTGAGTTGCCTTTGTGCAAATAACGTTGCCTTGCTTTGAACCCCCGTGAGAGGGTCAGTTTTGTTTAGTGGTAATTCAGAGGAAGATCAGAGAGAAAGAGGACATGTTGACTGACAGTGAGATTAAAGGGCAGGTTTCAAGTCTCTACACGTTGATTTACATGGTAATGGACTGAAACCGATGGCTGCTAGAAGGGAAGGAGTTACTCATTCAGAAATGTAAAATGTGTGATTGTAAAATGGTCCCTGGAATGAAAGCTTCTGAATATTCAGGTTCTTGTTTTCAACTGGTTTTTCAGTTTTTTCCCTCATTAACCTTATGGATCAAGGGGACCTAGAATTTAAAAAAAATACATAAGGTATATTTAAAAAATAGATCATGTTTAATGTGAAACAATTTATGTAAGTCCGCATCCAAAAAAGAGAAAATCTTAGTCATACCGTTTTGGTAATTAAAATATGATTTATATTAGGCTACTATCTGTTCAATTAATTTTGTTTGAGTAAAAAAAATACGCCATTCTGCATTATGAGTATTTTTAACTTTCAGTGTTCTAATTATATTTTATGCAAATACTTTCATGCTTTTACTAACATGTTTGATTCCACGACTTTTACTTGTAACAGAGCATTCTATATTGTGATATTACTACTTTTACATAAAAGGTCTTCTTCTACTTCTTCCAAGAAGTTCAGCTGCAAGGACACTTTCCCTGTGTTTAAACATTTTTCAACTATACAACATACGGCAGCTGTCCATAAAAAGTAGGTGTTTGCATGCCATATGCCTCAATTGGGAAATACCTATACATGTAAATTTAGTCATAACTGTGCGCCTTAAACTTGACTCTTTAGCTTATATATCTTTCAAATCGCTTGTCGTTCTCACTTGAAGGCTCAGTCGATGTGATGTCACTTCTGGTGCGCAGTGGATTGTGGGTCAGCACCTCCATAAAGCAGCTGGTTTGAACACTAAAAATCACCACCATATTTTTCAGCTTTCTGCACTTGACATCATGTATTGGGACAAACTAAATCTTTTTCTACCAAACTAAATAACAGGGGAAGAATGGGGATTGGAACGCAGCATTCATCTGTTTGTGATGAGGAGAAATAAACAGCACCTCTCTAGTTCCCCCTACTGGCAGAATAGTATAGCACTCTTGTAACAGAGACAATAGAAAGTCAGTATGTGTCTGCAGCTACAGCTATAGTGTTATAGACAAAGGCTCTTCTTTAAAACAGTGCAAAAATAATTTAAAAAAAATTCTCATGTTGCAATGTTAATATACATCATAAAAATGTAATGGATATGGGGCAGTTGCTGACAAACATTCAAATGAGTCACTTTTGATACAGAAGGCACTCACCAATGGCCTATTTTGTTGTGTAAGAAGGAATCTTGTTGGTGTATTATTGTTATTTCTAAATTGTTTGCTATGGTTGGAACTACATCTTGTAACAAAGCTTGATATTGGTCAAACACATAACACAAGCTTGCTTACGTTATGAAGGATATATTAAATAATCTTCCAGTCATTATCCATTCATTTCATAAGCACAAATGTGAGAGACAGTTATTACACTGCAATCAATTAAATCTGGGTTATTTCATTCATTGCATAGAAATGTGAAAGTTTCTGAATATTTGATTAGGTAA
>CM047507.1:32328051-32335551 GCA_026122265.1 Ammodytes dubius | reverse complement strand
CTAGACACCATGTGCGTTATGTGTGACCCGGCCAAAGGCTGGTGTTGGGTGCTAATCACAGCCCGCTGAGTGATGGAGGTAAATACAGAAACACACACAGCAGATGGAATTAGGAAAACATCGTGACAGTCTCTGTGTGAAATCAAATTAAGTTCTCGTAATGTTGTCGATGCAAAGTTTCCATTTTAGTCTCCGGCTAAGCGGCTAAATATAAATGTTAACTTTCAAGTATCCGGGGGCTGCAGACATTTGCTGTTCTGATAATTGATTTATTGTTTTAAAGGTTCAGTCAGTGATTCTGGAGAAAGCTTCTAATTAAAATAACTTTTTTTAAATCAGTAAATATCACCTTTCGATACGCTACTGTGAAAAAACGTTCTGTTTAAGAGCTTCACATTCGTTTCAATCTAGCCTCCAGTCAGACTGGACCCTTCCCACTTTCTGTCTGTTAGTGGAAGGCAGCCCCTGATTGGTTCATGTAGTCATTGACGTCAAGATGGATTGATGAATAAGCTAGTAGCCTCGTTTGAGAAGGAGCCGTCTTCCTCAGACCTGCTGCGCAATTATGACGCGCGTCTTGCTGAGCGCACAGCAAAAATGCTGCAAAAATGTTGTGCGCTCAGCAAGACGGCTCCTACTCAAACGAGGCTATTGAGATATGGCTAATCACACACTAATCACACTTTTTTGCCTGGACTCCTGTCTTTGAACAAGCTTGCTGTAGACATAGTCCGTCTACCTGTCTGTGTGTGAGCGTGTGCGCGCGCGTGCGCGCGCGTGTGTGTGTGTGTGTGTGTGTGTGTGTGTGTGTGTGTGTGTGTGTCTGACTGACTGTCTGTCTGTGGGGAGGTCAGCAGGATTATCAGCAGCTGAGAGAACAAATGGAATAATCCAGAAAACACGACAGGAAGGTGACGAAGACACAGCAAGAACAGCTGACAGGCAGGCTTAGGTTACACACACACACACACACACACACACACACACACACACACACACACACACACACACACACACACACACACACACACACACACACACCACACACACACACACACACACACACACACACACACACACACACACACACACACACACACACACTAACACCCTCGTACTTCTATCATTGTGACGACACTCATTCACATAATGCATTCCTTATCCTAGTCCCTTACCCTAAACGTAAAAACTAAATGCCTAACCCCAACCCTTACACTAACCCTGACATAAACCTAATTCATACCTAAACCTTAAAACCTAGTGTTAACCCTCAAACAGACTTTAAAGTGAGAACTGGTAAAAATATCCCCACTTTCCAAAAATGTCCTCACTTTTATGGGCCTAAAACTGAATTCTCAATAAAATAGTTGTATAACAAACACACAAACAAGCACGCAGAGACAGACAGACAGAGAGACGCACGCACACACACACACACACACACACACACACACACACACACACACACACACACACACACACACACACACACACACACACACACACACACCACACACACACACACACAGAGGTTGACATTGGTGTCTGTTTGATTGATGGTGATATAAATCAGAGGAGAGAACGCTGATGTGTCGGTGATAACGTTGCAGCTGTCAGCGAGACACCAGAGCTGCCTGAACATTAAACACTAAGAATGACATCACACACAGCGCCAGGACGTCCCGTACAGGCTCTGTCTTAACCAGTGGTGGACACTCACAAAGTCCAGTCATTTAAACCTACAGTGTGTAGAATTTTGGGTTTTATTTCCTAGCAGATTTTGAAGAAAGTAATTATAATATCCATAAGTACATTTAATTTAATGCATAATAGCTGAAAAAAACGTTTTGAATTATTATTTTTTTCCTTAGAAAGGGTCTCATATATGTCCATATTTCTGCATATTTTGGACCAAGGCCTAGTGCCGCCATCTTGAAAGTGTCATAGTTGGAATGTCATCAGGTGCATTGTTTAAAATTTAGAATTGTTCTTGTCCTTGAAGGCCACTGTAGCTTCTGTTATTATTCGAAAGGGTTGGGGTCACCCAGGGAGCGTAGTATTCTAGAACTTTCTAGAACTTTCTTGATGATATCATATTACACACTGCACCTTTAAAGGGGCTACGAGGAACTTTTAAATATTTCTGAAACAGTCTAATTTTTCCTCCGATGATCATAAATTACATGTAACAGCAAACGAGACCATCAGTGTAAAAAATGCTATTTTTATATAGTTTTTCTTAATGCCTTTGTCATGGGTATACGCTCACCCAGGAACAACAACAGCTGGCGTAGTAAAAATATTTGCGCTTTTTTCCAAAGGGGGCGCTAGAATGAACACACACTAAAGGTTCGTCGGAGCACCTTTAATGTTTGACCAACGGATATACCCTTCCTAGAGTGTTTGCAGAAAAGCGGGACATTTCAAAATTTACAATGAGATATTCCAACATTAAAGGTGGAGTCAGTGATTCTGGAGAACGCTTGTTTTCAAAATCAGTAAATATCTCCTCATGATCCGCTACATGTTCGTACTGTCTGTGTGTTCGCTGCAAAATAAATCCAGTGTTAATACACAGCCTAGGCTCTGTAAACTGGTATGTAAACAAAGCAACATGCCTTTTTTTTCAAAGCCTAGGCCTAGCCAAATAATACAAAATACATTATGCACTCTGCTTGAAAGAATCACTTTATTTATTGCATACCTTATTGATACCTTTGTGTGTGTGGTTCTGTGTGTGTGTGTGTGTGTGTGTGTGTGTGAAACAAACTGTGTGTGTATGTGTGTGTGTGAAACAAACTGTGTGTGTATGTGTGTGTGTGTGTGTATGTGATACTGTCTGTGTGTGTGTGTGTTTGTGTGTGTGACTACGTGTGTGTGTGTGTGTGTGTTCTCAGGCTGAGGGATGAGTGGGTGGTCCGTCTGGAGAACCGAACCAAACACCTGAAGAGTTTCAACGACAACTACCTGAAGAAACTGAAGTCGGCCGAACAGTCGTCATGAACTGAAGATAAACTGTGTCGTCATCACGTTGTTAATAAAGCAATAAAGTTATTTTTCCTCTTCTCGGCTTCCTGTTGTGAGATGTGGGTTGCGTTCTGAATCGCATACTTTCTACTATATAGTATGTAGAAAAAAGATTTAGGATGTCCCGATTCGTGTGGCCAGATTTCCACAATCCAGTGCGCACGTGAAGTGACGTCACATCGACGAAGCCTCCATATGAAAACAAACGGGGACGCGACGGATATAAAAGCAAGATCAATGCAATGTTATGATGAAATAAAAGAGTAAAAGTATGTCCCAATAGTATGCCTACTGCATCCTAACTAGATTATTTTTATCGTCGGATGTAGTATGTAGAATAGAAAAAAGAAAGAGTATGATTCGGAACGCAGCTTTGGGCTGTGTTCGAAAAGCCATTTTAGCGTCCTTCTCGTACTCATTCTGACGACAATTTGAGTATGTTGTGGTTGTGTATGCGAGTTTGTGTAGGCCGTAAATGCCAGTATGAGTACTAACTTCCGGGAAGATTTTGTGTATGGATCGACAGGTGACTTTTTCGGCATTCAGTCTTTTCAAACGGCATGCAAGTTTGTTTTTTAATTCTTTATTGCTTCTGTAGGTTCATAGAATAATGAACTGTAATGTCCAGAAAAACTTGGTGTAGACGAGAATTTATTTATGCAGAATCTTTCTTATAAAATCATTACATTATATTACATTTCTTATTGCTCTGTTCACATATAAACTCTTTCTACCATCCAACAAAATTAAATAAAATTGTACAGAATAAAATCCGTTTACCAAAAGCCAACAGTAAAGGTGGAGTCAGTGATTCTGGGGAACGCTTGTGGTCCAAATCACTTTTGTCAAAATCAGTGAATATCTCCTCACGTTCTTCTACTGGAAAAAAATCTAGTGTTAATACACAGCCTAGGCTCTGTAAATTGGTATGTAAACAAGGTAAGGTTAAAAAGGGGTCCGCTGTAGCTAGCAACATGCCCATTTACAGATCCTAGGCTGTGTGTTAAAACCAGATTTTGTGGATTTGGGTTTACAGGGGCTTTAAGTGCGATCCACCATTTACAATAAGAGTCCTCTCAAAGGGGAATGATGTACCTCACTACTCACTCACTCACCTCACATCACACATACACCACCACTCACATCACTCACATCACATCACCTCACACTCACACTCACACTCACACTACACTCACACTCACACTCACACTCACACTCACATCACATCACACTCTCACACACACACACCACTCACACTCACTCACACACTCACTCACTCACTCACCACTCACTACACTCACTCACTCACTCACTCACTCACTCACATCACTCACCACACAACACACACACACACACACACACACACACACACACACACACACACCACACACCACACACACACACACACACACACCACACACACACACACATCACACACACTCACCACACACCACACACACACACACACACACACACACACAACACACACACACACACAGCTTCTCAGTACAGGCTGTGCACAGGGAGGATAGAAATGTTCTTGGTCTTGTCCAGCAGTTTGTCTCTCAGCGCTGGACTCTTGACTTCACTCCAGACGTACAGAGGGTTTTCTACCGGAGGGGGTCGGGTCGGGGCGGTCCACTCTATCTGGAATAAACATCAAATCAAAACTGTTTTATTTCTACAGCCCAATATCACAATTAGACATTAGTGGGCTCTCCATGTAGCACTTTACATGTGGCACTTTGTTTAGTTTATTTGAAGCTATAGTGCTGATGTGATTCCTGTTGTTCTGAGTTTGTACCTTCATGGTTGAATGCACTTAATGGAAGTCGCTTTGGATGAAAGCGTCAGCTAAATAAAATGTAATGTAATGTCATTTTCACAGTCCGTACACACAGTATGACACCCCTCTGCTCGTTTTTTTATATTTTATTGTAGGTTATCATCTTACTGTTATTGTTGACATTCACAGTGTTTAAACAGCAGTCTGTTTGTCTATACTCTGCTCTAAGGTAAATAGGTGCATCTCTTCCCCATTTCATATCTGTCTCTCTATAAAAAACATAGCATGGGACTTGAAAAGTGGCAAAAAAGAAAGAATAGTCTATTCTACTCTATGCTATAGGTGGCATCTAAAAAAAAGCACGTCAATTCCCTCTACCTCAATTCATCTCTTTCTCTCCATCGGTCAAATAAAGCATGGAAAAGTGCCTGAAAAAAAAAAAATCTTGAAAAAAAGAAAAGAAAAAGTACCTTGTCTCCATCTTCATTGCGTGTGATTTGGTCTGGCACTAGGTTCACCAGTGTATTGAAGCAGAGGCCGTCAGTCTGTCCGTGCTGCCTGCCGTTGTGCTGCAGACTCAGCGCTCCCAGTACGTTGACGTCGTGCTGAGGGTAAGCTGAAGGCATGGCCTCCTGCACCACCATGTTACAGGCCCAGCTCACTGCATGGGTCTTTACTGCTGCAGCCACGGGGAGGTGGAGCGCCGGGGCTGAAAGGGGAAAGAGAGAAAATTATTGATTGACTGATTGTCTTAATTTACATGTAACATAGTAAACACCATTTTTTTTAAAGTTTTTTATTGGGCTTTTTTATGTCTTTATAATAGGCGAAAGCCACGCACGGAGCGCTCCGCGTTTAGAAAGACACATGGATGAAATGTGTCAGAGAGGGAATGACATAGCAGAGAACGACCCACGCTAGATTCTAACCGGTTCTGCTGTAAAGGAGGACTGAGAGACTTATTGTGTGCTAAGGCTCATTTTGTTTACATATTCTTGGTTTACATACCCGTTAACAGAGCCTAACGGGTATGTTGCTATCTACAGTGGGTTCAATTGGTTAACATATCCTCTGTTTACATACCAGTTTACAGAGTAGGCTCTAGGCTGTGTGTGAAAGTCAATGGAAGTTATAGCTCGTCCTAAATCCCTTTGAAACAGTTTTGATTTACATTATTTATTTCTATTAGTCTTTACCTTTGACGAGCAGCATCCAGATCTGACCGTCTGCGTTGGTGAAAACCAGGACGAGTCTCATCACCACGTGGCGACAGCTCACGTCTAACGGTAACGTGACGGGATGCCCGGATCCTGACGGTACCTGAAGGCAACACAGCAGTTAGCCCTTTAACTGCCGCAAGAAAAAAGCAATTTAAAAAGATTTTTTTTTGTATTTTGTTTTACCTTGGGTCAATAATAAACACAATCGGGGGAAGAAAAATAATCACACAGACCTAAATTATTATTATTATAACATGTTTATTAAAACAAACAAAACGTTTTTTGTGGTATCAATTAACATACTGTAATTCTGTCTGACAGGATGATTTGTCGAAAAAACTAACAAAAGGTTGAGCAGCAGTTAAAGGGTTAAAGTCAGTTCTTATATTCAAGTCCCCAAACATACAAACTAAAAGAAAGGTCGGACATATTTCACTTTGTGTAATGGAACTAGAATATATAGAATGTTGGAGCCATTATGCCACTCTTTTGTTTGTTTTATTTTGTGATATGTAGTTTTGTGTGTGACCACTGGGTGGAGCTTTGGGCTCAACTAAAAGCATATAGCTAATCAACGGGCACGGCCAGGTGTGTGTGTTTTGGGGAAAAGCAAACCGTTTGTACCGTGGCAGCGTGTCGCCTTATTTGTTTGCTCTGACTAAGTGATAAAATAAATGGGTCACAGCGCTCAAACCAGAAATATGTATCAGACATTTATTATGGGCACCACATCACGCATACGACAAGAGTTCTCCCACACCGCACCAAACCAAGGCTAATGTAGAGCCGGTTGTTAGGCTTTACATAGAAGTTTAATTTTTTCCATTATATTATAATTTCTTTAGGTGCAACTGCATATTCCTGTCCCCCAATGTCAAAACTATTCAGTCCCACAAACAGATGTAGTTTGTCCCAAGGTCTTTGACTTTACTAAAACACTTATTTTGTATCATTTTGGAGCAACCTGGCAAACAAATTTCCTTGGTTATGAATAAAGGTATATCTCATCTTAAGGACATACTTCACCGGTGGGAATACGAAGGTGTATTGAACTCTGAGATCCTATGTGGTATAAATGTGCAAACATCTTAGAAATCGGTCCATCCTAGCCTGAGAAAAGGCAGAAAGAATGTTTTATGGTCTCACTGTCTAACCCTAAATTTTACCATGCGTGACATCACACATGGGGAAATGTAGTGTTAGGATTAACAGGACAACTGGGCCAAGGGAAGACTGAATAAAGACTTAGGGAAGAAAAACCTCATTCATTATATTCTAATAGCGATTTTATAATGATAGAACGGCGGGTCCGTATGGGTGAAGTATTCCTTTAAGGTCTTACTTGAGTCCACAGTCGATAAGTTTGAGAATGTCCCGTCCTCTGAGTGGCAGCACAGACTGTCTGTCCCACCACGATCCCTGAAGAGACTCAATATCTGCTGCTGACGTGGTCTTCAAAACCCCACC
>CM047507.1:32220551-32325551 GCA_026122265.1 Ammodytes dubius | reverse complement strand
GCGATTCTGGAGAACGCTTGTTGTCAAACTGGCATGTTGTTAGCTACACTGGGCCCCCCTTTGGTTACATACATGTTTACAGAGCCTAGGCTGTGACACTGGATTAACACTGGATTTTATTTTGACGACAAGCATCCTCCAGAATTGCTGATTCCACCTTTAATTTCTAATTTTTTATTACAGTAAAATATGTGATTTTTTGGAAAACACAGAGAGAACAGAATAGGAACCAGTTTTTAATATGTCACACAAAATACAGCAAATGTATATTCATGATTATAATATATATTACAAAAAACATCATTGCAGTTATTGGTGCTACAGCAGCCAAAGTTATTAATGACACATACTATTGATTATTGATTAAATCAGTGACAAGTGATACATAAAACAAGTTAGATTTTCTCTCTCTTTCTGATGCTAAATAATAATAACAATCATTTTAAATAATCTGTGTTTTGGTTTTAAACTCCTGTAGAAACTGCAGCGCTGTGTAAACCAATGACTGTCTGTATTTAAGTATTAACTGGATTAACTCAGAGATAAATACCCAGAAATCACGTTTTACTGGCTATTTTTTTTCCCGTTTTAGCTTTAGACCGTTAACACAGTTTGTAAAAAGGTGAGAATTAAAACCACGAACCTTATTAGTGTAAAAATATCCGCGTTTGTTGGTTTGTTTTCATTCGGAGAAAATCGAGCTGATCTGTTTTGGTTTTCACAGCTGATTCCTGCAGACACACTGGAAGTGATCGCAATCTCCCGGTTCAAGGATTTCAAAGTACAAATATATGATTATATTTTCATTAATTGGACATCACTTTTACGATTGTTATTTGATTTAAAAACTTATTTATTTCTATGGTTGAATCTAAAATTATTTTCTCCACGATCGTTTTATTTTAACCCTTGTAATATTACGTCATTTTTGAATGGGTCTTTTATTGTGAAATCCCCATACAGGCAGTGGCCATGGTGTTGTAACGTTCGGTTTAAGGTCAGTCACAGGCTTTTTTACCACATGAGAAAAACGTTGCTGTTTACCCTCATATTTAGGAGATATTTATATGAACTAACTGATGATTCCGTGACGTAACGTAACAACAAGGTAAACATTTCTATTTTGGTTTAATTTGTTCGCATCGTTGACTTTGAACGTGTCTGTTGTTGTTTTGACTTCATTGAAACGTTATCAGCTGATTGTTTCTATAGTTACTACGACTTACTACGACTCATTGCTCCTGGCTGGTGCTTAAACATGACCCAACATTGTGTCTTGTTCAAATGTCTGATTAATCTACGTTTTTACCTTTTTTAATAATGTATTATCTTATAATTAAGGCCAGACTATGCAGTCATTCTAGCCTACTATCCATGAGGCAAACCAATTTTTTTTCAAGCACTGTTCAATTGAGATGTTTGTCTATTTTGCTTCCATAATGTCTTCTTTCATAGGCTGCTATTATAAATCAAAGGTATAAATTTACCTTTAGGTGTTTATTTGACTAAACCTTGTCTGTTTATGTCTGTATTTTTCTCCTATACAATCATCTTTTCAACAGCCATTATCTCAAAAATTCTTTCAATACTCTGAACCAAACATCTTACCTTCTAAAGCACTTACATCAACTAAACTTTCCATAATCATTCTTAGAACTATTCTGAAGGTTATTACAGAAGGATTTGTTCCTATGTTGTTAATAGTCTGATTTATGATGAAATTAGTATTTAGACATCCTGGAAACACATCCTTTACATGTAGGTTTGTATCTTTTTATTTTTAAAATGAAAAAAGCCTGTATCCAAAATCTGTTCTGAAAAACTTTGGACACTAAGATGTTGTACAATGCGTCATCAAACATTTAGATTTCTGTTTTTTAAATGAGAAGTAAGTACTGTATATACACCCTAGAGCAATACACTGCAGGTGAATAGGTTAACATTTTCACCTTAAAGATATCATCATGAAACTTTGCCAGTTGATTACTGACATTAAAACAATATTTTTTGTATTTATTTATTTTTTGTTTGAATAAACTTGCAAATTTGGCAATGTCTAACTGCATATTTTCTCACACAGTAGGCTATACTCAAAAAGACTAAACTATATATTCCTGAATCCTACGTTTTATCGCTTCACAATCCTTAAAACTCTGTGTTTCTCTCTTTCAGTCAAACATCTTCTCAGCCAATCAGAACGTCTCCTGGATAATGACGAGGCGAGGTCGTTTGTAGGATCAGAAAACAGAAAAACCTCAACACAGTGGAGCTCCGTGGTGCGTTTAAGGACCTTTATGTGCAAAACAACAACAACAACAACAACAACCTAACAACAACGTGAATACAACATTTTACTCTCTGACAGGAAGAAGTTTTAATAGGCCTATGACATTCACAGCAAGTTTTGGGTTATGAAGAGTTAAGAAAGTATAATTGGATATATTTTGAGTTAGTTGTTGTTTTTTCCACATTAACTTGTAACAATAAATGTGCCACATTTAATAAACATTTTAAAAGTTAAGTTGATTTAAAAAAATGTAAATCAATCAATTTAAGTGTTATGATTGTACACAAAGGTTACACATATTTCAAAACAACTACTGTATATCTTCTTCCTGGTAAATATAATATTCTTGCTGTAGCTTCATCTTTACACTCATGACTCGATCAGGGTTTAAGATTGTCCTCAGTCTGAGTCTGTGATTATTAATTTAAACTGTCATGAGAAATGTTTTAAGTAAACAGTTATCTTCTGAGTGCTGAACTTGCTATGATTCTCTGTCCTTTAAAGGTGTAGTCAGTGATTCTGGAGAACGCTTGTTGTCAAAATCATTCTTTGTCAAAATCAGTGAATATCTCCTCATGATCCACTACCTGTCTGTACTGTGTGTGCGCTGAAGAAAAATCCAGTGTTAACAAACAAAGGAGGGCCCACCGTAGCTAGCAACATGCCTGTTTTAGAGCCGCCCTAGACTGTGTAAAGTAGCAGATAGCAGAACGTGACGACATATTCACTCCTTTTGACAAAAAGGGATTTAGACAACAAGCGTTTAGAATTTATTTTATTGTAAATATTACTGAATTTATTTGACCTAGTTTTATCCTTTTGTACTAATTGCATTGTATGTTGAAGAGAAGCGTAATTTTGATTCCTCTGTATGGGTGGCACCTATTGTAGAAATTGACAACAAAGCGACTTTGACTTGACCTTTATGATTTGTTTTGATTCACTAGGAAGGATATTTGGGCTCCGATGGCGCGTCACAGTAAGCTCCAGAAGCAGGTGCTCTCTCTGTACCGTCAGTTCCTGCGAGCGGGTCGGGACAAGCCGGGTTTCATCCCCAGGATCCGAGACGAGTTCAAAGAAAACGCTCAGATCAAGAGAACGGACGTGATGCACATCGAGTACCTGTACCGGCGCGGACAGAGACAACTGGAGCAGCTACAGGACGTCAACACCAAACAGCTCGGCTCATTCTCCAAACCTGTGGACAAGAGCTGACCAATTACCTCTCAATAACAACACATAGATTAGCCCTGCATTCCAAATCACATACTATCTACTATTTAGTATGGTAGAAAAAGATTTAGGATGTCCCGTTTCTTATGGCCAGATTTAGGATGGTTAGAAAGAGATTTTTAGTGTCGAAAACAGCATCCTATTTGGGCGATTCTGACCCATAATCCAATGCCTCCATATGAAAACAAACGAGGATGCGACGGATATAAAAGCAAGAGGCAAGATTTTTCTTATGATTTCTTTTTCTTTTTACTACACTACCCACTAAAGTTCAGAAGGGTATTAGGACCACGGGAGAGAAAAAAAAATCAGATAAGGAAGATTTTTTCATTATGTCGAGAAATGTCAAGAATATATGAATACTGCAACATGCATTGGAGTTAGTGGGGCATCTGGGGTATTTTCAGCATACTGCATTTGACGTGCATGTATTGAGACATCCTAAATCTTTTTCTGGCATTCTAAATAGTAGAAAAGTATGGGGATTGGATCTCAGGGCAGATATTATATATATAAATACCTCTGAAAGACTGTCATGCTCCTGCTGCCTTCAAGTACAGTGGGAAAATGAATGTTAAGTGTGAAGAAAACATGAAGTGATGAAGATAAACGGCTGTAAATACGCTAATAAAAACTGTTTTCGAACGGGTCTAGTTTGTATTATGTTGAAATTAGGTTTTGATTTTAAAAAATCATATTGTTTTCCCTTTTATTAGGCTATTGTATTACTTTTTTTTAATCATGCAAAATAAAGATTTCAATTATTAATTTGGTCATTAAGGTCGCTTCACTTTTTTAATGTTGTAATTGTTATTATAAATGGATAGGCTGCAATTGCCATTGTTTGCGTTTTAATCTACATTTAATAACCCATAATGACGGAGTGAAAACATGTTTTATTTTTTTATTTTTTTTATGAAACATGAAATCTCCTAGGCCTATTTATTGAGAAATAACAGCTTTGGGTCTTCTTGGATAAGATTATGAGCTTTTTAAAAACCTGGATGACACAAAATACTGTCCGTTAAGAAATAAAAGTGATTTGTAAATAGGCCTTCATTAATACATACATTTTTAGTACCGAAAATTAAAGCTAGTCTCATGCGGTTGAAAAATTATTCAAATGACTGATCGAACAACCTAGTGGTAGCTAGAGTGAGCTAGGCTACTTAGCAGCACTAAAGTTGCCACATCAATTCATGTATAGGCCTATATTTACACCGTACAATATCAAAGTTCAAAATATCAAATATGAGATATGAGCAGATGAAAATGTTCCATTGAGCCTACCATTATCACAGTTGATTTCGTATCACTCAGTGGCATATCTAAAATTATGCTATAAACTACATTGTTCTGTTTGTAGTGTAGAACAGCCAGAACTATTATACTGTAATACTTTGTGTAGTTTTGTAGACGGCTTTGTTTTTGTTTATAGAGAACGGACGCCATCTTGTGGAGCCCCTGCGAACGTGAGTCGTGCACCCCGAAATTATTCATCTTTAACGGCTCCGATGTTTTGTGTTTTTTACATTAACAAACTCTGTTAAAATACGAGAATAACTTCATTTTTAAAGACTTTTTTATAATGTGTTTTAATTCACAAGAGCTTCCAGTTACTACAGTAAGTGATCACGTGTCTATTTTACTCGTGTGCAAGTTGTTAAAAAGTGAAATTTGTCAAGCATCTAAATATGAATGAATCACGTAACTTCATAATCTCGCTTCAAAAATGATTTTATTTTTAATTCTTCTGTATTTTATAGATGTAGTTGCCACCGAAAGAGATGAGAAAGATATCATGCTATAACCAGTTAGCCTACACTGTCATTTATTTAACCTATATGTCAAATCTGTTTACCGTGTCCCAGTTTAACGTATTTTATGGAACTTTGGCACAAATTAAGCTAGCTGTAGCGTGACAGACCTAACATTTGTCTGTTAGATGGCGGTTTGACATTGCCGGATGGTTGGACGCTGCAGATGGGGTGGAGTGGGGCTCACTTGCCCGGAGGAGGCTCACCGATGTCGGGGAGAGGAGGTGAGGTGTTGCTGGAAGTAGCGTCAGGCAAACTAGGAATCTGCTTAGTAGCGCCCCACTATATAAATCCCCTATTCATTTTAACATTTCAGTGTCTGATGGAAACTTGTTACTGGACAAGTTATACAATAATAGACTATATAATAATGCTGTTTTTTTTTTTTTTTTTTTTTTGTAGAGGAGAGCATTTTTGATGAAACCACAAATCCCTAAACTAATCCATTTGGTAAATCCAAAACCAACAGAGACAATTTGACACCTAAAATATTAATTAAAAAATCATATTAGTTTAAAAAAATTGATCCATCCCTCTCAAATCAATCTTATGAACCAACACACAAATGTATACGGCCATAATATGTCAGTCCACACAACCTTATCACAGTTTTTAAGGATGACTGTAATGCTGCTGTCATTCATTTGATAGTGAGATTGATAAACAAAGATATAGTGATACATTGATTGAATTGGTGATGACAGCGTTCAATTTTAAATTAGAAAATTATTTTTGCTATACACTGAATATATTACATTTTACTGGCTATACACTGAATATTACATTCTACTGATCACCTGGACAATATACAGTTTATACAGGAGAAAGCAAAGTTTCTTAATTTTCACTGTCTTTCCAGTGTTTTATTGAAACCATTTCTTCCCACTCCATCTTCACCACAGTGTGTGGAGTATTTCCCAGCTGATCCAGGGGCGCAGCGTCCAGACTTCAGGTTGAGGTAGGACTGTTTTTATTTGTTACTAATTTACTCTACTGCAGTGGACTTGTGGGCTTGATATCAAACAGCAACCTGCAGGTTAAAAGTATAGCCAAATTTATTCATTCCAATTTCCTGGAATTTATCATTTTTAAATAATTGTTTAATTAAACCTGCAGTGTGTAGAATTCTGGGTTTTATTTCCTAGCAGACTTTGTAGAAAACAATTTTAATATCCATAAGTACGTTTAATTTAGTGCATAATAGCTGAACATTTTTATTTAATTTTTTTTTCCCTTAGAAAGGGTCTCATATATGTCCATATTTCTCCATACCTTGGACCAAGGCCTTGTTGCCGCCATGTTCAGGTGCATTGTTTATAATTTAGAATTGTTCTTGTCCTTGAAGGCCACTGTAGCTTCTGTTATTATTCAAAAGGGTTGGGGTTACCCAGGGAGCGTTGCATTCTAGAACTTTCTAGAAGTTTCTTGATGATGTCATATTACACACTGCACCTTTAACTGCAGGATTTTAGATGTTTTACAAGATATAAGGGCATAGGGGCACTTCTCATAAAAGTTGTTTTTCCCCACATTAGTTGGTTTTGATCAGATTCTGCCTCTGTGCAACGTGCAGTAGGTGATAGTGAGTCTGAGCAGTATTTAAATCACTAGTTGTACTTCATATTTCACCAGCTTCATCATAGTGAATTATTGTTTTTGTGCACAATAATTGCACAATATCACCCTGTCATGACATCAAGTATTTTTCGTGCCGTGGTGTTTTTTCGTTCAGATGAAAAAACAAGGCTTTTCTGCTGAATTTATATCATAATACGTGGTCGTGTGCGGCGTTAATTTTATACAAGAGGACACATCTGCTTCATTTGATCCACCGTCAGCAGCAGCTTTTCTTACTTCCATGTTGGATTCATCTCAATAAAAACATGAACTATGCACCGAAAGTCTTGTTTTCATATGTTTTTTTTTTAAACTCCCAGTTATTAAGCATAATGATTGTAAGCAACATGTGGGAAGTAGTTATTGTCGCAAGGCAGCATTGCTATCTTGTAAAACTTGCCATTTGATAACGTTTAATTGGTAACTAGTTTGCTAAAATTTTAAATGCTAATGACATTTTTTAACCAGAGGGTGGCAGCATTGCCTTAAGACTACACAACATTGTCATTGTAAAAACTCTGAGAAAAAACTTAATGTAAAAGCACAGAAGGGCATCAGCAAAGACAACAGTGGGCAGAAGCAAAACTCACCACCACAGACTTGTATCTAGTCTGTGTAAAACAGGCAGTTAGTATAGAAGTGACTTAGGCAAACACTATCTTACTATATCAGTAATTTAGTCCTGTGCTGAACCATTACTGTAGGAACCTGAAGTTAATTACTGCATCAGGCTGCAAAAAGCTGTGCAAAAAGTTGTGCAAAAAGCTGTGCAAAAAGTTTTTTTTTTAGACATACGATTCCATGTTGCAATTGTTTTAACTTTTTCCTGTATAGTAGTGCTAGATTATTCTAATTGTTTTAAGGTGCAGTAAATACAAAAAATAAACTGTTAAGTGGTTTAGTATGTCCTGTGCAGGTAAAACAACCATGTGACCTCTGAAGAGTTTTTCTGACTTCAGTATTAATGAGAGTCCACACTGAACTACACGGGAATCACTTTATTTATCTTTTATAATGATAAACAAAAAAACAAAAGATAAAATACAGAACAAACCAGTCTAAACATTCAGCTGAATTATGTCCTTTAGTTGATGTAATCAATTGTAAATCACAATTTTTTTTACACGTAACAAAAAAAACATCTAAGCCTAAATTGTCATTAATGTCATTCCTCATCATTATGAACTTGACAAACAGTTTAAATCATATAATTTCATATTTAATATTTGCTGTTTTGACTATCACAGAGAAAGCAGTCTGAAGGAAATGTAAAAATATATCTTAATATAACAAACATCATGTTTTCTTATATTCCAGAGAAAATTATCATTTTAATAAGCCATCAGAGATCCCAGCTGTTAGCCTTTCTATACCAAGCTTTTTTCAGATTTTTAATCTGTAGGTAATTTCATAAACAAGTCTAAGAAAAGAAAAAACAGCAATCGAGATTCAGATCATTGCTTTGACCCTTTCTAACAATAATCAAATTATCAAAGGTGAAAAAGTAAAATAGGTAAATACACATCTCTACCATTTTATGCTGATTTCACTAAACAGAAAACATGCTACCAAAATAAGATCCTGAATGTTACAGAATAAACAATAATTTTGAGTGATATTCTAATAGGCTGAAATCAACATTTTGTCCAACACAAGAATACAGAAAACTCTTACAATCTATACTTGAGTTGACCCAGAAAACTGTCCCAAACCATTTTTTTTCAGATGTAATGACAATCCTAAAAAAAAACTCTAATACTTTTACACTGCCTTTTAAAAGACCCAGGGGTGCTACACACATAGTGAGGCAGACAAAACAAATAATAGAGAACTGAAAAAAGAATAACATTGATATAAGGGGCAAACATAAAAATTAACTTAAAGCTGGGGTGGAGGATTTGGGGAGAAAATGGCAGTTGGGATAGAGATTTGAATCCAAATACCTCAACCGCTCCACTTGTTCTCTTTGGTCCCTCCCCTATCGTCCCTCCCTGACACGCTCTACACCAACAAAGTCGTGCCAAAGTGAATGGACAGTCTCAACAGCCAATAAGAACAGAGAATTGGAGTCTCGCTCTGATTGGTCAAAGTGTACAGCTCATGTTAACTTTGACCAATCAGAAATCACATACCCCAGCTTTAACATGAAAAGACACAATAAAAAAAAAACATTGAGATTTTTCATCATAACAGCAGGTTAGACATTGTTGAAACTTTGACAGAGGTTTGGCTTAATTACTGGGTTTATCATTAACAGCCACCTTGACATTATGACATGATAAGATATTTACATACACACACACATTGATTACATGATACATGAATAAGAGCTACTGATAACAAACTCTGCCTTCTCTATATTAGGCCAGATTTTAGAAAAGTGTCCAAAGATGCAGTGATGCGGATATTGGAAGGATGGGTCTGCCACACTGAAAACTCTGTCTGATAGGGACTGGGGTGCAAGGGTAACAGAGTTTTTTGAAGGAGATGTGGGACCTTACCAGAAGCCAGTGAAGGTGTATGAGTGATGTTATGCCAAATTCTTCACATTTTGAGTAATTAAAATCAAACGATCCAAAAGAATAAGGAAGTGCATCTGAAACTGCTCTGTTGTGAAATCTACATAAAACAGTACCTCATGAAATCCCACACCATGATGATTTTTGTTTGGCTTTGAAGTCATTGGACTCTTCAGCTTTCCTTCTGGCTGCTTCTTCAAATCGCTTCTTCATATCCTCTATTTTTTGGTTATAAATCTTCTCAAGCTCAATTTTCAGCTTTTCCTCTTGTTCATTTCTCTTTCTGTCCTCTTCCTGTCTTTTCTTTCGTGACTTACTTTTTCCTGTTCATGTTCACGTCGTGACTTGTTAAGTCTTTCTTCTTTTTGTTTCCACGTTTGTCTCTGATGTTCTTCCTGTTGTTTTCTTTTCATGTCTTCTCTCAATTCTTGTTTCATTCTCTCCTCACATTCCTGTTGTTTTCTTTGAAGTTCCTCCCTCCCTCTCTGGATCTCCTCGTCCTTCTCCTTCAGGATCCTCCCCATTTCTTTCTGTATTGCTGCCTCAGCCTCTTGCAGCATCTCATTGGTGTAGCAGCTGCCTCCATTTTCCTTCACCATGGTGTCAATCTTGGTTATCAGCTCACTGACTTGTTTTCGGTTTTGTTTATCACGGTTATTGAACACATGGTATCTTCCTCCACAGTCAGCGATCAGTTTCTTAAAGGAATCAGCACATTCGTTTTGAATATATTCTTCAAGGGTTTGATTGTCATCCTCCAGTGAATCTCCTCTTGTGAAAAGAATGATGGTGTATCTTTCAGCATTCTTCCCAAAGCCTTTCTTGATAAGTTTTAACATCTCCTTCTCCTCTGGTGTCAATCTGCCGATTTGTAAAACCAAGAGGAAGACATGTGGTCCTGGAGCCAGAAGACGTATGCATTTTACCATCTCTTCATTTACTTCTTCATGGGTCAAACTTGTGTCAAATAGACCAGGAGTGTCGACCACAATGACATGACGACCATCCACCTCAGTCTTTTCTTTCTGACACAATTTGGTGACTGATGTTTGGCTTGATTTGGCTTTAAAAGGATTTCTTCCCAGAATGGTGTTTCCTGAAGAACTCTTTCCACTGCCAGTCTTCCCTATCAGCACAATCTTGAGACTCTCTGGGCTCTGCTTCTCATCACCACCTGTAACATCAAAAGGAGAGGGGTTACCTTAGATATTCACACTTGCTACAGAATATGCTCAATGCTGTAATCAACATGTTTTGGGACATAGAATGTACTTACAAGTGATCTGGTTCTTCTGTCTCAGCATCACAAGTTCAACATGTTGCCTGTTGATCTGTTCCATTTGTGCATATGCAAATGTTTCGAATGTGTAGCAGTATGGTTTAGTTTTAGATTGACTATTTGTTTGGATCATATGCAACAGCTCTGGGATCTGCTGCTTGTCCTTGATGTTGAGAACGAGATATCTTCCTCCACAGCTCTGACAGAGCTCCTGGAGCTCCTTGTTTTTCTCTACTAAGTTAACAACATCTAGCGCTGTAGGATCTGACTCCACAGTGAACAGAGTCATAGTGAAGTCATTGACTCGAGAGCTGAATATGTTCTGGATGGTCTTTAACTCGGCCTTGTCTTCATCAGTGAGGGGACCCACACGTAGCACCGGAACAAAGGCATGGACGCCCTCAGGATCACAGAGGGAGATACACCTGAGTGACTCCTCCGTCACTGCCTCCAGAGGTTTTTCATACAAGGCAGGCAGCTCCACTAGGGACACCCGACGTCCACAGACCTCTCCCTGATGTTTAACACACTCTGATGAGTTGGAGACTGAATTAAGCTCTGTCTGGCCTAGAATGGCCTTAGCTGCTGAAGTCTTTCCTACTCCTTTCCTCCCTAAAAGAACCAGATTTAAAGCTGGTTTGATGGATTTCATGACTAAACCTGCATCTCCACCCTCAGACACCTTACAGGTAACATGCTCTCCATTGTTCTCCTTTGCAGTTTGACCCAGGCGTGTTAACAGCTCTGGAAGTTCAAGGTTCTTCTGCTCTAAGGATCTGTAGCTACACATTCTGATAATGTCTTTCAAGGGCTGATATGGTACATGTTGGTCCCTGAAACCTGCACCGTTCTCTCTGGGTGTTGATATCAGAACAAATGAATGATCAAATGATTTATCACTGAATAGTTGAAGAATTTTGCAGAGCTTCACTTTTTGATGCTCTGTGAATTCTTCAGGCTGTATAACCAGCAGGAACACATGAGGTCCAGGTTCAGAGAGACTCTCACATTTTTTCACATGTTTTTCCAGTTTATGTTGGGAGACGTTGGGATGCAGCAGATCTGGGGTGTTGATCAGAACTATTTCTTTCTCCTTAAAATTTTCTTTGAAAGTCACAAAGTCTGGTTTTCCTTCAGAGTTGAACTTATTTTGTCCCAATATAAAATTCCCTACTAAACTCCTCTCAGACCAGCTGTTGCCCAGCAGAATGACCCTCAGTTCAGACACTAAAAAGAAAAAAACAATTGAATTAGAAAAACATACTCAGAGTATAGACGGGTTTCTGTGCAACATCATTGCATGTATGCATGCGCATCACAAGGGCAGAAAGCCAACTCTTCCCCATTGTTTTCTACAGGAGCCAGAAGCAAAGCAGAAATTACCAGCAGTTTTTAGTCTAGCAGCAAGTGCTCAAAAAAGGCTTTAGTTTTCGAGATACCCCTACCCGAGGTAGAACAAACCTCAACAATGATTTTTTTTATCTTTAGAATGTCCTGTTCATGAAACTGATTGTTGAGCATTTTTATCTTTGGGGGAAATGTGTTTTTTTGGTTATTCTTTAGAACTACCCCACTCCCTCAAAAAGAGCCAAATTAGGCCATTCCGAATAGGGGATATGTGACAAAAAAGTCCATAACTTGGGAATGCACACTCTTTTCTTCATCAGATTTGCTGAGGTACTAACCAGGTGTCTGTCCCACATCACCAAAAGGTTAAAATGTAATTTAGCAAAACATTTATTGAAATAGGGTCCTGTATACATAGCTTTAGTTTAGACGGAAATAGTACTTTTGTTGTGATAGGAAAAGAGGGTTCCTTTACTTTTCTCTCACATATCACCAAAACATAAATCCCTACCAAATATACCATTTATGTGTTGTCTAGGATGGTATTGAACAATAACCAGTGGTTGTATGAAGATATCTATTACAGTTACATTTCTAATGAGATTTCTCTAGAAGTACTCCTGCACTGAAATAGCCAAATTTGGACATTCCAAATGGGGGATAGGTGGCATAATAGCCTATAGTCCAGCTGATATGTGAATGCATTGTGCTTTGGCACACTGATAGAGCATGCCCTAAGGAAGATTTTTTGCTAAAGGGCCATCGCCAATTTTTCCTATGGCCCACGGCGGCCATCTTTGAAAATGGGCACCAGCAACTGTTATAATACCAGTAGCTTGGGTTGTAGAGCACCTAGGATCATGATTATGGTGTCTAATCCTACATTTTCAAGGATGGACAAGGCAGTGGTGCTATTTAAAACATGCTAGAAAGTACCCAACTTCATATATCTGGCATTCAGGGAACTAAATTGTGGTAAAACCTTCAAATATTAGCGGAGTTATGCATATTTTCATGAATTACATAATCAGTTCATGAGTTGTATGCTGACCTTCTATGCTTACAAGTAAATGTCTATTTCAAAGCCTGACCAATACATCAGTTTAGCCTGTTTGAGTGGTGTACTTGCTATTATATCTGTGTAACCCACTCTGAGTAAGTCAATATTGCTCTAGGTTCCGAAGGAGCTAAGTGATATAAACAGTTACCACAATGAAAGTACCAGGCAAGGTAAGTTTACGAGAGCAGCCCCATCAAGTATGTTGACCTGTACTATGGGGTTGGATTTGTTCACTTGTGATGAAATCAGGTTCTCCAAACAGCCAACCAAGTCTGACTTGGTTCCAGTTCTTAGCTTGCCCATTTGTGACAATGCCAGTGGACATGCTTGGTTTTTCGTGCTAAAAAGTAATCCAGACTTCAATTATGTATCCGGGATACAATATAAAGCCTAGAGAACAGGGAGCAGTCACTCTTCAGGGATGAGAGCTGTTGTTGGGACCTGGACTTCTCTCTGACTGGAGGCCTGCTGAATAAAGGGAGGTTGTTCCTTTTGATGTTTTCTTTGGTTGGCTTTGTCTGGTTGACAGTTGCAACATCCCCAGTATCAAGTACAAGAAGATCTACAGTGCTCTTTTCACAGAATGGATTGCCCATGTCTTCTACACTCACTGAACACTTCATTAGGTACACCTGTTGAATTGCTTATATGGACAAAAAGCTAATCTTCCAATCACTGGTCGCAACTCGATGCATTTAGGTATGTGGACGTGGTCAAGACAAAATGCTGAAGTTAAAACTGAGCATCAGAATGGGGAAAGGGGGGTTTAAGCGACTTTTAAAATGGCATAGTTGATGGTGCAAGGCAGGATCGATCCATGCTTTCATGTTGTTTACTCCAAATTCTGACCCAACCATCTTACTTTCGCAACCAAATCAAGACTCATCAGACCAGAAAAGACTTTTCCAATCTTTCATTGTCCTGTCTTCTGCTGCTGAACCTTTGGTTGGTCGCGTTTTGTGTTCAGAGATGGTATTCTGTATACACTGGTTGTAACAAGTGGTTATTTGAGTTAATATTGCCTTTCTATCATCTTGAACCAGTATACCTATCCTCCTCTGACCTCTGACATCAACAAGGCATATTCATCCACACAAATGCCGCTCACTGGGTATTTTTTATTTTTCGGGCCATTCTCTGTAAGCCCTAGAAATGGTTGTGCATGACAATCACAGTGGATCAGCAATTTCTGAAATACTCAGACCAGCACTTTTGGCACCATCAACATTTACATGTTCAAAGTCACTTAAACCCCCTTTCTTCCCCATTCTGATGCTCGGTTTTAACTTCAATAAGTTGTCCTGTCCAGGTCTACATGCCTAAATGCATTGAGTTGCTGCTATGTGATTGGCTGATAAGTTATATGTGTTAACAAGAAAATTAAGGGCTGTACCTATTAAAGTGGCCGGTGAGTGTATAGCGCTAGTTAGTTCTTTAACTTCTCTTGCAAACGCCAATTGTGCATGTTTGGTCTACTCGTGGTCCCTGGTGTCATTCGCCCTTCTCTTCTCAGTGGATGCCTCAAACTCTCCAACCACACTTGCCATCTCGCGGCCAGACATTATCCAGCGTCGCAGAGCTGCAGGGTTCTCTGCAAGTCCCACAACACCACCGGTTGGTCAAAAGCTGAGAAGCAGTGTGTTGTTTTCTTCACAGCAAAGTTTCCTTTCAGAAACTGCTCATGGACATCAGGATGTGTATCCTACAGTGAAATCATGCCACACAAGTGGACTGGTATTCATCTGGCATAGTGGGTGTGTCCCAAAGCAAAGAACCAAAGCACGATCTTGGTCAGTGCATCTATATAGAGTAGGAAGTTGGCCTCTCTTATTGATTGCACATAGATCATTTACTCTATTTACAGCTGCAGGACAATGGACCAGAAGTGGAACTGGGGACATGACAAAGCCTTTCACTACACCAGTATTCCAAGGACAGAGGATTATGACTCTCCTCCTGTTCATTTATGTACTCGGTGAAAGCCCTCTGCAAGAGAAGGTATAGGCTGCTGGCTGTGACCTTATGAACATGGCAGAGGCGTCACGTGACAGGCTTTCAGAAATGAATCTGCTGTCCCTGTTGTAGCAACTCCAGCTTGCACAAGTGCTCTACACACGCTACCTTCCAAGATAATGCCAAGTACCTTGAGTGCTGCCATCTCAATGTGGAACCCACCAAACATCACAATAAAGTTATCTTCACCATGAGCTGCTGGCCAAGTCCACTGGATTTGTTTTGCCACTGCATACAGAGGTTGATCCAGAGTGATGATTGATACCTGACCAGGATTCATAATCTCCACTGGCTTCTTCACCACATTCATAGAATGGCGTATCATGGCGAACGGTTTTGGCTTGGTCACACTACATTGTGTAATTCTTGGTGTTAACAATGTTTTTATGCTATAGTATGATTATTGTATAACATTTAGACAGAGTGAGATCCACTGTGAAGATCCCTCTCCATTGATGGCGAGCCTCCCAGTGTGATCCTTCCAGGCCGAGGAAACGACCCATGAAATGCTCCACATGTGGTATGGCCGTACCAGTCGCCAGGATTCACACATCCATTGGACTACTACACATGTCCTTTCCAAGAACTGTCACAGGACCAGTTACAGCCATTTTAACAGAGAACCACTGACAGTGGATTAATTAACCGGAAGTGATCACCAAACAGACTGACTAAAAGGACTATTGACAACACTTGTTTATTTTATATGGCCCATGTTTTTATTTTCAAATGATGTATATGCAAATGTGTTTTGGGTGTTACCTACAACTCTATGTGAGTAAACGTTACTGCTTGCAACTTACCTTGCCTGGTACTTTCATTGTGGTAACTGTTTATATCACTTAGCTCCTTCGGAACCTAGAGCAATATTGACTTACTCAGAGTGGGTTACACAGATATAATAGCAATTACACCACTCAAACAGGCTAAACTGATGTATTGGTCAGGCTTTGAAATAGACATTTACTTGTAAGCATAGAAGGTCAGCATACAACTCATGAACTGATTATGTAATTCATGAAAATATGCATAACTCCGCTAATATTTGAAGGTTTTACCACAATTTAGTTCCCTGAATGCCAGATATATGAAGTTGGGTACTTTCTAGCATGTTTTAAATAGCACCACTGCCTTGTCCATCCTTAAATGTAGGATTAGACACCATAATCATGATCCTAGGTGCTCTACAACCCAAGCTACTGGTATTATAACAGTTGCTGGTGCCCATTTTCAAAGATGGCCGCCGTGGGCGCCATAGGAAAAATTGGCGATGGCCCTTTAGTAAAAAATCTTCCTTAGGGCATGCTCTATCAGTGTGCCAAAGCACAATGCATTCACATATCTGCTGGACTATAGGCTATTATGCCACCTATCCCCCATTCGGAATGTCCAAATTTGGCTATTTCAGTGCAGGAGTACTTCTAGAGAAATCTCATTAGAAATGTAACTGTAATAGATATCTTCATACAACCACTGCACTGTAAGAAATTTCCCTGTAAAAAAACATTAATCAACTGGCAGCAGGGTTGCCATTTTCTTACTGTTAAATTAACATTATTTGACTGTCACTAAAATTGACAGGATTATACTGTTAATGAAAAAAGGGATGAACCTGGACTAAATGTTTGTTATGTTGCTGTTTGCACCGTGAGCGAAGGGGATGTTATATTTCATTGGGCAGATGTGTTTCATTCCATATACGTTCACAATGTCCCCTATTTGTTCAAATGCTAAACACAGAGAGCAGCTTCTGTTTGTTACTTCAAGACACGTTTTACAATATATCAAGTTCAATGGAATGATTAATTTCTATTGTAAATTGTCTCCTGAGTTGAACTAGGGATCTTGTTTAAGATTTCCACTAACCGTTTGTTATAACCAAAAATAACAGTTAGTTCAGACAGAAATGTTTTATTTAAACAAAATGCATAGTGAGGTAATGGAATGAAACATCCCCTTTACTGAGGGTGCAAATAGCAACATAACAAACGTTTAGTCCAGTGCAAGTCATTGTGGGAAAGGGGGCGTCTCTACAATACACTTTGTTGTGCTTACTTGATTTATCTAAGACAATCTGTTTCCTTCATTCTACTGAGTAAACACAACTCTTCAGTTAAGTAAGACTAACTTGGTTTAATTATGTTAACTGCAATTTCCATTTCCAAGTAGATATAACTCAACTTTAAGTAAACTTAATCAGAGGATATAAAGTAAACAACACTTAATAGTTAAGATGTGGATGGATGAGGATTAATGAAGAAAATTGTATGAGCTTCACATGTGCAGACAGCTCACGTCAAGTTGTCCCTTCCAAGTTTGATGGTAAATTAACAGGAAAGTTCAGTATTTTTGAAAAACATTACCGTTCCGTAAAATAACAGCAAAGGACTGTAATTTAACAGACTGCCTTTTATTTTAACAGTTAAATGCTGTTTTTATAAATAACAGGTTAATGCTGTTGAAATCCTGCTGTAAATTTACAGCAATTGTTTACAGTGTGGTTATTGTTCAATAGCATCCTAGACAACACATAAATGGTATATTTGGTAGGGATTTATGTTATGGTGATATGTGAGAGAAAAGTAAAGGAACCCTCTTTTCCTATCGCAACAAAAGTACCATTTCCGTCTAAACTAAAGCTATGTATACAGGACCCTATTTCAATAAATGTTTTGCTAAATTACATTTTAACCTTTTGGTGATGTGGGACAGACACCTGGTTAGTACCTCAGCAAATCTGATGAAGAAAAGAGTGTGCATTCCCAAGTTATGGACTTTTTTGTCACATATCCCCTATTCGGAATGGCCTAATTTGGCTCTTTTTGAGGGAGTGGGGTAGTTCTAAAGAATAACCAAAAAAACACATTTCCCCAAAGATAAAAATGCTCAACAATCAGTTTCATGAACAGGACATTCTAAAGATAAGAAAAATCATTGTTGAGGTTTGTTCTACCTCGGGTAGGGGTACCTGAAAATCTGAGGGCCCCTCCTGCTAGTCTATTTTGTCCGTTTGCTAAAATAAGTAGAAGAATATTGCTACGGGCCATTAAGAGGGAGGATTGGGGTCCCGGTGTGTGACTCTGCCACTCAGTCAGCTGTAGGGATGCATCACGTACGTAGATCCCTATGCATGTAGACACGCACATCGTAAAGTTTACTGTTTAGTGCTTGTTTCAGGATATGTTCTTTTAAATGAGCCTGAATAATGTATTTAGGTAATCAGTGTAGTCCAAGGCTTGTAATCGGCCGCTATCATTTCTGTACCAGAGCTAGCTAACTAGGCTATAGACTATAGCTGCTAGCTGCCCTACGTTTCTCCTCTCCTGTCGTGTAAAGTAGCCTATGTTTGAATTAAAATCATCTGTCTTTTTTCCCCCTTATTAATATATGTGGCAGACTGTTAATTAGCCTCGTTGTTAACATTTTTACTTTGACTTAGTTGGCTCCTGTTGTAGACTTTCCCAACAACCAACATAATGGGGTGAATTTAGCGAATATACTGTATATGGACATTTCATCATGTTTTTTTTCTGATCTGTGATGCAGATCACATGAAAGACAAAAGGAATTTAGTTTTATTGGTATGCGTGTGCACCCAGTACTGTTTGTATACAAGAAACCCGTCTATACCGATACAAATTATACAGTAGGATTAATTGCCAACAAGGCACAGCTTTTAAGGCAGACTTAAGTAAATGTGTTCTCATTTTGAAACTTCCAAATCACTAGTGAGCTTGCAAATATTTAATCAATTATAATCCTAACTGAGTTCAGTATTACTCACCGTCAGGTGGCAAAAATTGAAAACTGTTGCTCCGCTTCACAGGTTGCATGTCATCTGTCAATGACAGGATACAGGACATTGATTTATTCATATATTTTTTTTTAAGTTGATAATTTTGTACTTATAGTCATTTTAATTTTAATGTTAAAATTAGATAAGAAAAACAAGAGCAAATCAGACGCATGCAAATAGTTTCTGAACCAGACCAAGGACCAGAATCAAAGGTCAAACTCAAATTAAACAAATGGAGAAGTTTATACAACATTATACATGAGAAACATCTTTATATTTTATCTCAGAATTCAGACACCTTAGGGCATGGCTAGAATTGATTAGTTTGTCACCTTCCCTTTACAGTTAGGGTAAGACTGGTAGAATTAGGACTTATTCTTACCCTGGACTAAGGAACTAAATCTTTTGATTTTAATTAAATGGTATGAAGCTTTAAAATATGAAATAAGCAATTAAATGTGATATATAATGGCAGTTGATTTAGCAATATATGCTAATGTGTTAAAAAATTAAATCTCTTATTTACATAAGTATTCAGACCCTTTGCTGGGGCAAATTATTGGAACAACTTAGTGTTCAACAAATAATATGATGGTTATAATAATGAACCGAAAACAACTTTAAGCAGAAGTTGACTCAGAGTTCAGGAAACCAGATTACTTTTAGTACAGGAATAAGAAAGGATAGTTCTTTCATGCAGAAGGTGAAAGCAGATGTGTGTTATCAAGAATAATAAAGTCTGATTGAATTTACCTTTTGCTGCAGCCGCCATAATGTCACTTGTCAGACACAACTGGAGACCAACTCCTGGGTTTGGGAGCCTAAAGGGAGGATTGCATCAAATATTAAATTATCTTGTTTGTCAACTTGTCATACCGTATCTGCTGCGGCCTAATGTTACATCATCTTTCAATCCGAAGCTACTTTGTGTAGTTCTACCATTTGACATAACAATGTTTACACTAACACTCCAATATTATAATCATGATACACTCACCGGCCACTTTATTAGAAACACTAGTTCAATTTCTTGACTTTGAACATGGCATGGTTGAGGGTGCCAGACGGGCTGGTCTGAGTATTTCAGAAAGTGCTGATCAACTGGGATTTTCACTTACAACGATCTCTAGGGTTTACAGAGAATGGCCCGAAGAAGAGAAATATCCAATGAGCGGCAGTTGTATGGACAAAAATAACTTGTTGATTTCAGATGATAAAAAAATGCATAGCAACTCATATAACAACTTGTTACAAGCAAGGTATGCAGAATACCATCTCTGAGCACAAAACACTAGCAAGGTGTACCTAATAAAGTGTCCAGTGAGTGTATATACATATCTGACAATCTCTCTTGGTCAATAAACACCCAGCCGCTGTTATAAAAGTCGAAGGATCGCCTGCACTTCCTGCGAGTCCTTAGGAAAAATCATGCGTGTCAAAAAATACTGTTTGCCTTCCACCACTCTGTGATACAGAGCATCCTAACATACTGACTCACTGCATACTATTCAGGCTGCTCAGCGGCAGACAAGAAGGCCTTACAGAGGGTCATCAATACAGGACAGAAGATCATCAGCTGCCCTCGCAAAAAGTTCTAAGTTCAAAGTAAGCTTTATTGTCAATTGCATGATATGTGTTCCAGACATACAGAGTAATCGAAATAACGTTCGTCTCCGACCCACGGTACAATAAGAACAAAACAATACATTTTGGTAAAATAAGATAAGTAATATTTACAATATATACATTCTAAATTGTGCAAAGGGAAGGCAAAACAAAACAGTGTATATCAAATAAAAATAAAATAAGTAAATAAGTTGAAATGTGCATCACTCCTGCCATCACTCCAAGACATTTCAAACACACACTTCCATTCCAGATCAAAACACATCACAGCCTCTTCCCACCCTGGCCACCAACACTTTGACATTTTGCCCTCAGGGAGGCGGTATAGGTCAATTATATCACAAACCAACTGACTCAAGCTTGTCACTAGCTGTCACTAATTAACATTAATTGGTGGGTTGGTGGTAAATATGGTACAAAGTTCAATAGATTAGAGGTAACTGAAGGTTTTTGATATGAATCATCCTTCATTATTGTATCAACAGCCCATTTACTGCTTAAAGCATATGCCATTTATTATTTTGATCATTCTGATTTTACAGAAATAGATTTAATGAGCAAAATGTGGCATGTGTGCTCATCTAATGGATATTTTGTGTTAAAAACAGAAATGGTTATTTTTGTACATAAAAAAACATGTAAATAATGATATGGCCACTGATGGATAGATAATGTTCAAAACCTGTGGCTGCAATCTAAACTTTTTTGTCAAACTGACACAAGGCCTAAACCTGAATTCCTTCTGCAAATTCTAAGTGTACTTTTTCACCTTTTCTTTGCATCCTGAATTATTATGTTCTAAAGAATAGATTGCATGTATAGATATCCGACAAGACAAACCATATAATTCTGTGATACAAATAAGTAAAAACCATATCACTGTATAATGCAACCTTAACATTTCTGCTGTATGTGACAAATAAATAACCCTGAAACTTGAACGGCTCCCTTGAAAATGTATTATATGATAGCTTGTACTGTTAATCCTAGCAGTAATACAAATGCTGGTAGTGATAAAGAGTTAATGTTTCATCTGAAGTCTGAACTTCAGACTCTGATGAAAACAGTCTTATCTGTACATTCATCTGTGATACAGTCATTAAAATGCTTAAAAGTAAACCTTGGACACGATTATGGTCACAACAAGCTGTAAACAAGTGTAAAGCTTGAAGTGGACTAGCTACCTTCAAAATATACCTTGGACAGAATTATGGTCAACCATAATTTCGTTATACACTTCATGGCAATGCAGGACGCGTGACATGGGGAACGCCAGTAAAAGCTTTTCGAACATTAAACGTATAATAAAACAAACAAGACATTAAGGACAATTCCTTAAGTAAGAATCCAAGGTACTCAAACGTTTCTGAGTATTTCCATTTCATTTACGGCCATTTTTCCACACCCTGCCTACCCTGTTAAAACCACTTTTCTCCAATAAATCCTCCTTATAAAAAAAACGTTTCGAACCCCCTCCGATCTACTCGAAAATGCAGTTTTAAAAATCTGAAAACATGACATTACCTACCTTAGGTGGCTGTGGTTTTCTTGGGATTTTGCTCTCCCGTTTTGGACCAGAATATATTCCTTTCCGCTCAGTTCATGTGGTAACTTCAGTATTTACAGACAGGAATTCTGGTCCAGCTAATCACCCATCCTGAAGAGTCAGCAAACACCTGAGGATTAGCAACAAATCAGTTTTTAATCATCGATGTAAGAAGGCTTACATTCTTACAGTTTCTGAATTTGTTTGTTTGAATCTATAGTTAGTTTTGTGTACTCACCAAGTTAGGGCTTCTTTGCTGCCAAGTACATCGTTGAAATCACGAACGACACTGAAGCCAAACTCACCTGGGACAACCTTTCATCTACAGAAGGCGGGACACTGTACAGACATGACAATAGTTTAACAGTCGAGTTAATTATTAACATTCATACACCAGGAATTGGGACAAGATGAAAATCTTACTTTCATAGTGATAAATCATTTACATAAGGGATGTACCAATAAAGCTTTGTGGCCTCTTTCCTCAGCCAAATTATTTATACTAACTCAATGCTTATATCTGGGCATCCGATTGAGCTGTTCAACACTTGCTTGTAGCTACATCACTGCTTGCCAACCCCTATACCCCGAAACAATACTAACTAGAATTAAGCATTTGAAGTATAAGTCAAAGTCATACACTCATATGAGATCTATTGGCTGATATCATCTTTCTTCTTGTCCACACTTGTCATGATGTGATGCAGCCCTGATGCAACTACACTGCAAAAAATGAGGGTCCAATCCACAGTCCATACTAAATGAGGCTTTAATTTTGTTTACAAAATCAAGAAGGAATCTTCTCAAGTGCAGTCTTAAAATAATGAAATGTGGAAAAAGTTAAGCGTTTTTACGCAAACACACATTTAGGGCCATAATATGGCAGTCCACACAACCTTATCACAGATTTCAAGTATGACTGTAATGCTGCTGTCATTTATTTGATAGTGAGATTGATAAACAGAGACATAATAATAAATAAACAATTGGTGATGACAGCCTTCAATTTTAAATTAGAAAAATATTTTTTGTTATACTGTTAACACTGAATATTTTACATTTACAGAAAGAAAGAAAGAAAGAGAGAAAGAAAGAAAGAAAGAAAGACAGAAGAAAGAAAGAAAGAAAGAAAAGAAAGAAAGAAAGAAAGAAAGAAAGAAAGAAAGAAAGAAAGAAAGAAAGAAAGAAAAAGAAGAAAGAAAGAAAGAAAGAAAGTGTCTTATTTCTCACTGACTTTCCAGTATTTTATTGAAACTATTATTTTTCCTGACATTTCTTTCCCTCCCTCTTCTCCACAGTGTGTGAAGAATGTCCAAGCTGAATCAGGGACCCACCCTCCAGACTTCTGGTTAAGGTAGGACTGTTTTTATTTTGGAAGGGGCTCATTTACTCCTCTGCTGTGGCCTTTGACCAGATGTCAAACAACAAACTGCAGGTTACAAGTATATAGCCACATTTATTCATTCCAGTTTCCTGGAATTTATAATTGTTTAATGATTTTTTAAGTAAATGCAGGATTTTAGATGTTTTACAAGACATAAGGGTATAATGGCATAAGGAAAAGTATGTAGGTGTTATAGGACTTATCATAAAAGTTTTTTTTACTACACCGTGTCAATTCTTATCAGATGTTGCCTCTGTGCAATGTGCAGTAGTAGGTGATAGTGAGTCTGAGTGTTTTTTTTATTTGTGGGTCTGTTTTTAACTTACTAGTTTTACTCTGCATTTCAGCATTTAAATCATAGTGAATTATTGTGTTTGTACACAATAATTGTACAAACTTCTGCCTGTCAAGACATCAAGTCCACAGTTTTTCTGAAGTAAGGGAACAGCTCAATTTTTGTGCTGTTGTGTTTTTTGTTCAGTTGAAAAGACGAGACTTTTCTGCTGAATTTGTATCATAATACGTGGGCGTGCGGCGCTCATTTTACACAAGAGGACACATCTGCTTCATTTGATTTTACGTCAGCAGCAGCTTTTCTTACTGCCCAGTGGATTCAGTTCAATTAAACCATGAAGTGTGCACAGTAAGTCCTGTTTTTTAAATATTTTTTAACATTTGTTCCAAAGTATTGAGCTTAATTATTTAAAAAATGAAAAGCAACATGTGCGAAGTAGGTATTGTTCTAATGTAGCGCATAGCTATCTTTGAAAACCTGTAGTTTGACAAGGCCTAACTGAACATTTAGATACATAAGTGTAGTTTCAGCTTGGTTACTGTGTTTGTTCTGCTAATTTATTTGTAATGTATTTTTACAAAGTTTAATGTTGGTGTGCTATGCTATGATTTAGGAAATACTGTAAAAGGGCAGATTAAGCTGTAACTAAGTGCTGCAGGGCTTGTGCCTTCTCTGCACCAAAAATATTATCTGATAGTGAAATGCGTACAATTAAAACTAACACAGTCTACCAAACCAGTTCAAGATTAATTGACATCTTTAACAATAGGTCGGACACAATATGAGAAAAACTCTGTATTACACAATAAATCAAATTCAACAGCACGGTAAACTGCAGACTCAAAGATCAGTCAAACAATAATTTATGCTCTAAAACAGTTTGAACAAATACATTATAACTTTCATCAAGTAAGAGTTAATTGTAGAACTGTTTTATTAGACTGCATTCGTTTTAGTTTGGTGTACCTCATCAGCTTGGCAATGTATATTGTATTTGAATATTCTGTCCTGGCAATACTATTTTTTTACCACAGGGTAGCAGCGTTGTCTTATGACTCAGCACTGAACGAGGTTAAGTTGTAAAAATGCTCAAGGGGATGAGGGACACTATCTACAGTTAACCCACATTGGTGTTATTATATACATAAACAAAATTGTGATATACATTGTGATAATGTAAACATGATACTATAATAACAGAAAATCATACTAATGCAGTTCTAATATGTTTTCCCAAATTACTATTTGTCTACATATAAATACACTGAAGTGTTTTCATTGTCAAGTTCAGATTGATATATTCAAATGTATAGATCTAGAATGTTCTATTAAAGCGACAACCTTTGGGTTAAGATATCTGCTCAATAATCAGCATTAATACTACGTTATATACTTTATTACCTTGGTTTAGTTGGTTTTTATTGTAATTTATTTCTAAATTCTGTGTTTTTCTTTTTCTCCCTTGTGTTAGAGTAAAACCTAGTGTGGTATTAGGCAGTTCAAGACATGAATGATAAAAGCTGATACTTGGACACTACTTTCTGCTCTGGGTAAGTATGAATTCTCCTGACAGTATTAGATGACCAATGCTTGTTTTGCTGCAGCCTGATGTGTCACAAGAAACTTTACAATATTCTGATTTTGAATAAAGATGTGGTTTAGTATGTCCTGTGCAGGTAAAAAAACATGTGACCTCTCAAGAGTTTTTCTGACTTCAGCATTAATGACACTCCACACTGAACTACACCGGAAATACTTTATTTATCTTTTATGATGATAAACAAAGAAACCAAAAGATAAAATACAGAATTAACCAGGCTAAACATTCAGCTGAATTATGTCATTTAGTTGATGTATTCAGTTATAAAGCATCACTTGTTATTTGACATGTGACATAACACATAAATCAAAGCATTTATTGTCTTTTGTAATTTTGGACTACTTTACTTCTAAACTATTACCGTTTTTAATTACAATTAGGTGAAAAAGAAAACAAAAAGGCAAGTACTCCCAACAAAACAGTACAGAAGAAAACAAATACAACACAGCATCAATATATTTGATCAGTTTGCTGTCTGTACATTTCCTGCCTCATTACGCATTTGTTATAAAACTTCATACCCACTATTTCGGGGTGGTTTTGTATGTGTTTATGTGAACAAAAAATTATATTTACAGCAATTTGACTACATTATTACTCGACAAGCTATTATAATATAAACAAAGAAAAAGCGACATAGTTGTTATAACTCTTCATAATCACCTTTGAAGGGTGTTTTATTTTGTAAGAGGCCTAAACATCCCAGTAATGATAAGGCTGCCTTGCTTTGTGTGTGCTTTACAGTTTTCAACAGGTTCTGTCGATTTGTCTGTCAGTATTGTTGACAGAAATTTGGCTTTTAAGTAGAAATATATATTTACAGACAGTTTTATTCCATCATTACTTGACACGTGATTTATATACACATAACAAAATATAAACAAAACAAAATTACTGATGAGTAATCAAGTTAGAAAAACCTTCATCTCATTGTTTTTTTTCTTCAAATATTTAGACACCTTTAAATCTATATACCATGTCCACTGACTGCAGGAGCAAATAGGCTGCGGTTTTACAGGTTGTTATTAGTTAATTTCTAACCTAACTAACTAAAGAGTCTGAACCATTAGTACGGCTGCTGTGATTATCTACAGATAAATACTGTATATCTCAAATTAAAGTCATGGCATGTTTCCATCTGCTCTGTTAATCACATGTGTACTGTCCTAAGATGTTCTATAAAAAAACAGTTTTTTGTTCTGTACACACATTTAATTTCATTTGCTGCTGGAACCACTGCTATTTTCAATTTGTTTACAAAAAAAGCACTTTATTCTACCCTTATTGTGTTGTACTTTGTGCAGTGAAAGTGAAGAGATTCTGATTCTGATTCGTACAAGAAGAAAAGTCAGGGGATTATAAAAGTGAGTCAGTAGGATTAATCCTCAGGGGACCATGCATGTCTGCACAACATGTACAAACAATCCATCTCATAGCTGTTGAAAGATGTACTGTGGAGAAAAGTGGTGGAACAACTTCCACTGCTGTCCCAAAAGCCATGACACTGGCATTGTTCCAAATGGGAATGCCTCATGAAATTGAACACCAATGTGGTTTGTCGAGGTCTTTCAGAAGTTCCTTTATCATTTCACTTAGTTGTTCTTCGTGTTTTTTCTGCAGGTCTTCCTTTTCCTTAGGATTTCCCGCACTGCTTATTTCTTTCTCCTGATTTTTCAGTAAGTGACTGAATTTCTTAATATTTTGTCTTTTTTTGGTCACACACTTCACCAAGTTAATGACTTCCTCTAGATGTTCTTGCTTTCTTCGAGCCGAAAGAGCCTTTAAGATGTCATACTGTTCTTCTTTGGCTTTCATTTGTTCGTGATGGTCTTTTAACTCCTTCAAGAACTTCTCTCCAAATTTATTAAATTCTTCCGCTTTCTTTCTGGCTGCTTCTTTATGTGACTTGAGGAGTAACTTATAGTTTTCCTCCAATTCCATTCGCTCTTTTAACTCGCGTTCTTTTCTGATTCTGTCTTCTTCTTTTCTCTCGATTTCATCTTTTTCCTTTTGCTGCAGCTCTTCTTTTAGCTTGTCAATGGTAGGTTCTTCTTGTTGCCTCTGTTTATCTATTTTCTCCTGCTCCTCTTTTTGTTGCCTTTCCCAAGCCTCTTGCCTCTCTTTTAACTCTTCCCTCTTCTGCTCAAGATCGCTGTCCATGGTTTGCTTTGATTCAAGTTCTTGTCTTATTTTTGCCTCCAGTGTTTCAAGAGTTTGTTTCCACACCTGGCGCTGTATATCTTCTTGTCTCTTCCTTTGCTTGTCTTCTTCTTCTCTCTTGTCTTTTTCTTCCTTTCTTTTGGAAAGCTCTTTGCTGATGTAGTCTTCAAGTTTTTTGTCTCTCTTAGCTCGCTCGATTTCAATGTTTGCTCTCTGTTCTTCCATTCTTCTTTTCATTGTTTCCATTTCCTCCTCATATTTTCTTTTAAGTTCTTCTCTCTCTTTCTGCATTTCTTCTTCCTTCTCTTTCAGGACATTTTTTATTGCTGCCTCGGCCTCTTGCAACATCTCATTGGTGTAGCAGCTGCCTCCGTTTTCCTTCACCATGGTGTCAATCTTGGTTATCAGCTCACTGACTTGCTTGTGGTTTTGTTTATCACGGTTATTAAACACATGGTATCTTCCTCCACAGTCAGCGACCAGTTTCTTGAAGGAATCATCGCATTTATTGTCAATGTACTCCTCAATTGAACACTTCTTATGTTCAAGTGAATCCCCTCCAGTTAGAAGAATAATGGTGAACTTTTCAGCATCCTTACCAAAGCCTTTCTCGATACGTTTTAATGTCTCCTTTTCCTCTGGTGTCAATCTGCCGATTTGTAACACCAACAGGAAGACATGTGGTCCTGGAGCCAGAAGACTTATGCATTTCACCATCTCTTCATTAACTTCGTCATGGGTCAAACTTGTGTCAAACAGACCAGGAGTGTCGACCACAATGACTTGACGACCTTCCACCTCACTCTGTGATTTTTGACAACGTTTGGTGACTGATGTTTGGCATAAGTCAGCTTCAAACTCTTCTTTTCCTAGAATGGTGTTTCCTGAAGAGCTCTTTCCGCAGCCAGTCTTCCCAAGCAGCACGATCCTTAGACACTCAGGGCTCTGCTGCTCATCACCACCTGTGAAATAATAAGAGCAGGAGTTGTAGTCTTGACAGTATGGTGTCAGAGCACAAACATTACTGAGCAAATTTTTGTTATATCTAGGGGGATTATTAACACTAAGCCTTGCAGCTATACGATACAAATACAGGGTGCCATTGTTTGCTGATGCATTCAGTACCCCAACCAGGCTTGACTCTGGCAGCCAAGTTTTGAATGTGCTTCAAAACGGTGTCTACACACATTGAATGCAGGTTGTTCAAAAAGCACCAGCAATGACTTGTGTCCTATCTGTATCACCTGAGCCTTTAAGACTTGAGCAGTGGCACACAGAATATAGTAATTGACATGTAAATGTGAGTATGCCTTTTGTGGAGTACCTTAACCAGAATATGCTGTGCATATTGCAATGACAACAGTTTATGTTTAAGTTCAAAATAAGATAATGCTTAAACATGGCAAATCCACTAAAATACTTACAAGAAATGTTGCTCTTTTTTAGCAAGTCGATGTAGAGCTCTTGTTGTATGACCTTTTCTATTTGGGCATGTGCAAATGTTTCTGTTGTATAGCAGCATGGTCTGTCCTTATATGGTCTCAACTCTTCAACAAAATCCAATTGCTCTGCAATCTGCTGCATGTCCTTGGTGTTGAGAACAAGATATCTTCCTCCACAGCTCCGAAGGAGCTCCCGGATCTCGTTGTTTTTCCTATCAATGTTAGGAACGGCTGGAGCTGAAGGATCTAAAGCTGCAGTGAACATAATCATGGTGAATTCATCGACTCGAGGGCTGAATGTGGTTTGGATGGTTTCTAATTCTTTCTTGTCTTCATCAGTGCTGGGGCCAAAAGGTAGGACCAGGATGAAGGCATGGACGCCCTCAGGATCACAGAGGGAAATACACCTGAGTGATTCCTTCATCACTGCCTCTTGAGGTTTTCCATACAAGGCAGGCAGCTCCACCAGGGTAACCCAACGTCCACACACCTCTCCTTGATGTTTAACACACTCTGATGAGTTGGAGACTGAATGAAACCCTGTACGACCTAAAATGGCATCGGCTGCTGAAGTCTTTCCTGCTCCTCTTCTCCCGAACAGAACCAGGTTTAAAGCTGGTTTAACACATTCAGACGTTAATCTCATGGTCTCTTCAGTGTAGGTGAGGAAAGTTCCTTTGTTTTTACACATAATGGTCCTAATGTTCTCCATTAACAGTTTGCGGTCTTTGTCAAACATCTTGTACTGTCTTCCATCACACTTTTTAAGCAGCTGATTCACAAAGAAATTAATTTCAATTCCCCCAATTGTCATGATTACCATTGAGTATTTAAAAGCATCTTGATCAAAAAAACTCAGGATGAATTTCAGTGTGTGTGTTTTGTCAGTGAAATCAGAAGGCTTCACTAACAGCAGCAGAACATTTGGTCCAGGACGACAAAGAGCCACACAGCTTCTTATCTCTTGTCTCAATGCCCCCTCAGTCAGGCTGGAGAGGTCTGGAGTCTTCACTACTTTTAAACTATTTCCTTCCCACTCTCCATGGATAGCCACACAGTGTTCGGCTGGGGTATGTTTTTGGAAATCAAAACCTTGCTTTCCAATGATGAAGTTGCCAAGGTCTGTCTTCAGCTCTTCACTTTTCCCCAACAGAACAATTCTGAGTGCGGATGCTGTAATAGAACATGTATATTGAGTCAGTTGTTTATAAAGCTAAACAATTCATTGATATCTAATCCATATCACTTAAAATGTCCTGAAGCAGACAGTTCAGGGTGTTTTTGAGAAGACGACAGAAGGCCAACAAACGAATGTATTGTGTAAGGCCTGTAGTAGAACAGACACACCACGAGGCGAAACCTATCAGTGACGTGCGGTCTGGGTGACAGATCCAGCAAAAAATTTAAATAAATACAAATATCTTATTTAATAAAATTGTACTTGTATTATTTATCAGTTAATTCTTGTGATTTTTACATGTAATCCGTGATTACTGAAAAGGCCAGACGTTTTGATGAGAAATGTGGCAGTAAGTAAGTTACGTAAAAAATAAGCAGTGCCTTTGCTGCTTACTCATTGCGGAGGGCAAGCAAAAAAATCTTTTCGTGCATGCGCACTTCAAGTTTGTATTCTTTAACATGTACGCAAAATAAACAGGATTATTTCTTCTTATTTTTTGCACAAATATGGTATGCCAGAAGCCTTTACATAATACTTGGACCAATTAAAATCAAGATATTACTGGACATTTACACAGCTTAGGCCTACGTCATTACGCCGGCTACACTCATTCAACCCCCGCGGATTTCAAAGTCAACATTGCAGCTGCTGTCTGTGCCCGCAGATATTTCAGCCTGGAGGAATTTTAACAAGTTGGATAATAATTTAAAAAGGAAAAGAATGAATAGCAAGATAAAGGCCTGCACCAGCCTTGGACGGTTTACAGCACAAAAGGACAAACAATGTTTGATGAACAGAAGGATCGGCTAGCTAGCTGTGCTATCAGTCAGACTGGATTTCTATCGGCTTGCTCTTTTCTACAGCCAGGGAGTCAGATTGGTGAGTCAGAAACTATTTTGCGGTTTATTTAATAATAAGTGTTGATGAATTGATGCAGAGTGCAAGCCATGATGCATTTTGAATTTAATTGAATAGTTGTGTTTTCATTGTTGCTGACGGACAAACATAATTGGCCGCTGTGCATTAATTGCAAAGAGATGGTTACATTCTGATGCTGGACATATAGGTCTATGGGGACATATGCTAATGGTACTTTTTTCTATTAAGATAGAGTTTATGGAGTTGCCTTCACTTATGATGTAGTCCTACAGCACAGTGAGTGCTGTCTTTTATTTTGAAAGCTAAACAGAAGTAGTATTGTGAATCAGCGTTTGACTATTTCCCCTACATACTTCTCGGCACTTGGTGTGAGGGGCGCAACTGTGGAGTTCATTTAGTTGACTGATGTGATGTTTTATCATTTAGGCCAAACTACAGTACAGGCAAACAGAACCCGCAGTCACCGTCATTTCATATACGTCTAGTCTGTGTGTGTGCTTGTGTGTGTGTGTGTCTGCTTGTGTGTGTGTGTGTGAGACAGAGAGAGAGAGAAAAAAAGAGTACATAATTTGAAATCAGCCCTGCGTGCCTTGTTTTTTGTTACTTGTTTTTAATTTGACAATATATAGGTTTAAAACAATTTGGCTTTCAGAACTCAGTGCCTACCCACTCACTGACCTCACCGCACATCACTGAAACCTATATCAGCACTAAAAAGTCCAGTTAAAATAGTGATGCTCTAGCCCAGTCTAGGAAACAGGTAATATATTAGAGTGATTTGACTTTTACTCCATATGAAAAGGTCCTGCCAGTGAGATAACCAACGGCATAATGCACTTCATCACAGAAGAAGACGGGCTACAAAAACTCCTCCCGGCCGATGCTGGAAAAAAGTTAGGCTATTTTCTCATACTTCAGTCAAGTTGCCCTCCTATAACTTTTAGTGAAGCTGAAGATGTACGTCAAACCAATTGATTTGTGGCCAAGCAAGACAACCAAGCCCTACCAGTCTCACTGGTACTTCATAAACAATATTTTTGTTTAGTATTCTGCCCTGCAAGCAGAATGTTCTAAAACACACATTAGAGACATAAGAGAATATTGTCTGACTAAATTAATAAAAAATCACAAACACATTTTCCATCAATCGTTAAGCCCAGCTGTTTTGCAAGCTATTGGATATAAGTCAATTTGGGGTTCAAATGAATCGACCTGACTCTCATGAAATTCAGAATAGTTGTAAAGAAAATCCTTGAACTGATACTGTAAAGTTAAGCTGGAAGGGAAAAAGTGCTTTGAAAAAACACCACTAAGTTCAAGCTAGTCAATTTAAATTGTAATAGAAACAATTAATTTCAATTACAGAAATAAAAATTCAAACCAATAATCTAGTGGTTCTGGACACAAAAAATAAACTATGTGTCACAGTATCCAATTGCCAAATTTCATCTTAATGTATGAGAGCCCTACAGATAAGAACCACTATACTTTTATAAGCGTACACTTTTTTTAGTCATGTTTACATCCGATACTGAGCCTTACACAGGGAAACATACACGTACAAGTGGCCAACAGGTTTTTATCAGTCAAACTTTATGAACACCAAAACAATGAAGAGTCAAAATTTAACTGAAGTTTAACAATTGACTTAAAAACATATTAAGATAAGTTTATCATGTGTGTAATATGTGTTATCTGGGTAAATAAAGGACCTACCAGGTGCTTCAGCTGCCATGATGTCAGTATGCTGGAAACTCAGAGACTAATGCAACTGGAGAACCACGAAGGAATCTAAATAGGAATAAACAGGTTCACTTATGCCTCGTTTCCACCGAGTAGAGCGGGTCGGATCGGAGCGGTTCGGTCCGGGTAGTTTGGCTTTTCATTTGCCAAAAGTTGGGTAGGGTACGGTTTAAGCGCACCTAACCGCTCTGAGCCGCTCCCGATCTCAGTACTCCTCCGTAGGGGTACTGGCGGCCTGAAAGCGGGCCGAAAATGCATGAGAAGGCGGAGCTACACACTGCCGTCATTTGATTGGTCGAAATAATCATTTCCGCCATGTGTAGATCTCGGCAAGAGTGAAGAGAGTATTGTGTTTTGGCGAAAATGTGAGCACAGCTCTGTTTATTGTGTGGTGTTTTTCCTCGTCAATAAATTAATCAGTTGGTTACACTGTCCCATAGTCACGTAGCTGCCGCAGCCAGCACTGTTTGTTCGCTCACTGTCTCTATGAGTTGCGCCGAGCGGTCTGTGTGTTTACGCCATAGATAGTAGTAAAATACACGCTCACAACAACACGGGGGGAATAAATAAAGAAGCGGCTGGTTTGAATCATTTCCGCCGTTTGTAGTCACCTCGGCTAGAGTGAAGAGAGTTTTGGCGAAAATGTGAGCGCGGCACTGTTTATTGTGTGGTGTTTTTCCTCGTCATTAAATTAATCAGTTGGCTACACTGTGTCCCACTGCTACGATGTCACGTAGCTGCCGCAGCCAGCGCTGCTCGCTCACTGTCTCTATCAGTTGCCCCGAGCCGTCTCTGTGCTCACAACACGGGGGGAATAAATAAAGAAGCGGCTGGTTTGACCAAGCAAAAACAAGAGACCGCTGGCTTGACCACAGTTCCACAGCCCGATAGTTTGACCCACTTTCTGGCGGCGGCTATCGCAGTCCAGCCTAAACCCCGCCCTACCAGTAAGGGTAGGGTCGGCGGTGGAAACAACACCGAGATTCTTAAAAGTGAGCTGTCCCGCTCTGAGCCGCTCCGATCCGACCCGCTCTACTCGGTGGAAACGAGGCATTACTTTATACACACAACCACAAAAATCTCCCTCTATTTACTGGAAGCATCAAAACGTGACCTGAACCTCACCTTAGGTACTAGGTGTGGTTCTGTTAACATTTTGATTTTCACGCAAGCAGTTTGGCAGCTTTCCCTCCAGCATATGTGTATATCTGTTTAAAGTTATGATTATATTTTAAGAAAGGTCAAAGGCCAAAAGATGGTTCTTGCACCTCAGATTATAGATTGGGTAATTGAATAAAGTCCTGTCAGTTCACGGAAAAGGTGGGTCTGTGTAATTAAATTAATTTGATTAAAGGAGCTTCTAAAAATAACATTACAGTAAAGGCACAGCCAGTTAAACAGGCTTCATTCAGTTCATTTGTTCTGTTAGACAAACAATCCACCCACATGAAACATTCACTTCACATTTCTGAGATTATGAAGGTGTGCGTTAGGTTTGCAGAATCACATGCAGCTTTATGAGCTAATGAATTTCCTGAATCACCTTCTATTATTTTTGAGTGTTTGAGTGCACCATCGTCGCATTCAAACCCTTAAAGCTGGGGTGGAGAATTTGGGGAGAAAATAGCATGTGGGCTAGAGATTTGAAACCAAATACCTCAACCGCTCCACTTGTTCTCTTTGGTCCCTCCCCTTTGGTCCCTCCCTGACACCCTCTACTCCAACAACGTCGGTGCCAAAGTGAATGGACAGTCCCAACAGCCAATAAGAACAGAGAATCGTATTTTTTATTTTTTTAGAATCGGAGCCTCGCTCTGTATACCGCTCAAAGTATACCGCTCATGTTAATTTTGACCAATCAGAAATCACATACCCCAGCTTTAAAGCCATAGCCTAATAAAAAAATCTGCTCTAAAAATTTCCATGGACCTCATTTTGGCCAGAGCTGCTGCATTAAAACAAACGTCAAAATTGAGATGTTAACCAGGAATTATTCAAAACTAGATATTAAATTCAATCAAATATGCCTCACTTTCATTAAAACATTATGACGGGTAGTAAAAGATTGACCCCTGGCCATACTCTAGTATGAAATCCGCTGCCAAGCCTTACAGCATAACATCCCCCCTGCACTCATTCCCCTCATCCGGCTTCTGGTAAAATCTTCCACGTCACTTACCCTTTGTATCCTTGCCTTCAGAATGGCAGACCGCATCCTTCTGGGATCTGTAATTCCTGCATATTTTGACACTTTTTTAAAAACCTTCTGAATTCTTACCTGTTCAACAAGGCATATGGTCTTTTATTTATTTAGTTATCCTTGTTTTTTTCCTATTTTTAATTATTTGTTTTGTCTTCCTCACTATATACCAAGCACCCTTATGCCCCTTCATTAATGTTTACCTTTTTCCTAAATGTTTGTAAATAATTACCACAGAATAAAATTCAGCTCTTTTAAGAGACTACCATTTGGAACCTATGCTTGCACTTCTAAATAATATGAATAAGATTTTTGTAATGTTAAATTGAATGTTTAGATGCCAGTTTGTTTGCTAAACCAAAACCATCATTTGAACTGCATTGGTTTGTGTATCATTATAAAAAGATAAATAAAGTGTTCCACCCTGTAGTTCAGTGTGGACTGCAGTTAATGCTGACATCAAACAACAAAGTATTTGCTGCACCATACATTCATTACATTACTGGTAATGCTGTCAAACATCCTCAACTATACAAAAAATAAAAACAATCCAACATAAAACACATGAACAAATAAAAATATGCAAAATTACATTTATTGTAAATCATCTTTAAGCTTCAAGGTTCACAAGTTTCAAAAGCATTAACACTACATGTAAATAATAGTAGATGAAGATAGTTACATATTAACAGATCTGCAGTAGAAGACTTCAGTTTAGTAGTTAATGTTAGAGCACCACCTGCTGGACAAAATACAGAACACACTTAAGACTCAGTGGATGATACTTAATCTCTCCTACAATAAACCATCCATCAACTGAAATATGGTGTGGGCAAAAACAAAGGAACACTTGTTTGCGAAACATTGTCAATTTGTGACACTGAAAGGGATTTTGATTTGACTCACTGGTTTCTTTAGAAGCTGCAGTTTGTTGTTTTGTTTTCAGTATTTCAGTCAGTCAGTGTTGGTGAGGACCTACTTTGCTGAAATAGATTCCTGTGTTTTAGCTATCTCTCTATACATGTGCTCATGATAAACAAGTCTATACCTGTAATCACATCAAATTCTCCCAGATGGTCTCAGACTGATGCAGCAGCAGTTAAGACAGTAGCTATATGACACCATGTTGCCAGCAGTATTTCCTTTTAAAACTGACACATATTAGTACACATGAAACGGAACATGACACTGGTGTAGCTACATTCATCATTGTGATTTAACAGGAAGCAAGACATAATAAAAACATGTTACCTATTGACCAAAACACAGGTTATCAAAGTCATTATTCTCAGGAAATTATTAAAAGTGATAAATGGATTAAGATGCCAAACACAAACTTCAATGTCCCCAGTTTCAAGTCCAGTCAGGGCATTTGTTCTTTGCCCTGTTTCTTTGCTACTGGTAAATTTGAATATCATGATTTGTGCCATCGTTTTGCACACATTGTGTTTTGATCTGGAAAATATACAAACATTATTTATGAAGCCGGTTACAATACACTTAAACTTATTGAGGAATGTTATCAATTATTGTCACTTTTGGTGTCCACTCTTATCAAGGGCAAACCTGAAGACACTTTTCCTTTATTTTTCTCTACTTTGTCCATTCATTAGTAGTTGTTGGATCAACTCCTTTTCTGTAGTTCACCATGGTGGAAACATGTTTATCCGGCAGTTAAATTCATTGAAATAAAAAACAATTGATTTAATAAGCGCCGAAAAAGCCAATTTCCAGGGAAGATACTTTTATGTTATTTGTTCCACGTCAGGCAATTAAGCAATAGTCTCTTTCGTTTCTTCGTTCATATTTCAGCTTGTCTTCCAGGTCTTGTATCAGTTTTTTCATTTCTTCCTGATTTTGATGTTTAGCTCTTCCAGTTTGTTCTTCGAGTGTCTTCAGTTTTATTTTCATCTGTTCCATTTCTTCACTTTGCTTTTTGTAGATATTCTCTGACTCCATCTGTTCCTTCTTCAGAACATTCTCCACTTCCTTTGTCAACATCTCAGTGCTGTAGCAGCTGCCACCATTTTTCTTCACCATGATCTCGATTTTGGTCAGCAGCTCACCGACTTGAGAGCGGTTTGTCTTATCTTTGTTATTGAAGACCTGGTATCTGCTTCCACAGTCTTTTATGAGTTGTTCGAAGCCACCCCCCTTACTATAACTCTTAATAGACTGACCTTCCAGATCTGCTCCTCTGGTGAATACAATGATGATGAAGTCTTTAGACTTCTTGCCAAAAACCCTCTTGATCAGTTCCACAGATTTTTTTTCCTCTTGTGTGATGTTCCCAATCTGCAGCACCAGTAAGAACACATGGGTCCAGGAGACAGCATGCTGATGCATTTGTGAAGCTCCTCTTGAATTTGACCTTCGGACAGAGTCGTGTCAAACAAACCTGGGTGTTAACCACAACAACAGACCGTCCATTGACCACTCCTGTTGCCTTTTCACACGTCTCGTTCGCTGGCTTCGGGGCAATTTGGGTTTGGAAAAACTTTTTGCCCAAAATGGTGTTTGCTGTTGAACCTTTTCCACAGCCAGTCTTCCCAATCAGCACCATCCTGAGACACTCTGTGCTCCGATTATCATCATCACCTCCCACATCACTTTTCTGTTGTGCATTCTGCAGTTCAGCTTTAAGACTTGCATTGGCGTTCTGCTGCTCTACAATCTTCTCCAACAGAGCCTTGATGATAATGTCTTTTGTGAAGCACCTGGATCCTTCAGGTAAACATTCTTCCAAATCATTCAACAGCTCTGGGATCTGCTGCTTGTCCTTGATGTTGAGAACAACATATCTTCCTCCACAGCTTTGACGGAGCTCCTTGATCTCCTTGTTTTTCTTCACAAAGTGTAAAACATCTTGATCTGTAAGATCTGACTCCACAGTGAACATAATCATGGTGAAGTCATTGACTTTAGAGCTGAATATGTTCTGTATGGTTTCTAATTCTTTCTTGTCTTCATCAGTAAGGGGACCCACACGTAGCACAAGGATGAAGGCATGGACACCCTCAGGATCACAGAGGGAAATACACCTGAGTGATTCCTCCATCACTGCCTCTTGAGGTTTCCCATAGAAAGCAGGCAGCTCCACCAGGGTAACCGAACGTCCACTCACCTCTCCCTGATGTTTAATACATTCTGATGAGTTGGAGACTGAATTAAGCTCTGTCTGACCTAAAATAGCCTTGGCTGCTGAAGTCTTTCCTACTCCTTTCCTTCCCAAAAGAACCAGGTTTAAGGCTGGTTTGATGGATTCAGACTCTGATTTTTGTTTCATGCAACCTGCATCCTCACCCTCAGACACATTACAGGTAACATGCTCTCCATTGTTCTCCTTTGCAGTTTGACCCAGGCGTGTTAACAGCTCTGGAAGTTCAAGGTTCTGCTGCCTAAGGATCTGTATCTACACATTCTGATCATGTCTTTCATTGGCTGGTCTGATACAGGTTTGTCACTGAAACCTAAACTCTTCTCTCTTGGTGTTGATATCAGAACTACTGAATGATCAAAAGATCGATCACTGAAAAGTTTAAGGACTGTGCAAAGTTTCTCTTTTTGTTCCTCAGTGAAGTCTTCAGGCTGTAGAACCAGCAGGAACACATGAGGCCCAGGAGCAGAGAGAAGAACACAGTTTTTCACACGTTCTTTCAGTTTTTGTTGGGTGATGTCCGGATTGAGCAGATCTGGGGTGTTGATGAGAACTATTTCCTTTCTCATCCAACAATCCTTTCAATTTAAAAAAATCTTGTTTTCCCTTTGTGTTGAATTTGTCCTCTCCCAGTATGAAGTTCCCCACCAAACTCCTCTCATGACAGCTGTTCCCCAGCAGAATGACCCTCAGCTCAGACACTAAAAAGAAGAACAACTGAATTAGAAAAACCTATCCGAGTAGACTTTAATTAAAAATGATACAAATGATTCATTACCAACAAGGTGAAGCTTTAAAAAGGTACATTTAAGTAGATGCTTTATCATTTTGAAACTTCCAAATCACCAATGAGCTTGCAAATATTTAGTCAAGAATAATTCTGGCTGAGTTCAGTATTACTCACTATTAGGTGGTAGAATTTCAAAACTGCTGATCCGCTTCAAAGGTTTCATATCATCTGTCACTGACAGGAAAAAGGACATTGATTTATTCACAAGCAGTTGAGAACAGAATTATTAGCCCCCCTATGAAAATTTAATTTTTTAAAAAGTATTCCCAAGTGCTGTCACACAGAAATGAAATTTAAACACAGCTTCTCCAAACATCCTATATTAATTTTGGATTATTACATTATTTTACTTAGCACACAGAAACACATTTATTTAGCAAAAAACAAAAACCTACCAGGGTCAAAATTATAATCTGTCCTCAACGGTATATTCTTTAAATAACTTTTTGTAGTTTTATATTTTTTTCTTCAATTTCACAGTTATAATTAGTTTAAAAAAACAAGAGCAAATCAGATGCATGCAAAGAGTTTCAGAATCAGACCAAGGACCAGGATCAAAGGCAAAACTCAAATTAAACACATGGATAAACTTATACAACATGATTCATGAGAAAAATCTAAATATTTTATCCAGAATTCAGACACCTTAAGGCCAGGACTGATTACCTTGTCACCTTCACCATACAGTTAGGGTAACACTGGTAGGATTAAGACTTATTATTACCCTGGACAAAGGAACAAAATATTTAGATTTAAATAAAAAATAAAAATTTTAAGCAGAAGTTGACACAGAGTTCAGGAAACCAGATTACTTTTAGTGCAGGAATAAGAAAGGACAGTTCTTTCATGCAGAAGGTGAAAGCAGATGTGTGTTATCAAGAATAATAAAGTCTGATTGAACTTACCTGCTGCAGCCGCCATAATGTCACTCGTCAGACACAACTGGAGACCAACTCCTGGGTTTGGGAGCCTAAATGGAGGATTGCATCAGATATTAAATTATCTTGTGTGTCAACTTGTCATCCCCATCTGCTGCAGCCTAAAGTTACATCATCTTTCAATGCGAAGCTACTTTGTGTAGTTCTACCATTTGACATAAAACTGTATATACACTCACCGGCCACTTTATTTGGTACACCTGTTCATTTTCTTGTTAACACATATAACTTATCAGCCAATCACATGTCAGCAAATCAAAGCATTTAGGCATGTAGACCTGGACAGGACAACTTATTTAAGTTAAAACCAAGCATCAGAATGAGGAAGAAAGGGAGATTAAGTGACTTTATACATGGCAATGTTGATGGTGCTAGAAGGGCTGGTCTGAATACCATCTCTAGGGCTTAGAGAATGGCCCAAAAAAAGAAAACATATCCAGTGAGCGGCATTTGTGTGGACGAAAATGCCTTGTTGAAGTCAGAGGTCAGTGGAGGATGAGCATTCTGGTTCAAGATGATAGAAAGGCAACAGTAACTCAAATAACCACTCGTTACAACCAGGGTATGCAGAATACCATATCTGAATGCAAAACATGACCAACCTTGAAGCAGATGGGCTACAGCAGCATAAGACACAATCGGGTGTTACTCCTGTCAGCTAATAACAGGAAACTGAGGCTACAATTCACACAGGCTCACCAAAAGCGGACAATAAAAGATTGGAAAAGTCTTATGAGTCTTGATTTCAGTTGTGAAAGTCAGATGGTAGGGTCAGAATTTGGCGTAAACAACATGAAAGCATGGCTCCATCCTGCCGTGGACCATCAACCATGCCATGTTAAAAGTCGCTTAAATCCCCTTTCTTCTCCATTCTGATGCTCTGTTTTAACTTCAGCATGTTGTCTTGACCACATCTACATGCCTAAATGCATCGAGTTTCTGTAATGGATTGGAAGATTAACTTTTTGTTTTTATAGGCAATTGAACAGGTGTACTTAATAAAGTGGCCGGTGAGTGTATATTATAAACTGTATACCAATATAATAATCATGATACACTTACAGAGGGTCATTAATACAGAACAGAAAATCATCAGCTGCCCTCGCAAAAGGTTCAAAGTTCAGTCAGCTTTATTGTCAATTGCAAAATATGTGCCAGACTGACAGAGTAAGCAAAATAACATTTGTCTCTGACCCACGGTACAATAAGAACAAAAGGATACAATTTGGTCAAATAAGATAAGTAATATTTACAAAAAATACATTCTAAATAGTGCAAAAGGTAAGGCAAAACAAAACGGTATATATAAAATTAAATAAGTAAATAAATTGAGATGTGCATCACTCCTGCCATCACTCCAAGACATTTCAAACACACACTTCCACTCTAGATCAAAACACATCACAGACTTTTCTCACCCTGGCCACCACTTTAACGTTTTGTCCTCAGGGAGGCAGTATAAGTCAATTAAATCACAAACCACCAGAATCACAAACTTTTTCCAGCAACAGGTCATATCAGCTGACATTAAATAACATTAATTAATGGGCTGTAAAAGTGAAACAAAGTTCAATAGATTAGAGGTAACTGAATGTTTTTGATATGAACTATTCTTCATTATTGTGTCAACAGTCGATTTACTCTAAACAGCATTCTTATTTTGATCATTCTGAATTTACAGAAGTAGATTAAATAAGCACAATATGGCATGTGTGCTAATCGATAGTTTTAGTCTTAAAACAGAAATGGTTATTTTTGTACTTTATATAACAAAAAATGCATCCTAACTGGAGGCTGTCCTTTCAAATTAAAATACATTGACACCAAATATCTGATCTATTGTAGATATAATGAGAATTGCTTTCTAAAATTTCTTGCCCAAGAATTGCTGGAATTTTTACAGTTAAATAATTATACGGCCACTCATGATACCTTGATACATGGCAGAATATGTATGAATGAATGTATAGATAATGTTCAAAACCTGTGGCTGCAATCTAGACTTTTTTTTGTCAAACTGACACAAGGCCTGTACCTGAAGTCCTTCTGCAATTTTTTTTCTTTTTCTTTTTAAGATATTTTCTCTTGCATTTTTATGCTTTATTGATAGTGTAGAGACAGAGTTGAAATGGGGCAGAGAGGGGAGTGACATGCAGAGAACGACGCGGGCTGGAATCGAACCCGGATCCGCTGCTGGCCGAGCCATGGGGGGGAGCGCCTACCAACTGAGCTAAGGGCGTCCCCACCTTCTGCAAGTTCTAAGTGTACTTTTTCACCTTTTCTTTGCATCCTCAATTATTGTGTTCTAAAGAAAGGATTCCATGCATAGATCACAAGTAAAGAAACCCCTTCTTTTCTAAAGCACTGTATATTGCAACATTAACATTTCTGCTGTATGTGACTACATATAACCTGAAACTTGAACCGCTCCCTTGAAAATGTATTATGTGCTAGCTTATAATGTTAATCATAGCAGTAATAAAAATGGTGTGAGTGATACAGAGTTAATGTTTCATCCTTAGTGGTAAAACTTCAGGTAATTTCAAAGGAGTATTTCATTCACTTGTTCAATTTAAGTCTGAACTTCAGACTCTGATAGAAAGTCTTATCTGTACATTCATAGATTGATCAAGGCATTAAAATGCTTATCAGTCAACCTTGGACACGATTATCGTCACAAAAAAGCTCAAAGTGTAAATGCACCTAAAATGGAGTCGACTAGCTACCTTTAAAAGATCTCCAAATTATAAAGTGGAATAAAATAAAGCTACCAATCATTATAATTTATCCACACATCATTATCATATCATTGAGCAACTATTTCGTAATACACTTCATGGCAAGCCAGGACGAGTGAAATGGGGAACACCATGTACGCTAGGAAAAGCTTTTCGGAGGGGGCCCGATAACATTGAACATATAATAAAATAACCTAAACATTAAGCAAAATTCCTAAGTAAGAATCTAAGGTAGTTGAACGTTTGTGAGTATTTCCATTTCATATACCGCCATTTTTCCACACCCTTCCTAACCAGTTAAAAACATTGTTCTCCAATAAATCCTCATTATTTAAAACTTTTTGAACCCCCTCGGATCAGCTCGAATAGGAGTTTCAAAAATCAGAAAACATGACATTACCTACCTTTGGTGGCTGTGGTTTTCTTGGGATGTGCTCTCCCGTCTTGGACAATAATATATTTGTTTCCGCTCAGTTCATGTGGTAACTTCAGTATTATAGACATGGATTCTGGTCCAGCTAATCACCCATCCTGAATTGTCAGCATACACCTGAAATAGATAACAAATCAGTTTTTAAATCATCAATGTAAGAATGCTTACTTTCTTACAGTTTCTGAATTTGTTTGTTTGAGGTCTATAGTTAGTTTTGTGTACTCACCAAGTTAGGGCTTATTCGCTGCCAAGCATGTCGGTGAAATCACGAATCACACTGAAGCCAAACTCACCTTGGACAACCTTTCGTTTACAGAAGGCGGGACACTGCACAGACATGATATGTAAACAGGTGAGTTAATTATTAACACTTATATACCAGGAATTTGACACCTAATAGATACTTATACAGCTTGTTGCTTTATATTCTAACCAATTAAAGAAAAATTCCTCCCTATAATAAGAAAAGGCTAATACTGAGCTGTCAAATTTAAAATCCTATTTCAAATCCATTTAGTACTTGTGAAAGACTAGATATCAGAATCTGTATCAAGTCAGCTGTGCAAAGTCCGACAACAAGGAGATGAGGGGCTATGCTTGAATATAACCGGTTTATACTACATGTCAAGACGTCAGAAGGAAAAGTGAATGTAGTTTTTGGTCGACACTGCAAATTAATGGGAAAAGCTGACTGTAATAGAGACGTGTTAATCATTTACATAAGGGTTTACCTATAAGATTGTGTGGCCTCTTTCCTGAGCCAAATTCTTTATACTAACCCCAATGGTGATATCTGGGCATCAGACAGAGCTGTTCAAAACTAGCTTGCTTGCCAACACCTTTCCCCAAAACAATACTAACTAGCATTAAACATTTGAAGTTTAGGGTAAAACTTTACACAATGGAGATTTATTGGCTGTTAAAATCTTTCTTTTTGTCCACACTCGTCATGATGTGATGCAGCCCTGACCAACTACACTGTAAAATAGGAGGAACAAATCCACATTCCTCCATACTATATATGAGGCCTTAATTGTGTTTATAAAATCAAGACGGAATCTTCCAAAGCGCAGTCTTTGTATCAATAAATTAACTAAAAATAAAGACAACCAGGAAAAATGTTCAGAGAGGATACTCAAAAGGTTTATACTTACGCCAACCGGAACAAAGTAATCTCAAAACCGAAATGCCAGGTATTGTTCGCAGGTGGTTTAGTCCAAAGCGAAGTACAAATGAGGTACTGAAGTAGATCAAGGAGAGGTCTATTAGATAAAGTGCCTCAACGCCGGTTTGACAGCCTGTCTTTTGCCAGGTTATCTGTGCGCCCCGTAATATGGTGAGTGGACGCCAAAAAAGTCCAGTGAAAGTAGAGATGCTCTAGCTCAGTCTAGGACTATGTGAGGTAACCAACACCATAGTACCTACCTCACTAAAGGCATGGTGTCTATTATTAACAAGAACACAAAACAGTTTTAGCTGTTTTTCACCAGCTAAGACTGTTTTTTTTTTTACAACTATGTGTCCCACTGGGGATATCTTGGTAACATAAAGAAACATTTTGTTTTTAATATAAGCATGCCCCATCCTTTGAGAATGAGCAGCAGTGAAAATAAAGCATGTAGGCCTATGCAAAGCCACTTAAAAAATACACCGTAAGTATTGCTTCCAAAAAATACAACTAATGTTAGAAACGTCACAAACACAATCAGTTGAATATGTTATTTTTAAACCTCTGACACTCCACTCTTCTACAATGTGAAGTCACTGAGAGGGGTGCCATCAACCCAGTGTACTATTCAGACACAAAATACAACAATTTGAGAATTAGCTAATTAATATTGTCGATGTCAGCACATTATAAGTATGAAAAAAGGCTGTTGATCGTGCAGTAAAATGTTTCCTGTGAGTGTTTTCCTATATTATGATTGTTGTGGATGAATATGCCTGCTGCTGCTTGTTAGGTTGATCTAATTTGAACCATATAGGCCTACTGTACAAAATAATCTTAACTAAACTACACCCTCAAATAAAGTGTAGCCAACTTGTGTATTTTCATATTTACATTTCAAAACTGCAACTGCTAATATGAAAGCTAACCGACTTCCTCTGCTTTAGAATTCTGAGGTATATATCAAATAATTGTGTCATCATCCATTTTGTTAACGTAAAAAACCGTTAGCTAATGGTCCACATTAGCACTGTGTATTAATAGCCCTTTACTTTCATCTGCAGTCTTTGAGTAGGCCTACAATAGTTTGACTATTTTAAACTAAATTCTAAACTATTTTATTGTTTATGCTTGACTTATGACAGCATTCATGCGATGGATAACTAGGCTACGTGTTTTTTCTTCTAACTACATTTTCGCTGTTAGCTTGCAATTTAATTTTTGATTGTGACGGTCTGGAAATACATAGGCTACTTACACGTTCAAATTAAAACAATTTTTATTTTGATTGTTATCTAGCCTACCTTGTGGTGGGGCATATATGTCTCCGGAAAATTGAGATATTCAGCTTTGGCTCTCCGTTAATCAGCATCACTTTGCTTCAGGTGTGTCGTCTGTGTTTTCAAATGCAAATCCAGCCAGGAACATGCGCGCGGTCAACAGGTGATCCATTTTACTAAACCGTTTCCTAGTTTTTATCCAGTTATTCAAATGCTGAGTCTATGAGGAAAACTCGCTGAAAGACAGAAGTTGAGCTCGGAAGGATAAACAAAAAACTCCACGAGGGTCTATGGGGACAAACCGACGTAAGGATGATGCACCGCTAGCGTTGATTTTGAACGGTAAGAAAAAAATGTTTCTGCGTGCGCACCAGACCTTATATATAAATCCTGTAATTTTGTTTTGTGAGCATGTACAACGACTTTCACGCCATGACATCGCTTGTTTTAAATGTTTAACTAATCGGAAGGATCTCAAGTTGAATTCGGCATGTATACTTGCCAACAAAACAGCGCTTAACCTGTACGAAAAGGAAATGTATTGTAAAAAGTGCATCGGGCAAAGCCTTCTTGCTGCTACGCATAGACTACCAGTGAATCACTCAAAAATTAAGAGTTGTTTTACTTATACAAGTGTTGCCTGGTGTTGCATGTATGCCGAATTGAGAGGATGTTCTCACTGCCTTTTTAAATAACAACTTTTGGAACAAGTTTCTTTGGAAATTTTCCAAATAACCCAATACTTTTTAAGTTGATAGATATTTGTATGGAGTTTGGTTTCCAGCGAAAACGTAAGCCTATTGGATGTAAAAACGTTTTAGGAATATTAGGCATACTATCATTTTAAAATGATGCATTCTTACTTTATTATTTGTATAGTTTTGGGTAAAGGTCAAATCTTTGCTTCATTGCGTGTATGTAGGCTATTATTTGTTTATTTATTGTCTATTTCGTATTTGAGCCTGGTGCTGGACTGAACCTACATTTCCTTGTTTGACTATTCCATGTCAAATGGAGAAAGCCTGATGTAATTAAGAACATTTCCATTTATTAATGTAGAGATGTTGATTTTAGAAAATATAAAAAATATAATATCACTGTCAATTTTACTCAAACATAATAGACCTACTGTATGACTGGACCAGAGACACTGATCATTTGGAGTGGTCCTTTAATTCTATAAAGTAGGCAGAGATAATGTTTGTTTTACATCTTTTAATGCTTTGAAGTTTGAACTATTTACCCAGCTTCTTATTATTTCAAATGGATGAAACCCTTATAAACAGTAACTTAGGGCTCATTATTATACTGGATAACGTATACTAGACCCCTGATACTTTACATAAATGCTCTGTTGGTTTTTCTCCATGTTATGGTTCACAGATCTAATATGAAGAGGGTTAGCAGGAACTGACGGTGGATCTGATGCTCCATCCGTGATGTTCAGCTGGTGAATTTGACCGTAAGATTAAATTTACATAAAGGATGCGCATGACTTATATTCCACACACACAGGGCCTTTTCATGTGCATGGCAGTTGTTTCTGCCATTTCCTATAGCCCAAGAAAACACAGCCTAGGCTCTGTAAACAAGTTAGTTACAATGTGCCCCCTTTGTTTACGTACCTTTTATGTACACATACCAGTTTACAGAGCCTAAGCTGTGTATTTATACCAGATTCTTTATCAGCACACACACAGACAGGTTGGTTGTGGATCATGAGGAGATATTCACTGATTTTGACAAAGTGATTTGGACAACAAGCGTTCTCCAGAATCACTGACTACACCTTTTTAAGTTATTATTCCATGATCTTAAAATGTGACCAATAAGGAGCAACTACAATGTGTGTCACTTCTGAGCCCCATCTATTTATCTTTCCACGGTTTATTGTCCTAAAGCATAAAACCATGCTCTGCGTAGACAGATCATAAACACCTGTCAAATGTAATTAAACATGGCATGTTGTTGCAGGCAATGAGAGAGGTGTTTCGATGTTTATAGCCTTTAGTTAGTTAGTGTGGTATTTTTTTATGTGACAACAAACACACAGTGTGAGTACAGAGCTTGTCTTTCTATGTTCCTGGTTGTGTTGAGGTGTTGAGAGATGCCCCATAATCAGGGCTGCCTTTAACTGCCACTAGGCCCGGGGCTGAGAGGTTTCGTAGGCCCCCGGGCGGCGGTCTTACAATACAGATGCGTTAAAGCCACGTTTGTCTACACCACAATATCTTTATTGATGAAATACAAATACTCTTAAGGTAACATGTACTTAAACCCCTTCCTGGTCTAATGACTTTTAATAACCAGACACACATGCTTGGTTACAGTGTTTTTTCAAGTTATTGAGGAGACCACGGTGGGGACCCAGGACCTTCTAGGGGGGTCCGGGGGCATGCCCCCCCGGAAGAAAAAATGTAACCTTTTAAAGTAAAATGCATCAATCTGGTGCACTTTGAGAAGAAAACTAAGGCTAAATCAACTGTGTCCTATGTGAGCTATTTTCTGGAATCATTTGGAGACACAGAAATACCAAAAAGCAGAAACAAAAATATACAGGTTTAAAAAAATCCAGTCAGTCAGCATTCCATTTTTTTTAAATAATCCCTTATCCTAAAGCTACTTCTCTCTTTGAATTCTTTGTTTTGTTTTTAATGGCTCAACTCAATATAGGCCCTTGATCTGCGTTGCCCCGAACAATGTTAATTAAACAAAAACGTACTGGTGAATGATAGGCCCCTTGATCTTCATAGGCCAAAAATAATGTGATTTTTTTTTTCCTTTTTCTTTACTGGTTCATGATGGGCCCCTGATCTCCGTTAGCCCCCCTACGAAGATTAGGGGCCTATCATGAGCCAGTCAATAATTTATTGTTTTAAATGACAATGTTCGTGGCCTTCTTAGATCAGGGGCCTATATTGACACAGTAAAAAAAAAAAAAAAAAAAAAAAAGGTTTTTTTTGAGAGGCCCCTGATCTTCGTAGGCCCTGGGGCTTCAGCCCAGGTAAGCCCGTGCCTAAAGGCGGCCCTGCCCATAATCATCCACTGCTGGGTGTTTTCTCAGCGTCAGAGGCTGCGAGCTGAAAGGCCAAGTTGCTTTGCATGTTATTTCCTTTTGTAAATAAAAACGGACAATGCAAATTCTAGTCCTGTTGGCGTTCCCTGGTCTGGAACCTGAAGCCAGTTGTTCAGTACAGTGTGTGTGTGTGTGTGTGTGTGTGTGTGTGTGTTTGTGTGTGTGTGTGTGTGTGTGTGTGTGGTGTGTGTGTAAGTCAGTCAGACACAGAGCAGCTTACCAGCTAAACATACACAGCAGAGGTAATGTGACCCTGCAGCTCTCCATAACTTTGGAGGTAGGTCTACTTTTATTTTTGTTTTCAATAGATTACCTAGTAAGTTTCTTTTAAATATTTGGCAGTCCTACATTCAGTTAGATTCCCAATATTCAGCTTGATAAGAGTGGTGTCTTTGGAAGCAGTAGGACCTCTACTAGACTTTAAAATGAATCCATGGACAAACTAGGAGAAAGCCATGCTGGGTGTGGCAGGGTGAGAGGTTTGAGTGGAACTTGGGTTATTTTAAAAAGCAGCAAATTGAAGTCACAAGTTGTTTATGTGTCGAAAACCGGTACTCGATTGAATCTGAGTTTTTAATATGATGGTGTCAGTTAAGTTTGATATAAAGAACACAGTCTGACTGTAGTGGGCAAAGGCGCTATATTAATGTACAGCAAATTATTTTGATGTGTTGTGAAAGAGTAGTTGATGACCAGCTTTCTACCTGAGAATTCATTTTGGAGTTGTACTTGTTTGAGAGCAGGAAGTTGTGAGTTTGATCCAAGAAGTTGTGTTTGTTTATGTTAAAACAGGAAAAAATTGTATAAAATATCAGTGTTTGCTGCAGCATTAAAGGTGGAGTCAGTGATTCTGGAGAACGCTTGTTGTCAACCACTTTTTGAGAAAATCAGTGAATATCTCCTCATGATCCACTACCTGTCTGTACTGTTACAGCCAAGGCTCTGTTAACTGGTATGTAAACAAAGGGGCTAACCGTAGCAAGCAACATGCCCGTTCACAGAGCCTACACTGTGTTTTAACACCAGTTTGTATTTGTGCTCGCACACACAGTTCGGGTGGTTTTTGACAAAGTGATTTTGACAACAAGAGTTCTCAAGAATCACTGACTCCACTTTTAAGACAATTTTTTTTTTTTTTTGCAGCATTAAGATTTAGGTTCATTAGAGCTAAAATGCTTCGACCTAATCAGGATAAATTGACTGTCCACATGCTTTTGGCCATTTAACTACTGTTACAACACGTATGTTTCTATGTAGTCGGTAAGCATATTTATTTGAACTATTATTACAACACTACAGATTCTATTGAGTCTCTAAGTTTATTTAAACCGTTATTTGAAGTTTATTAATAATGTCTTTTCATCTATAGATTGAGTTTTGATTTGAAGACAGAAGCATTGTCATCACCCATCAACACCTCCTTGGAGCTTCACTCATCCATCCATCCATCCATCCATCTATCCATCCATCCATCCCACCATCTACCCACCCATCCATTCATCCATCTACCCATCCATCCATCCATCACATCCATCCATCCTCATCACCACCATCCATCCATTCACCCATCCATCCATCCATCCACCCATCCATTCACCCATCCATCCATCCACCCATCCATCCATCCATCCATCCATCCATCCATCTACCTACCTACCCATCCATCTATCCATCCATCCATCCATCCATCCATCCATCCAGGAAGTCATGAATCCCTACGGTGACACCAACCTGAACCCTGGGATTGACACTCCACCTCCGTACTCACTCTCCAACCCTTACGAAGACTCAGACAATTCCTCTGTTTGCACCGTTCCATCTCCTCAGGTCATTTGCACGGGCCACAGCTCTGTGACTGTGTTGAGCTACAACTCTACGTTTGTGGTGGGTATACACTTTTTTTTTAAAGCAATATATTTATTGGTTTTTCCTTTTTTTTTTAATAACAAGGACAAGAAATACAAATATACAAACAAATCTGACTAACAAAAACAAATAAAATACAAAGTACAGCCAATGGTGGGTATACATTTTACTGATAAGAATATACAGCTCTGGAAAAAATGAAGAGACCACTCATCATATTCAGTGTCTCTCGTTTTACTATTTATAGGTATATGTTTGAGTAGAATGAACATTTTGGTTTTATTCTATAAACTACTGACAACATTTCTACCAAATTCCCCCCGAAAATATTGTTATTAAGAGAATTTCCATTAATTAATGTAGAGATGAAGATTGAAGAAAAGTCTAGACTGGTCTCTTCACTTTTTTCAGAGCTGTAGGATAGGCATAAATAAGATTTTGCTTCAGGTTAGGTGTTCACAGTTCAACAGTCACTGCTTGTTGAACGGTGTACAAAATTCGGGGGATTTTTTTTTTAATATGGACATCACAATTACATTGGACGAACCAGGTGCATTGTTTGAGTGTTTTAGCATACTGTAGCTACATGCTAGTTCTCAACACTGTCCATATGTTCCTTCTTATAAGAAAAAAAATCAAAGATAGAGGAAAAAAAACATTACAATGGCAAGAAATAACAAATGGGAAATATTTGCACTATTACAGAGATGAAAAAAGCTTAAATATATTCAGTCAATTACGTACATGAACTATAAAGCAAATGCAGCCTGATCAAACATTAACTAGTTGTAAGTTATTCATGTGAGCACTGTTGTTTTGTTTTTAGCAATTGTCTTAATTTTTTTTTTTTTTCTCCTAATGACTGAAAAAACATCTACTACTACTCTACTCCCAATCAGGCTTCATCGGACCAAAACGGGGTTCAAAACTCTTTCACATCGACAAACATGGACCAATCCTCCTCCACGCTTCCACCATTAGATCAAAACTTCAACCATGGATCCAGCATAGCAACCATATCCCAAACGGTGTCAAATCCCTCCCAAAACCCTTACGCTGCCCCTGCAACACCCACCTACCCCAACCAGGTCACCATAAACATCCCATCCCCTGCCATACGCCCCTCTCCGCTCCAGTCTCAATGCTCCGAGGAAAGCTGCCCGGAACTTGAGTGCGCAATCTGCTTCAGCCAGTTCAACAATGTCTTCAGATGTCCCAAGATGCTCCAATGTAAGCACACGTTTTGCTTGGAGTGTCTGGCGAGAATGAACGTGAAGTCGGTTCAGCCCAACGCGATCCAGTGCCCGCTGTGCCGAGGCCTGACACCCCTCCCCACCCTCGGCCTGCCCAGACTCACTACGGACACGGATGTGCTGTCCTACCTGCCCGCCGCCATGCAGAGAGTCTACAGCATCAAATTCCTACGCAACAAAGGGAAGCTGCAGGTCAAAAGGTCAGTCTGTTGTTCAGTGTTTTTACCATAGGATTGAGACGATACCTGCGTTGGAAATCTCATACTCTTTCTTTTTTGGTGACATCCTACTGTGTGTGCTAATTTCATGCTTTGTCCTCAGCCAGTTCTTAAAGAGCCAACCTGGAATAAAATAACAATAAAAATAGCAAATACACAAATAACTAGGTACATACAGACATTTCTTTTTTTCAAATCTGTTGTGTAATATTTCAGAAAGGGATAGTAAGTGAATGCCAACAGTAATATTTTGCACCTTGCAAAGCTTTGTCTCACTATTGCAAAGAGTAACCAGGCAAACTCAGTTTTATTGCTACATAGAAATAACTGATATCTGATGTGGAGGCGGGTTGCTTATCAAAGTCTAACAAAAGACCAATAAACCAATTCTGATCAAGGTTCAAATATTTCTGCTTGTTGCAAGTTGATTAAGAAATGTACAGTAACATTATAAGGGCCACAAGAGGAGGATGTTTTTTTTTCCTTTATGATGCACTTCAAGACACTTAAAACACAAACCATGCATCTTTACTATAGTCACAAGGCAGACAACGTAAGGGGTTACAACCTCATTTTGACTGAAAGCAGACCTCTAAGCTCAACTAATAACATTGCTCTCTATGGCCCCAATTCTCTTCTGTACTCTTTCAAAACGTTTTACTCTCAACTAAACATTGGAATTGATCTCTGAAAAAAAACTATTCATACATTTAATTTAAATTAAGACATGAAACATAACAACAATCATCATAAGAACATGTCAAAAACAACCATGATATCCAGCTGTATTTGATTTAATAAATAACACTGTCCTTTCTCCCTTAAGGTCAGCTCAAGGCCGCCACAGGTCCCTGCCGTCCCTGCGCTCGGATAACCGCACGCTGGACGTGGGGTTACCCAGCCCTCCTGCCAGGGGGGAGAGGGGGGGCGTGGGGGGGGCTCTGTTCAGGCTGACGGGGCGGCCGCCTGCAGAGCCTTCCTCCTCATGTCTGTGGTGATGATGATGGTGCTTCTGACCGGCATCATCATATTCCTGCTCACCTTCAACAACAAGACAAGAACCCTGAGTGAGTGATGAGTGAGTGAGTGAGTGAGTGAGTGATGATGAGTGAGTGAGTGAGTGAGTGATCATCGCATCACATGACATTACATCACTTCCTGTTTTCATTTAGCACTTTTTTAATTTATTCCAGCGACGGGAAAAGGGGAAAAACGCAAACTATCAGGGATTTTAATTAGAACGCTTGTTGTCAAATTTCACTTTTTGCCAAAATTTGTGAATATCAAGCAATCCACTACACCTATCCGTGATGTGTGTGTGTGTGTGCGCTTGGAAAATGTATTGTGCTGTTAATACACAGCCTAGGCTCTGTAAACGGACATGTGGCTATGGTGCGTGTCTGTGGTCATGATGATGGTGCTTCTGACAGATATCATTATTGCTCACCTCAGACAAGACTGAGTGATGACTCATGCATCACATGACTTTACATACATCTACTTCATACTTCCTGTTTTCATTTTGACATGTTTTTTATTTATTTACATGTGATGGAAAAACATGGAAGACTATCAGGGATTTTTAGTTAAAGGTGGCAGTGGAGTCAGTGATTCTGGAGAACGCTTGTTGTGAAAATAACTTTTGTCAAAATCAGTGAATATCTCCAAGCAATCCACTACACCTATCCGTGCTGTGTCTGCGCTTGGAAAATGTATTGTATTAATACACAGCATAAGTTCTGTAAACGGGCATGTTGCAAGTTACGATGGGCCCCTTTGTTTACATACCAGTTTACAGAGCCTAGTCTGTGTATTAACACTGGATATTTTTCAGGGCACACACGCAGTATGGACAGGTACTAGATCATGAGGAGATATTCACTGATTCTGACAAAGTGATTTTGACAACAAGCGTTCTCCAGAATCACTGACTCCATGTTTTAATGAGCAGCACATGTTACAGTGCTGCGGTTCAACGGATGGAAACGGATCCAGATGTGCAGTAACAACTCATCGTTCCAAACTGTTATGCAACGAGAACTTTTAACTTCTCTGATGACGTCTACACAGACACGGAGAGGAAGCCCTGCTCTTAAATCAAGGGTGATAAAAAAAAAAAAAAAAACTCACAAGAGCCAAGGAGAGGGCCTTAGGAACAGATGCAGTGAACTAAAATCTGCCCAGTAACATTTAACATGTGCCAAAAAGTTTCAAAGAATCCCATCGATCTATTTGTTAGTTTTGCTTCAAGGTGGAGTCAGTGATTCTCGAGAACGCTTTTTTCAAAAATAGTGAATATCTCCTCATGATCCGCTACCTGTCCGTACTTTGTGCATGCTGAAACAAATCTGGTTTTAATACACAGCCTAGCCTCTGTAAACTTGTATGTAAACAAAGGGGGCCACAGTTGCTAGCAACATGCTCATTTACAGAGCCTAGGGTGGATTTGTTTTTCAGTGCATACACAGTAAAGACGGGTAGTGGATTGTGAGGAGATATTCACTGATTTAGACAAAGTGATTTTGACAACAATTGCTGAATCCATTTTTTAAAAATTATCAGCTGACAGTTAAAAAAGTAAAACACGTAACAGCAGACGAGGGAAAAACAAGAAGCAGCAGACTTCCAATCTGCAGCTCAGCTCTTACAAGTCTGCCCCAAATCCTTCAAATGATTCACCCTTTTAAAACTTTAGCAAAAACTAACCAACACCTCAGACAGATGGCTTGTTATTATCTACCAATCCAGCTTCAGGTAAAACAAACCACCAATATTTTAACTCCACGCGCTTTTAAACTTTATGTCTATTTTTCACTTTGTCACTTTAAAAAATGTAAAGTTACCGACCTGGAAGCAGGCCCTTTTTGCACTGTAAACTATAACATTACATTAACTTGTCACCAGGTGGCGCCTTTTTCATATTTTGATTCTGTGTGTGTGGGTTGTTGCTACTCAGAAATAGCTGAAACCTGGACGAATAAAACCAAAATATAATTAGTTTTAATTCTGGTGAACATTCAGAGGCACAAAGTTGTCTGGTTGGGCCGCCATGTTACTGAAATAAACCCCTGAGTGAGTGTGTGTTTTGGGACAGTCCCCTTTTAGTGCTGCTCTGGTATCAGCTACAGAAGGAGGGCTGGTTAGTTCATACTATTCATTTATAAATTCCATGACGTAGCCAAATGTCTCTGATGGATTTTTTTTTACATTAAAAACAACATGAATTTGTTTTTTTCTGCTCAGATAAAAATCTTTTCCAAAATATACTTTGACTTGCAAATCAAACTCGGCCTTAAAGCAACACAAACTTCTGCCTAATCATGCAAATAGATATAGATATATTTTTAAAGAGAATTCGCCTGAAGTGACATTTATTTGTGAGGGGAAATGCATTTTAAATGTATGTTAATATACCTGTTTTTGATGAATTTCTTGTGTTTTTAGGCACTTTCCCGTTTTACTGTGCAATGTAAAATAAATAATTTTATTTATTTATACGACAATGTTTTAATAAAGCTTGTACTATAACCATGTTCAACTTCAATAAATTCCTTTTTTAAATTAAATTTTTGACTTTATTTGAGATGTAATTTTTCCTTTTTTTTAATCAAAATGTTAAAAATAGTGTGTTGTACCTTTATGCAGCCAGCAGGTGGTGCTATAGCATCAATAAATAAAGAGTGTGATTGGAAAGAACAATTGGATATGAATATGGGAGCCACAATTAAAAAATAACATCAATCAATCAAACTTTATTTATAGAGCACTTTTCATACAAGTAAAGGTAACACAAAGTGCTTAAAACAATCACGACACACCCCGATATATTCATACACGCAAAAACATCCCCCCCTCCCACCGATCCAAACCCAAAGCAATCATTGTGACAAATGTCATTAAAAACAGGAAGAAGAGACTGCATAGACATACATCTATATAAAATAGAACTACATAATGAAACGACAATATCCTGAAATCTCAACATTTAGCTGGGTCCCTAGGAAGAGGAAACCTGCTCTCATCTTTTGTAGGAATCTTCTCATACAAACTACACAAATCTAGTTGGAGGAGCTAGACCATAATATTCGCACAGTCCTGGTTTATGGCATTGTAATGGTATAGAGATGTCTTCTGAAATGAGGGAAATCATTCATTGTTGGCATAAGTATTGTATGTGTCTGCTTGACTAAGTATGTTTGGTGTTAATGTGTGAACTTATGTAAAAAACACCAACATAAAAGTAAAAAAAAAAAAAAAAAAAGTTGTTCAAGTGAAAGTTGAAAAGGGAGTCTTATCAGCTTTCACCCAGTTATGTCTCACATTCATGCTTGTAGCGTGGGTGTGTCTGTCTGCGTTTGTGTGTCTCTGCGTGTGTGTGTGTGTGTACGTTGCTTTGTGTATGACAGCAGGGGACACACCTTAACACACCGCAGAGCAATTAAACATGTATCCATGGAGACAAACTATGAATCCAATCCCTCTTTAAACGTGGAGTCAGTGATTCTGGGGAACGCTTGTTGTCAAAATAAATAAAATAACTGGGGAAACAAATAGTGGAAATGATTTGTAAAATCAGTGAATATCTCCTCATGATCCACTACCTGTCTGTACTGTGTATTCTGAAAAAAAATCTGGTGTTCATGCACAGTCTAGGCTCTGTAAACTGGTGTATTGCTAGCCCTTTGTTTACATATCCTTTGATTACATACCAGTTTACAGATCCTTGGATGTGTATTAACACCAGATTTGTATCAAGTGCACACACAGTATTATGTACAAGTAGCAGATCATGAGGAGATATTCACTGATTTTGACAACAAGCGTTCTCCAGAATCACTGACTGCACCTTCAAAGGCAGAAAAATTATCAAAGTAACTAAATCCAGATAACACAAAAAAATGTGCTGCTTTGCTGCCTGTCTGTCTGTCTGTCTGCCTGCCTGTATGTCTATCTGCCTGTCTGTCTGCCTGTATGTCTATCTGCCTGTCTGTCTGTCTGCCTGTCTGTCTGTCTGCCTGCCTGCCTGCCTGCCTGTACGTCTATCTGCCTGTCTGCCTGCCTGTCTCTCTGTCTGCCTGCCTGCCTGCCTGCCTGTACGTCTATCTGCCTGTCTGCCTGCCTGTCTCTCTGTCTGTCTGCCTGCCTGCCAGCCACCACCCTGAGGCCTACAGCACATCGGAGCCAGGTGTGGTTAGTAATAATAAAACAAAAGAAAAGAACACACCATGTCAGAACATACTGAACAACTCAGACGGTGTAAATCACTCAATAACTTCTCCTCAACACAAGATTCATGCCAAATAATTGTGACATGTGTCTTTACGAGGTGAAACAATATCTCTGCACAGAACAGTGTTAGGGTCACAGGAGAGACAAGGAATGAGAGGAGGAAGTTTTTTATTATTTTTTTGCACTTCCAAGAATAGAGTTGAAATGTTGTGTCACTCAACAGTTCCCGACGTGTGTGTGTGTGTGTGTGTGTGTGTGTGTGTATTGACAGATTCAAACTTCCGGGATCAAAAATTCATTAAGTAAAATGTTATTAAAAGTGCTACGAGGAACTTTTAAAATATTTATTGAAACAGTCTCAATGTTCCTCTGATGATCATGAATGTATTAAGTTTGCTGCTAAAACAACTTTCTTAGAACAGTTTTTGTTTTTGGGAAAGGGAAAGTGAGGTCAGAGGAGGGTTATTTGAGTTAGTTGACCTCATTTATCAGAACAATTTCTCACACACATGCAAATGCACACACAACACACACACTCTCTCTCGCACGCATGCACACACACACACACACACACACACACACACACTCACATATGCACACACACACACTCTCACTCACAGCACACACAACATCACAATCACACACACACTCCTGCACACACACACAACACACACACCACAACACACACACACTCTCACCTCTCACTCTCACACACGCACACAGGCACACAACACACTGCACGCACTATGCCACACACGCAAAACATGAACACACACACACTCTCTCTCTCACACATGCACACACACACACACACACACACACACACACACACACACACACACACACACACACACACACACACACACAGAAGGCTTGTTGTTGCAGGAGAACATCCTCATTGTCTCTAGTTTCCCAGGATTCCTCTGCGTGGGCGAGTTTGAATCCAAACAAACAACGTGATTGGACGATTAGCTCAGTCGGCAGTTGGTCTGATTGGATAAAACATTCTTCTCTTTATGTCCTATCACTGTGGCAGGCTTAGTATCTATATGTGTTGAGTATACACCAACAAAAGTATATTTAAGTTGTTACAAAAGTGCCAGAAAATCAGTTACTCTTACACACATCTTTCTATGAGTCGTATTAACATGAATCATGGCACCTATCTAAATATTACACATTTTTTACTAAATTATACATATTTTTTTGTTTGAGTTGAGTGTTAGTTTTAAAAACTGTAATTTTTTCCACTATTTTTATACTAAATCATAAGAAAATTACCAACAGTTCATCAACAGAATAATCTTGAAGGTTGTTAAAAATGTCTTTGAAATTGAAAATTATTGAAATGTAATTATTTATAAATCCGCGCAAACACATCATCAGTCAGAACAAGAGAAAGAATAAAAGTGAGTAAAAGTTTTATTCTGAAAAGCAGCCAACAGGAAGTGTCTCAGCATTCTGCAGAGATGAAGGATCCTGCGTCTGGATTGGACAGATCGTCTGAGCTGGAGACGGACAGAGAAATGAATGACGCATTTTACATAAAATTAAACTTTTGTAAAACAATAAAATTACTTATTTTAGCTTCAAAAACAGACATGAGAACAGTTCCTCTTTCATGGAGGATCTACTTTTGTGTTTATTTGTGTCTCAGGTGTTGCTCTCTTCACTTGTGTGTTTCTATTCTACATTTTCTTCTATATTGCATTGTTGAGAGGAGCCTGGGACTTAAGAATTCCATTGGCAATGACTGCTGTTGTAATTGTTAATGTGCATATCGTTAGCCTCATAGCATAATTACCTAAATCATATTTACTCTATTCTACTTGTACTCTACATCTACTCTATTCTACATCTACTCTACTCTACATCTACTTTACCCTACTCTATAACCCTTAAAATATGACTTAGGCAATTATGCTATTAGGCTAACGAAGAGTAGATGTAGAGTAGAGTAGATGTAGAGTAAATATGACTTAGGCAATTATGCTATGAGGCTAACGATATGACAAATAAATGTCTTGTAATGAGCTGTATGCCTTCCTTGCTAACCTGTTGCTGTGTGTAGTTGTGTGTGTGTCTTTGTGTGTGTGTGTGTCCTTCCTAACCTGTTGCCATGCGTCTCGGACCTGCTGGGAGCTGACCTAGGTTTCCATGAGGGTCTGGGCACCAGGCCGAGGTCTCCGGGTCTGTAGCGCGTCAGCAGGAACCAGGGGTCTGTGGTGAGGGTCACCGTCTGGGCTCTGAGGAGACACACAGGAGGAGTTAGTATCTCACTTTCTTTTTCTGCGTTTTCAAGCTTTATTAGACAGAACAGAGTTGAAATGGGGAGAGAGAGAGAGAGAGAGAGAGAGGAGAGAGAGAGAGAGAGAGAGAGGGAGATGACCTGCAGTAGATGTCAACCAGTCAGATTTGAACCCGTGACCACTGCAACGAAGGCCGGAGCCAACATGGTACGCGCTCTATCCACTACACCACCAGAGCGCCCTGAATATTTTACTTCCTGGGACACTAGGGGTGCATTCACACTAGTCCAGTGTTCCCGTACCATACCGTGCCGTGCTGAAGCCCGATTGTCCACCCTCCCCTGTACCCGCTGACCTGCACTTACATTGCTCCATGCCCAACCGGGCCTGTCTGACTACTGATGGTAACAATTAAAGGTGCACTATGGAACATTTGGGTGTGTCAGAGAAGTGAACCTTTTCGAATGTATTAACTCATAACTGAATAAAGAAACTTTCCTCACAGGAAAATTGGATCCATGGAACACTGTCTGAACAGGCATTGTCTATTAGAAAGCTTCCCGAAAAGTTACTGTTTCACTGTTGTTGTTTACAGCAGCAGGGCCCACAGTTTGGTTTACAAACATGTTTGGTTCCAGGTTCATTAAAATAATTCAGTTTTGATTTATGATGATTCAATACTAAGAAATACATGTAGAGCAAATATGTTTAGTAAACTAACTGTAGGGTCTGTGAAGGTAAACAAACCCCCCTCCTCTGAAACTCTTTACTTCTATCCGTCTGTTTCTCTCCTTCTTATTATTTTATTTTTTATTAACCTTTATTTTTCCAGGAATATACTCATTGGGATTCAAAATCTCTTTTTCAAGAGAGTCCTGGCCAAGAAGGAGGCAGCATAAAAACATATAAATTTCACATTAAAAAAACAAAATTTCACACTTAAAACAAGACACAAAACACAATAAAAAATAAAATAAAAAGTCACAAAGCATCAATCTCATTGGCAGTAAGTCAGTGTTCAGTAACCGGGCATGTATTAAGTCGGCCCTGCAGTGAGTACAGAGCCTGGCCTACCTGTCTGGTTTGGGCTCTGTGCTGGGTGGAAGGTGTTTCGTCCCACACTCGTTGAATGAAGGGATTTCTCCCTCTGGGGCGCCGGTCTGCAGGACGTCCAGAAGCTGCTGCATCTTCCACCGAGTCTCAAACGGCTTCTCTGAGGCCTGCAGGGGACCGACAACACAAATAATATTAATAAATAACATTAAAATAAATAAAGGCCTTTATTCATTGACACAAGTGACACAAATTTATGTATTTTAAGATTTGCTTCAAATGCTGTAATTATTTATATTGTTTTGATCCATTCACGTTTATTTTGTGCTTTATTTATTAATATAAATTACTTTTTCGTTCTCTGAGGCCTGCAAAGGATGGACAGCACAAATATTATTAAAGAATAATATTACAAATAAATAAAGGCCTTAATTTATTGATAAAAGTGACACAACATTATGTCTTTTTAAATTTGATTCTGTATTAATTTACTTGGTTTTGATCCTCTAAATACTTTACTTTCACATTTATTTTCTACTTTATTGATATATAATTTATTTTTAAACGCATTTATTTATTTTGTTTATCAACTTTGAAATGTTTTTATTTGTATTCATTTATGTAGCAAAAAATGCATACAGAAAGGTAAAAAGTAAAAATGAGTTTGGGGAAACAAAGTGGAATATAGATTTTTATGTTATTTTGTCAACTTTAGTTTCATGCAACCTATACTCGGCCTAATCTAGTATAGGTCGCATATACCAGATTAGATCTTCTATCTATCTATCTATCTGTCTATCTGTCTCTCTCCCTCTTCCCTCTCTCCCTCTCTCCCTCTCTCCCTCTCTCCCTCTCTCTCTCTCTCTCTCTCTCTCTCTCTCTCTTCTCTCTCTCTCTCTCTCTCTCTCTCTCTCTCTCTCTCTCTCTCTCTCTCTCTCTCTCTCTCTCTCTCTCTCTCTCTCTCTCCTCTCTCTCTCTCTCTCTCCATCTCTCACCACCGTCAGAATGTGTCTGAGGATGAGCACTGCTTCCATCATGGCGTCCTCCAGTTCTTTCTTCCTGCTTCTCTCTGTGTGAAGCTCCGCCCCCAACTGAAAGGCCTGCGAGGCTTTGTGACAGTAAGCCTCTGTCGCCGACGCCAAACTCTCTCTGAACACACACACACACACACACACACACACACACACACACACACACAAAGTAACAAACACACAAATGCACGCACACACAGGAACACACACACACGCACGGTCACAGTGAAAATCTGTCTGATAACAAAACACACACATGCAACCACACACACAGTGAAACTCTGGCTGAAAACAAAACACATGCACACACACACACGCATGCACGCACGTACACGCTGGAACACGTGCGCACACACACATACACATGCATAGTAAACTCTGTCTGAAAACACAACAGAAATACTGTCAGTGTGGGGGCATAGCTCATTGGTAGAGCATTTGACTGCAGATCAAGAGGTCTCCGGTTCAATTCCTGATGCCCCCTGATTCACATTTAAACTGTTTCACTGCTGTAGATTTGGGATGAATTTGTTAAGAGGAAAATGTCTCATAAATCAGACCATGAACAACATATGAACATACCCTCCTGTAATAACCTTCAGAATAGTGCTAGGAATGATAATGGAAATTTTGGTTGATGTAACTGCTTTAGAAGTTGAGATTTTTGGTTCAGAGTATTGAAAAATCTAATGTTGAGATAATGTCCGTTAAAGATGGTTGTATAGGAGAAATATACAGAAGCAAACAGACAAGGTTTAGTCAAATAAACACTTACATTTACTTTTTTGACATTTGATTTAAATACTAGTATGAAAAAAGACATGTTATAGAAGCAAAATAGACAAAATCAATTAATTGACCAGTGCTTGAAACAATTATTGTACAGTATCTTGCCTTGATAAGCAATTGATTAATATAGCACATTGATTAATATAACACATTGATTAATATAACAGTAAATGTCCTGTGTGTAGGTCTGTCATTAGAAAGAGGGGGATATATTACCTGAGATCTTCCTCCTGATTGATCATGTGCTGGTGGTTGGTGCTACAGTTCTTTATCTCAACCTGGAAATGTTTACATTTCTTCCTCAGCTGATCCACCTCCTGTAGAAATGGCAAGAGATGTTTTTGGAATAATGCATTCTTAAATAAATAATATATCATTTATAATCATTTTAACAGGCTAACGGAGGTGCTATTGTTAAAACCCCTTGTCTGATTCAATGGTCAGATTTCTTTTTTTCAAATATATACAAGATTCAAGATTTTTTTGTCATTTACAGGACACAATTAGTAGTACAAATTTGAGAGCAGTTGTTTCTCAGGCACATCACTGCAATAAAAGCAGAGCTGAATGTGAGGGGGTATAGTTCAGTGGTAAAGCATTTTACTGCAGATCACGAGGTCTCCGGTTCAAATCCCGATGCCCCCTGTCTCTGGTTTATGTCCCTTCACAAGAATCAAACATACTTCCAATGTTTCTATCTTCTACAGCATTTCACAAGATTCGACCAGTGTTTAGGAGGTTATTTCATACCACAAAAGAGGCACTGAGACGTCATCAAATGTGTGGGGGTATAGCTCAGTGGTAGAGCATTTGTCAAGTTCCAAACAGGGTTGTAGCATGTTGGCTCCATGACATGTAAACACGGTAGACTCAACGTAACTAAAGCTGCGACGAGGATGGGATTCGAACCCACGCGTGCAGAGCACAATGGATTAGCAGTCCATCGCCTTAACCACTCGGCCACCTCGTCGTGGCTGCTGGCTTCTTCTCAGGCGGCTGCCTGACGGTCCATCATGACACAGACAAAGTCAGACCTAAGTCACCTTTTCTGTCAAACAATCTTGGAGGCTTCACAGGGGAATTAGCTCAATGGTAGAGCGCTCGCTTAGCATGCGAGAAGTAGCGGGATCGATGCCCGCATTCTCCATAAGACTTTAGTTTCCTCTCTTCTCATCTGCTCAGAAAAATAACCAGTTCAAAAATAATGTGCTATTGTTAAAACCCTTGCTGATTCGAATGGTCAGATTTATTTGTTTTCAAATATACAATCGATTCAGATTTTTTTGTCATTTACAGGAACAATAGTAGTACAATTTTGATGAATGTGAGGGGGTATAGTTCAGTGGTAGAGCATTTGACTGCAGATCAGCGAGGTCTGCGGTTCAAATCCAGATGCCCTGTCTCTGATTTTGTCCCTATAAAACAATAATTGACTGATGTCGTATAAGCTGTCGAAACGGCGAGCAGTTGACAATGTCAAGCAAGTTTAATAATAACTACAGTCTTTCTGCAGGAAGTAAAAATTCTTGGTGAGTTGATTGAGCGATCAAATGATTTCCAAGGAGAAGTTGAATCTTTAATCAAATTGTAATTTTGAGGGTCACCAAATGATTTGTCAATGTCAGTGTGAAAGTTTTTACTTTGCACACTGACAATGATCGTTGGGGTATACTCATGGTAGAGCATTTGACTGCAGATCAAGAGGTCTCCGGTTCAAATCCGGATGCCCCCTGTTGTTTATGTCCCTTCACAAGAATCAAACATACTTCCAATGTTTCTATCTTCTACAGCATTTCACAAAATTCGACCAGTGTTTAGGAGGTTATTTCATACCACAAAAGAGGCACTGAGACTTCATCAAATGTGTGGGGGTATAGCTCAGTGGTAGAGCATTTGTCAAGTCCCAAACAGGGTTGTAGCATGTTGGCTCCATGACATGTAAACACGGCAGACTCAACGTAACTAAAGCTGCGACGAGGATGGGATTCGAACCCACGCGTGCAGAGCACAATGGATTAGCAGTCCATCGCCTTAACCTCTCGGCCACCTCGTCCTCGGCTCTTGGCCTCTTTCAGGCTGCTGCCGGACGGTCTATCATGAAACGCAAGGCAAAGTACAACCAAATTAACCTTTTGTTGATATGCAGTGTTAATGCTTTCACAGGGGAATTAGCTCAAATGGTTAGAGCGCTCGCTTAGCATGCGAGAGGTAGCGGGATCGATGCCCGCATTCTCCATAAGACTTTGATTTACTTTGTTCTCTTCTGTTCAGGAGAAGTGAAGAAATGAGTTCAAGACATTAGTTGGATCAACTACCATACTGTGAATCAGTTATGGGGTGGTTGGCTGTGGTAGAATCTGCTTCTATGAAGGAAAGGCTGAGCACCTTAAAAAATGTTGCAACAACAGGACGGACAGTAGTTGCAGTTAAGGCCTTGGCAGGCGCAGGAATCTGCAGGTTTTTCAGTATTTATGAAATATTTGAACAGGGTTGTGGCAGTATCAAGGTTACTAAAGCTGCGACGAGGATGGGATTCGAACCCACGCGTGCAGAGCACAATGGATTAGCAGTCCATCGCCTTAACCACTCGGCCACCTCGTCGTTGGCTGCTGGCTTCTCTCAGGCGACTGCCTGACGGTCCATCATGACACAGACAAAGTCAGACTTAAGTCACCTTTTCCTGTCAAACAATCTTGGAGGCTTCACAGGGGAATTAGCTCAAATGGTAGAGCGCTCGCTTAGCATGCGAGAAGTAGCGGGATCGATGCCCGCATTCTCCATAAGACTTTAGTTTCCTCTCTTCTCATCTGCTCAGAAGATAACCAGTTCAAAATAATGTTCATTTGGCTGACGCTTTTATCCAAAGCGGACTTCCAAAAAGTGCATATTCAAAATGTCATAAAAGTTTAAATATATAACTCAAAGCATTTCTAGAGTGGAATTGTCAAGAAATTCAAATGTGAGGTTGAACTCTGAAAAGCGTCAAAATTTCAAAAAATTCAAAATGTGAGGTTGAACTCTGAAAAGCGTCAAAATTTCAAAAAATTCAAAATGTCAAAAAAAAAAGTATTTTTCAAAAATGTCACTTTTGAAAAGTGTAATTTTATACTACAAAAAAAGCACTGACTGATCATCATCAGTGTGGGGGTATAGCTCAGTGGTAGAGCATTTGACTGCAGATCAAGAGGTCTCCGGTTCAAATCCGGATGCCCCCTGTCTCTGGTTTATGTCCCTTCACAAGAATCAAACATACTTCCAATGTTTCTATCTTCTACAGCATTTCACAAGATTCGACCAGTGTTTAGGAGGTTATTTCATAACACAAAAGAGGCACTGAGACTTCATCAAATGTGTGGTGGTATAGCTCAGTGGTAGAGCATTTGTCAAGTCCAAAAGGGTTGTAGCATGTTGGCTCCATGACATGTAAACACGGCAGACTCAACGTAACTAAAGCTGCGACGAGGATGGGATTCGAACCCACGCGTGCAGAGCACAATGGATTAGCAGTCCATCGCCTTAACCTCTCGGCCACCTCGTCCTCGGCTCTTGGCCTCTTTCAGGCTGCTGCCGGACGGTCTATCATGAAACGCAAGGCACAGTACAACCAATTAACCCTTTGTTGATATGCAGTGTTAATGCTTTCACAGGGGAATTAGCTCAAATGGTAGAGCGCTCGCTTAGCATGCGAGAGGTAGCGGATCGATGCCCGCATTCTCCATAAGACTTTGATTTACTTTGTTCTCTTCTGTTCAGGAGAAAACAAGTGAAGAAATGAGTTCAAGACATTAGTTGGATCAACTACCATACTGTGAATCAGTTATGGGGTGGTTGGCTGTGGTAGAATCTGCTTCTATGAAGGAAGAGTGCTGTGCACCTTAAAAAATGTTTGCAACAACAGGACGGACAGTAGTTGCAGTTAAGGCCTTGGCAGGCGCAGGAATCTGCAGGTTTTTCAGTATTTATGAAATATTTGAACAGGGTTGTGGCAGTATCAAGGTTACTAAAGCTGCGACGAGGATGGGATTCGAACCCACGCGTGCAGAGCACAATGGATTAGCAGTCCATCGCCTTAACCACTCGGCCACCTCGTCGTTGGCTGCTGGCTTCTCTCAGGCGGACTGCCTGACGGTCCATCATGACACAGACAAAGTCAGACTTAAGTCACCTTTTCCTGTCAAACAATCTTGGAGGCTTCACAGGGGAATTAGCTCAAATGGTAGAGGCGCTCGCTTAGCATGCGAGAAGTAGCGGGATCGATGCCCGCATTCTCCATAAGACTTTAGTTTCCTCTCTTCTCATCTGCTCAGAAGATAACCAGTTCAAAATAATGTTCATTTGGCTGACGCTTTTATCCAAAGCGACTTCCAAAAAGTGCATATTCAAAATGTCATAAAAGTTTAAATATATAACTCAAAGCATTTCTAGAGTGGAATTGTCAAGAAATTCAAAATGTGAGGTTGAACTCTGAAAAAGCGTCAAAATTTCAAAAAATTCAAAATGTGAGGTTGAACTCTGAAAAGCGTCAAAATTTCAAAAAAATCAAAATGTCAAAAAAAAAGTATTTTTCAAAAATGTCACTTTTGAAAAGTGTAATTTTATACTACAAAAAAAGCACTGACTGATCATCATCAGTGTGGGGGTATAGCTCAGTGGTAGAGCATTTGACTGCAGATCAAGAGGTCTCCGGTTCAAATCCGGATGCCCCCTGTCTCTGGTTTATGTCCCTTCACAAGAATCAAACATACTTCCAATGTTTCTATCTTCTACAGCATTTCACAAGATTCGACCAGTGTTTAGGAGGTTATTTCATAACACAAAGAGGCACTGAGACTTCATCAAATGTGTGGTGGTATAGCTCAGTGGTAGAGCATTTGTCAAGTTCCAAACAGGGTTGTAGCATGTTGGCTCCATGACATGTAAACACGGCAGACTCAACGTAACTAAAGCTGCGACGAGGATGGGATTCGAACCCACGCGTGCAGAGCACAATGGATTAGCAGTCCATCGCCTTAACCTCTCGGCCACCTCGTCCTCGGCTCTTGGCCTCTTTCAGGCTGCTGCCGGACGGTCTATCATGAAACGCAAGGCACAGTACAACCGAATTAACCCTTTGTTGATATGCAGTGTTAATGCTTTCACAGGGGAATTAGCTCAAATGGTAGAGCGCTCGCTTAGCATGCGAGAGGTAGCGGGATCGATGCCCGCATTCTCCATAAGACTTTGATTTACTTTGTTCTCTTCTGTTCAGGAGAAAACAAGTGAAGAAATGAGTTCAAGACATTAGTTGGATCAACTACCATACTGTGAATCAGTTATGGGGTGGTTGGCTGTGGTAGAATCTGCTTCTATGAAGGAAGAGCTGCTGGTGCACCTTAAAAAATTGTTGCAACAACAGGACGGACAGTAGTTGCAGTTAAGGCCTTGGCAGGCGCAGGAATCTGCAGGTTTTTCAGTATTTATGAAATATTTGAACAGGGTTGTGGCAGTATCAAGGTTACTAAAGCTGCGACGAGGATGGGATTCGAACCCACGCGTGCAGAGCACAATGGATTAGCAGTCCATCGCCTTAACCACTCGGCCACCTCGTCGTTGGCTGCTGGCTTCTCTCAGGCGGCTGCCTGACGGTCCATCATGACACAGACAAAGTCAGACCTAAGTCACCTTTTCCTGTCAAACAATCTTGGAGGCTTCACAGGGGAATTAGCTCAAATGGTAGAGCGCTCGCTTAGCATGCGAGAAGTAGCGGGATCGATGCCCGCATTCTCCATAAGACTTTAGTTTCCTCTCTTCTCATCTGCTCAGAAGATAACCAGTTCAAAATAATGTTCATTTGGCTGACGCTTTTATCCAAAGCGACTTCCAAAAAGTGCATTCAACCGTGCAGACTTTGAGTTACATCAGGACCAACGACTCAAAGTGTCATACATCGCTGCGAGCAGGGTTCGAACCTGCGCGGGGAGACCCCATTGGATTTCAAGTCCAACGCCTTAACCACTCGGCCATCACAGCTGTGCCCACTAATTCTGATGGAAAACGCGGGTAGCCCTGAAGGTGCTCTGAAAGAGTGCAGACACGCCCTCAAATCCAGCCAATGGCCTGACAGCCAGGTCAATGTTTGTCTAGGTGTTGTTAAAAATTTAGAAATTAGAAATTTCCAAATATTCAAAATGTCATAAAAGTTTAAATATATAACTCAAAGCATTTCTAGAGTGGAATTGTCAAGAAATTCAAAATGTGAGGTTGAACTCTGAAAAGCGTCAAAATTTCAAAAAATTCAAAATGTGAGGTTGAACTCTGAAAAGCGTCAACATTTCAAAAAAATCAAAATGTCAAAAAAAAAGTATTTTTAAAAAAGTCACTTTTGAAAAGTGTAATTTTATACTACAAAAAAAGCACTGACTGATCATCATCAGTGTGGGGGTATAGCTCAGTGGTAGAGCATTTGACTGCAGATCAAGAGGTCTCCGGTTCAAATCCGGATGCCCCCTGTCTCTGGTTTATGTCCCTTCACAAGAATCAAACATACTTCCAATGTTTCTATCTTCTACAGCATTTCACAAGATTCGACCAGTGTTTAGGAGGTTATTTCATAACACAAAAGAGGCACTGAGACTTCATCAAATGTGTGGTGGTATAGCTCAGTGGTAGAGCATTTGTCAAGTTCCAAACAGGGTTGTAGCATGTTGGCTCCATGACATGTAAACACGGCAGACTCAACGTAACTAAAGCTGCGACGAGGATGGGATTCGAACCCACGCGTGCAGAGCACAATGGATTAGCAGTCCATCGCCTTAACTCTCGGCCACCTCGTCCTCGGCTCTTGGCCTCTTTCAGGCTGCTGCCGGACGGTCTATCATGAAACGCAAGGCACAGTACAACCGAATTAACCCTTTGTTGATATGCAGTGTTAATGCTTTCACAGGGGAATTAGCTCAAATGGTTAGAGCGCTCGCTTAGCATGCGAGAGGTAGCGGGATCGATGCCCGCATTCTCCATAAGACTTTGATTTACTTTGTTCTCTTCTGTTCAGGAGAAAACAAGTGAAGAAATGAGTTCAAGACATTAGTTGGATCAACTACCATACTGTGAATCAGTTATGGGGTGGTTGGCTGTGGTAGAATCTGCTTCTATGAAGGAAGAGCTGCTGGTGCACCTTAAAAAATTGTTGCAACAACAGGACGGACAGTAGTTGCAGTTAAGGCCTTGGCAGGCGCAGGAATCTGCAGGTTTTTCAGTATTTATGAAATATTTGAAACAGGGTTGTGGCAGTATCAAGGTTACTAAAGCTGCGACGAGGATGGGATTCGAACCCACGCGTGCAGAGCACAATGGATTAGCAGTCCATCGCCTTAACCACTCGGCCACCTCGTCGTTGGCTGCTGGCTTCTCTCAGGCGGCTGCCTGACGGTCCATCATGACACAGACAAAGTCAGACCTAAGTCACCTTTTCCTGTCAAACAATCTTGGAGGCTTCACAGGGGATATTAGCTCAAATGGTAGAGCGCTCGCTTAGCATGCGAGAAGTAGCGGGATCGATGCCGCATTCTCCATAAGACTTTAGTTTCCTCTCTTCTCATCTGCTCAGAAGATAACCAGTTCAAAATAATGTTCATTTGGCTGACGCTTTTATCCAAAGCGACTTCCAAAAAGTGCATTCAACGTGCAGACTTTGAGTTACATCAGGACCAACGACTCAAAGTGTCATACATCGCTGCGAGCAGGGTTCGAACCTGCGCGGGGAGACCCCATTGGATTTCAAGTCCAACGCCTTAACCACTCGGCCATCACAGCTGTGCCCACTAATTCTGATGGAAAACGCGGGTAGCCCTGAAGGTGCTCTGAAAGAGTGCAGACACGCCCTCAAATCCAGCCAATGGCCTGACAGCCAGGTCAATGTTTGTCTAGGTGTTGTTAAAAATTTAGAAATTAGAAATTTCCAAATATTCAAAATGTCATAAAAGTTTAAATATATAACTCAAAGCATTTCTAGAGTGGAATTGTCAAGAAATTCAAAATGTGAGGTTGAACTCTGAAAAGCGTCAAAATTTCAAAAAATTCAAAATGTGAGGTTGAACTCTGAAAAGCGTCAACATTTCAAAAAAATCAAAATGTCAAAAAAAAAGTATTTTTTAAAAAAAGTCACTTTTGAAAAGTGTAATTTTATACTACAAAAAAAGCACTGACTGATCATCATCAGTGTGGGGGTATAGCTCAGTGGTAGAGCATTTGACTGCAGATCAAGAGGTCTCCGGTTCAAATCCGGATGCCCCCTGTCTCTGGTTTATGTCCCTTCACAAGAATCAAACATACTTCCAATGTTTCTATCTTCTACAGCATTTCACAAGATTCGACCAGTGTTTAGGAGGTTATTTCATAACACAAAAGAGGCACTGAGACTTCATCAAATGTGTGGTGGTATAGCTCAGTGGTAGAGCATTTGTCAAGTTCCAAACAGGGTTGTAGCATGTTGGCTCCATGACATGTAAACACGGCAGACTCAACGTAACTAAAGCTGCGACGAGGATGGGATTCGAACCCACGCGTGCAGAGCACAATGGATTAGCAGTCCATCGCCTTAACCTCTCGGCCACCTCGTCCTCGGCTCTTGGCCTCTTTCAGGCTGCTGCCGGACGGTCTATCATGAAACGCAAGGCACAGTACAACCGAATTAACCCTTTGTTGATATGCAGTGTTAATGCTTTCACAGGGGAATTAGCTCAAATGGTAGAGCGCTCGCTTAGCATGCGAGAGGTAGCGGGATCGATGCCCGCATTCTCCATAAGACTTTGATTTACTTTGTTCTCTTCTGTTCAGGAGAAAACAAGTGAAGAAATGAGTTCAAGACATTAGTTGGATCAACTACCATACTGTGAATCAGTTATGGGGTGGTTGGCTGTGGTAGAATCTGCTTCTATGAAGGAAGAGCTGCTGGTGCACCTTAAAAATTGTTGCAACAACAGGACGGACAGTAGTTGCAGTTAAGGCCTTGGCAGGCGCAGGAATCTGCAGGTTTTTCAGTATTTATGAAATATTTGAACAGGGTTGTGGCAGTATCAAGGTTACTAAAGCTGCGACGAGGATGGGATTCGAACCCACGCGTGCAGAGCACAATGGATTAGCAGTCCATCGCCTTAACCACTCGGCCACCTCGTCGTTGGCTGCTGGCTTCTCTCAGGCGGCTGCCTGACGGTCCATCATGACACAGACAAAGTCAGACCTAAGTCACCTTTTCCTGTCAAACAATCTTGGAGGCTTCACAGGGGAATTAGCTCAAATGGTAGAGCGCTCGCTTAGCATGCGAGAAGTAGCGGGATCGATGCCCGCATTCTCCATAAGACTTTAGTTTCCTCTCTTCTCATCTGCTCAGAAGATAACCAGTTCAAAATAATGTTCATTTGGCTGACGCTTTTATCCAAAGCGACTTCCAAAAAGTGCATTCAACCGTGCAGACTTTGAGTTACATCAGGACCAACGACTCAAAGTGTCATACATCGCTGCGAGCAGGGTTCGAACCTGCGCGGGGAGACCCCATTGGATTTCAAGTCCAACGCCTTAACCACTCGGCCATCACAGCTGTGCCCACTAATTCTGATGGAAAACGCGGGTAGCCCTGAAGGTGCTCTGAAAGAGTGCAGACACGCCCTCAAATCCAGCCAATGGCCTGACAGCCAGGTCAATGTTTGTCTAGGTGTTGTTAAAAATTTAGAAATTAGAAATTTCCAAATATTCAAAATGTCATAAAAGTTTAAATATATAACTCAAAGCATTTCTAGAGTGGAATTGTCAAGAAATTCAAAATGTGAGGTTGAACTCTGAAAAGCGTCAAAATTTCAAAAAATTCAAAATGTGAGGTTGAACTCTGAAAAGCGTCAACATTTCAAAAAAATCAAAATGTCAAAAAAAAAGTATTTTTAAAAAAAGTCACTTTTGAAAAGTGTAATTTTATACTACAAAAAAAGCACTGACTGATCATCATCAGTGTGGGGGTATAGCTCAGTGGTAGAGCATTTGACTGCAGATCAAGAGGTCTCCGGTTCAAATCCGGATGCCCCCTGTCTCTGGTTTATGTCCCTTCACAAGAATCAAACATACTTCCAATGTTTCTATCTTCTACAGCATTTCACAAGATTCGACCAGTGTTTAGGAGGTTATTTCATAACACAAAAGAGGCACTGAGACTTCATCAAATGTGTGGTGGTATAGCTCAGTGGTAGAGCATTTGTCAAGTTCCAAACAGGGTTGTAGCATGTTGGCTCCATGACATGTAAACACGGCAGACTCAACGTAACTAAAGCTGCGACGAGGATGGGATTCGAACCCACGCGTGCAGAGCACAATGGATTAGCAGTCCATCGCCTTAACCTCTCGGCCACCTCGTCCTCGGCTCTTGGCCTCTTTCAGGCTGCTGCCGGACGGTCTATCATGAAACGCAAGGCACAGTACAACCGAATTAACCCTTTGTTGATATGCAGTGTTAATGCTTTCACAGGGGAATTAGCTCAAATGGTTAGAGCGCTCGCTTAGCATGCGAGAGGTAGCGGGATCGATGCCCGCATTCTCCATAAGACTTTGATTTACTTTGTTCTCTTCTGTTCAGGAGAAAACAAGTGAAGAAATGAGTTCAAGACATTAGTTGGATCAACTACCATACTGTGAATCAGTTATGGGGTGGTTGGCTGTGGTAGAATCTGCTTCTATGAAGGAAGAGCTGCTGGTGCACCTTAAAAATGTTTGCAACAACAGGACGGACAGTAGTTGCAGTTAAGGCCTTGGCAGGCGCAGGAATCTGCAGGTTTTTCAGTATTTATGAAATATTTGAACAGGGTTTGTGGCAGTATCAAGGTTACTAAAGCTGCGACGAGGATGGGATTCGAACCCACGCGTGCAGAGCACAATGGATTAGCAGTCCATCGCCTTAACCACTCGGCCACCTCGTCGTTGGCTGCTGGCTTCTCTCAGGCGGCTGCCTGACGGTCCATCATGACACAGACAAAGTCAGACCTAAGTCACCTTTTCCTGTCAAACAATCTTGGAGGCTTCACAGGGGAATTAGCTCAAATGGTAGAGCGCTCGCTTAGCATGCGAGAAGTAGCGGGATCGATGCCCGCATTCTCCATAAGACTTTAGTTTCCTCTCTTCTCATCTGCTCAGAAGATAACCAGTTCAAAATAATGTTCATTTTGGCTGACGCTTTTATCCAAAGCGACTTCCAAAAAGTGCATTCAACCGTGCAGACTTTGAGTTACATCAGGACCAACGACTCAAAGTGTCATACATCGCTGCGAGCAGGGTTCGAACCTGCGCGGGGAGACCCCATTGGATTTCAAGTCCAACGCCTTAACCACTCGGCCATCACAGCTGTGCCCACTAATTCTGATGGAAAACGCGGGTAGCCCTGAAGGTGCTCTGAAAGAGTGCAGACACGCCCTCAAATCCAGCCAATGGCCTGACAGCCAGGTCAATGTTTGTCTAGGTGTTGTTAAAAATTTAGAAATTAGAAATTTCCAAATATTCAAAATGTCATAAAAGTTTAAATATATAAACTCAAAGCATTTCTAGAGTGGAATTGTCAAGAAATTCAAAATGTGAGGTTGAACTCTGAAAAGCGTCAAAATTTCAAAAAATTCAAAATGTGAGGTTGAACTCTGAAAAGCGTCAACATTTCAAAAAAATCAAAATGTCAAAAAAAAAGTATTTTTAAAAAAAGTCACTTTTGAAAAGTGTAATTTTATACTACAAAAAAAGCACTGACTGATCATCATCATTGTGGGGGTATAGCTCAGTGGTAGAGCATTTGACTGCAGATCAAGAGGTCTCCGGTTCAAATCCGGATGCCCCCTGTCTCTGGTTTATGTCCCTTCACAAGAATCAAACATACTTCCAATGTTTCTATCTTCTACAGCATTTCACAAGATTCGACCAGTGTTTAGGAGGTTATTTCATACCACAAAAGAGGCACTGAGACTTCATCAAATGTGTGGTGGTATAGCTCAGTGGTAGAGCATTTGTCAAGTTCCAAACAGGGTTGTAGCATGTTGGCTCCATGACATGTAAACACGGCAGACTCAACGTAACTAAAGCTGCGACGAGGATGGGATTCGAACCCACGCGTGCAGAGCACAATGGATTAGCAGTCCATCGCCTTAACCTCTCGGCCACCTCGTCCTCGGCTCTTGGCCTCTTTCAGGCTGCTGCCGGACGGTCTATCATGAAACGCAAGGCACAGTACAACCGAATTAACCCTTTGTTGATATGCAGTGTTAATGCTTTCACAGGGGAATTAGCTCAAATGGTAGAGCGCTCGCTTAGCATGCGAGAGGTAGCGGGATCGATGCCCGCATTCTCCATAAGACTTTGATTTACTTTGTTTCTCTTCTGTTCAGGAGAAAACAAGTGAAGAAATGAGTTCAAGACATTAGTTGGATCAACTACCATACTGTGAATCGAGTTATGGGGTGGTTGGCTGTGGTAGAATCTGCTTCTATGAAGGAAGAGCTGCTGGTGCACCTTAAAAATTGTTGCAACAACAGGACGGACAGTAGTTGCAGTTAAGGCCTTGGCAGGCGCAGGAATCTGCAGGTTTTTCAGTATTTATGAAATATTTGAACAGGGTTGTGGCAGTATCAAGGTTACTAAAGCTGCGACGAGGATGGGATTCGAACCCACGCGTGCAGAGCACAATGGATTAGCAGTCCATCGCCTTAACCACTCGGCCACCTCGTCGTTGGCTGCTGGCTTCTCTCAGGCGGCTGCCTGACGGTCCATCATGACACAGACAAAGTCAGACCTAAGTCACCTTTTCCTGTCAAACAATCTTGGAGGCTTCACAGGGGAATTAGCTCAAATGGTAGAGCGCTCGCTTAGCATGCGAGAAGTAGCGGGATCGATGCCCGCATTCTCCATAAGACTTTAGTTTCCTCTCTTCTCATCTGCTCAGAAGATAACCAGTTCAAAATAATGTTCATTTGGCTGACGCTTTTATCCAAAGCGACTTCCAAAAAGTGCATTCAACCGTGCAGACTTTGAGTTACATCAGGACCAACGACTCAAAGTGTCATACATCGCTGCGAGCAGGGTTCGAACCTGCGCGGGGAGACCCCATTGGATTTCAAGTCCAACGCCTTAACCACTCGGCCATCACAGCTGTGCCCACTAATTCTGATGGAAAACGTGGGTAGCCCTGAAGGTGCTCTGAAAGAGTGCAGACACGCCCTCAAATCCAGCCAATGGCCTGACAGCCAGGTCAATGTTTGTCTAGGTGTTGTTAAAAATTTAGAAATTAGAAATTTCCAAATATTCAAAATGTCATAAAAGTTTAAATATATAACTCAAAGCATTTCTAGAGTGGAATTGTCAAGAAATTCAAAATGTGAGGTTGAACTCTGAAAAGCGTCAAAATTTCAAAAAATTCAAAATTTGAGGTTGAACTCTGAAAAGCGTCAACATTTCAAAAATATCAAAATGTCAAAAAAAAAGTATTTTTTAAAAAAGTCACTTTTGAAAAGTGTAATTTTATACTACAAAAAAAGCACTGACTGATCATCATCAGTGTGGGGGTATAGCTCAGTGGTAGAGCATTTGACTGCAGATCAAGAGGTCTCCGGTTCAAATCCGGATGCCCCCTGTCTCTGGTTTATGTCCCTTCACAAGAATCAAACATACTTCCAATGTTTCTATCTTCTACAGCATTTCACAAGATTCGACCAGTGTTTAGGAGGTTATTTCATAACACAAAAGAGGCACTGAGACTTCATCAAATGTGTGGTGGTATAGCTCAGTGGTAGAGCATTTGTCAAGTTCCAAACAGGGTTGTAGCATGTTGGCTCCATGACATGTAAACACGGCAGACTCAACGTAACTAAAGCTGCGACGAGGATGGGATTCGAACCCACGCGTGCAGAGCACAATGGATTAGCAGTCCATCGCCTTAACCTCTCGGCCACCTCGTCCTCGGCTCTTGGCCTCTTTCAGGCTGCTGCCGGACGGTCTATCATGAAACGCAAGGCACAGTACAACCGAATTAAACCTTTGTTGATATGCAGTGTTAATGCTTTCACAGGGGAATTAGCTCAAATGGTAGAGCGCTCGCTTAGCATGCGAGAGGTAGCGGGATCGATGCCCGCATTCTCCATAAGACTTTGATTTACTTTGTTCTCTTCTGTTCAGGAGAAAACAAGTGAAGAAATGAGTTCAAGACATTAGTTGGATCAACTACCATACTGTGAATCCGTTATGGGGTGGTTGGCTGTGGTAGAATCTGCTTCTATGAAGGAAGAGCTGCTGGTGCACCTTAAAAAATGTTGCAACAACAGGACGGACAGTAGTTGCAGTTAAGGCCTTGGCAGGCGCAGAAATCTGCAGGTTTTTCAGTATTTATGAAATATTTGAACAGGGTTGTGGCAGTATCAAGGTTACTAAAGCTGCGACGAGGATGGGATTCGAACCCACGCGTGCAGAGCACAATGGATTAGCAGTCCATCGCCTTAACCACTCGGCCACCTCGTCGTTGGCTGCTGGCTTCTCTCAGGCGGCTGCCTGACGGTCCATCATGACACAGACAAAGTCAGACCTAAGTCACCTTTTCCTGTCAAACAATCTTGGAGGCTTCACAGGGGAATTAGCTCAAATGGTAGAGCGCTCGCTTAGCATGCGAGAAGTAGTGGGATCGATGCCCGCATTCTCCATAAAACTTTAGTTTCCTCTCTTCTCATCTGCTCAGAAGTAGGGCTGTGTCAAAAAATCGAAATATCGATACATCGCGATACTTAGTTTTGCGATATCAGTATCGATTTTTATAACTAAAAATTATTAATTTTTTATGATTTTTTTTTTTTTTTTTTTTTTTTTTTGCTTTTCAAGGCTTTATTGACAGTGCAGAGACACATGAAATGGGGCAGAGAGGGAAAGAAATGCAGAGAACAACCACGGGTCAGATTCAAACCCATGTCTGCTGTCAGGCCTGAGCCTCTAGGATACTGACTATTGAAGTTAAATCAGTTTTGTTTATAAGAATACTTAAGATTCACTGTGTCACAAAAGCACACTGATGTGTTTTCATTTTGTCCTGTACAGTTAGTACAAGAGTGAATTGCATTTGTTATTTTGATGTTATGGCAGCTGCAGCAGTGTTTGATCATTTGCCAAAACCAAAAAAAAAAGGAAGAAAATAGTAAAGGAAGTTGTGAATGAAATAGTTTTGACTTCATTTGTCTGTGCAATTATCAATATATTGTGCTGTTATGTTTGACAAGGCAACTTGTTTATGGAATATCGCAATATATCAAGATATGCAATATATCGTGATATATCGTATCGTGACCAGTGTATCGTGATACGTATCGTATCGCGAAGTCCTTGACGATACCCAGCCCTACTCAGAAGATGAAGAAATTTTTGAATAATTTTTTTCCCTTAGAAAGGATCTCATATGTCCATATTTCTGCATATTTTGGACCAAGGCCTAGTGCCGCCATCTTGAAAGTGTCATAGTTGGAATGTCATCAGGTGCATTGTTTAAAATTTAGAATTGTTCTTGTCCTTGAAGGCCATTGTAGCTTCTGTTATTATTCGAAAGGGGTGGGGTTACCCAGGGAGTTGCATTCTAGAACTTTGTAGAACTTTCTTGATGGTGTCATAATTACACACTGCACCTTTAAGCAGCACTCTACACCTGAGTACACATATATACTTTTACATACACATTAACACCACTACATAGGCCTACTAGGTATGTAACGGTATACCGCAAAACGGTCGTATGAAAAGGCCACGAATGTCAACCATAAGTTTTTTCTTGTAATACCGCGTCACGGTATTACAGGCGAGCTTGCATGGTAAATGCGCTCTGTCATTTTGGAAGTCTCGTGAGCAATGTAGCACTCAATCTAACACTAGGGACTTTGAGAGTCTGCAAATAGGTACTCTTGGAGACTTTAAGCAACGACGGTTGAGAGGATGGCTACGGCGGTCGAGTAGAATTTTTAGCATTCGAGAACTTATGTCATCACCTCCTATCGCTGTAGTCAGAGCGAGTCAGAGCCGCAGTCCGTCTGTTTACAACGGCAGAACAGGGTTTTGACGTTGTGAGCGCTACACCAACTGCAGCAAGTAGCCGTTCTAATTGCTAGTAGCTGTCGCTAAAACACCGCTGCTTAAAGTCCCTACTGTATGGGCCACACCAACATTGGAAACCAAACAATAACACATTGACACAACATCTTATCACTGAAACATGACTTCTAACTTTAAACTGAACAGTCACGTCTCACGTGGGCCGTTGTTTACACTATGCAGAGCAGCGCGTGTAGCTTCGCCACATTGAGTCATGCAGCAGCAGAGAAGAAGAGAGAGAAAGAGAAAAGGCAGAGATAGAGACAAAGATTACAGAGTAGCTTACCAGACTGAAGAGAAAGTTGCTCGCGGGTCAATTATATCATTATGAATCCAGGCGAACGTGGAGAAATTAGATTATTAGAAAAAAAAACATCCACCGCCACCGCGCGTTAAATCCCCGGTAAACTCGGCGAATTTCCGTGAAAGGCAGATGAAGGAAATAAGTCCAAAGATCCTTGATATGTTCATCACAACTTCACGTGAACTCAGCATAGACATAAAAGCTATACCAGCATGTTCCGCAATACTATGGAATCCCTACTATGTCAAATTTAGGTGACACTACTTTGGTAAAATGTAGGTGACGTTGCGAAAGTGTGAGGAAGGGAGGGGGAGAGGAGTGCACTGCAAAAACATTGATTTTGAGAATGCAATTTAAGTTAATAACAAATAAAAATCATAAATATTTTACAGAGTTCATTGTGCCAGTCATAATGTAGGCCTATTAAGGTAAAACATGGCTTGTAAAAATAGAGTTGATAAGCAAATAAAACATAAATAAATGGGGAAATTATCACACTATTTAAATAATTTTTATTTTATACATATACTTTAACAGTTACAGACAAGTGACTAAATTAGGCTAAGTTTAGATTTAAAATTCCTAATTCAGTTTGAAAAATATAGGTGTAAAGCTTCTTTAAAAACAGCAGTAGAGAATCAGTGTCTTTGTTTTGGTTATCAGTTGTTTAAATCTCTCAGAAATATCTTCTTCATAATAAGATATAATTTTTTTTTATTATTCTTGTGTTTATGTTTTATTTAAATCAGCGTTACACCATTTAATTTGAGGGGGTAGAAATGAATTCCGCGCTTAATATTGTACCGTGATATCAATCGCAATATCGTATCGTATCGTGCTCAAAATTTCATATCGTTACATCCCTACTACATACAGTAAAGTATATTCCCCTCTGACCTTCTTGTTGCATGTGTTCTCCTTTGTGATCTTGTGGATGTCTGTCTGCAGCCCGTCTCTCTCTCGTCGCCTGTCTCCCTCTCTGTCTCCCAGGACGTCCCGTTGCTTCCACAGCGTGCGGTTCTTGTTCAGCAGAGTGTCCAGTTGGTCCTGGCGCTCGTTGTGTTGAACTCGCTCAGCGTCCACGATGAACTGAGTCTTTAACTTCACTGTGACCTGCACCGTCTTCAGGCCCTCCTCCATCATCCTGGTAAAGGAGAAGTAAGTGATCATTTGTTGTTATCTACTTAACCATCATGACCTTTCGTTATACAGACACAGACACTCACTCACTCATTCACTCACTCACTCACTCACTCACTCACTCACTCACTCACTCACTCACTCACTCACTCACTCACTCTCACTCACTCACTCACTCACTCACTCACTCACTCACTCACTCACTCACTCACTCACTCACTCACTCACTCACTCACTCACTCACTCACTCACTCACTCACTCACTCACTCACTCACTTACCTCTCTCTCTCTCTCTCTCTCTCTCTCTATCTCTCTCTCCATCTCTCTCCTTCCCTTTACCTCTCTCTCTCCCCTCCTTCCCCCCTCCATCTCTCTCTCTCTCTTTACCCCTCTCTCTCTCCATCTCCCCCCTCTCTTTACCTCTCTCTCTCTCTCCCTCTCTCCTTCCTCTCTCTCTCGCCATCTCCCCCCTCCATTTACCTCTCTCTCTCTATCTCTCCGTCCTCTCTCAGTGTGTGTAGCGTCGCTCCGTTCTTCAGTCTCTGGCTGACCAGTTGATCCTTCAGTGACTCCATGTCTGTCAGCTGCTGCGTCAGATGCTGCTTCTGCTCAAGCTGCTCTTTAGACTTCGCAGCTGAGGACAGAATACAGGAATTAATGTATGATAGATTTATTTTTCAATGTAAACTACACACACTGAGGGAGGAGAGAGAGAGAGAGAGAGAGAGATAGAGAGGGAGAGGTAAAGAGAGGGGTCGAGAGAGAGAGAGCTAAATGGAGAGAGAAATAGAGAGGGAGAGGTAAAGAGAGGGGTAGAGAGAGAGAGAGGGAGAGAGAGAGAGACAGAGAGCGCTAAATGGAGAGAGAAATAGAGAGGGAGAGGTAAAGAGAGGGGTAGAGAGAGAGAGAGAGAGAGAGGGAGAGAGAGAGAGCTAAATGGAGAGAGAGCTAGAGAGGGAGAGGTAAAGAGAGGGGTAGAGAGAGAGAGGGAGAGAGAGAGACAGAGAGAGCTAAATGGAGAGAGAAATAGAGAGGGAGAGGTAAAGAGAGGGGTAGAGAGAGAGAGGGAGAGAGAGAGAGAGCTAAATGGAGAGAGAGATAGAGAGGGAGAGGTAAAGAGAGGGGTAGAGAGAGAGAGAGCTAAATGGAGAGAGAGATAGAGAGGGAGAGGTAGAGAGAGGGGTAGAGAGAGCGAGAGAGGGGTAAACTACACACACACACAGAGAGAGGAGATAAAGGTAAACTACATGGCATGGGTGTAAGGTTGAGTCAGTGATTCTGGAGAACGCTTGTTGAACTACTAACACAATTAATAAAGTAATAAGAAATAACAAAATGCATTAAAAACTCTTTAGACTTTGCAGCTGAGGACAGAATAGAGGATTTAATGAATGTATCAATTAGGTTTTTAAATTTCGAACTACAAACAAAATGAAAGTAAAAAAGCTGTTGCTGTCTTCAGTGGATGAGGCAAATTTGCAGTGTTTTTTTAGTTTTTCAAAGTGCCACCAGTTTCTGTTTTTATTTATAACTCAAAATACTGCTTTTATTTTATTGCATTTCCTTCATGGGTCCCAAAGGATTTTTTTTCTTTTTTTTCTTTTTTCAAAGATATTTTTTTGGCATTTTTTTACGCTTTATTGATAGTGCTGAGCTAAAGGCACCCCCCAGGGGTCCCAAAGGAGTTTAACAATATAGTCAAATAAAAACGAACACAGCCTAAATCAATCAATCAATCAATCAATCAATCAATCAATCAATCAATCAATCAATCAATCAATCAATCAATCAATCAATCAATCAATCAATCAATCAATCAGTCAATGCATCAGTCAGTGTGTCCTCACCCTGCATCCGGCCCTCTGACTCCAGTTCATGAAGCGTCTCTTTCAGCTCGTCGATCTCTCTCCTGTGCTTCAGCTTCAGATCTTCTCTGTTCTCCTCGGCTGCTTGCTGCTCTCGCTCCAAACGCTCCCCCAGCTGTCTCACCTTCAGATAACGTGAGAAAATATGAGATTTCAGGGACAGCAGAGAAGTTTAAACAGATATGTCAGCCTCTCCTTGACTATATAACAGTACTGAAGGGACCTACATGACACCTCGTTGAATCAGTGAATATCTCCTAATGATCCGCTACCCGTATACTGTGTGTGCGCTGGAAAAAAAGTGGTGCTAATACACAACCTAGGCTCTGTAAACGTTAGGCCCCCTTTGTTTACATACCCGTTTACAGAGCTTAGGCTGTGTATTAACACCAGCATTTTTTCACAGTAGGGACAAGTAGCAGTTGTGAGGAAAACACAAGTGTTAACCAACCAATCACAATATCATAATGCAATATTATGATGCACCATAATAACAGACATAGAGTCTCAGTCCTCTTCACAGCAGACCCGGGTTAGAATCCAGCCCGGGTCGTTCTCTGCATGTCATTCTCCTCTCTGACACATTTCATCTCTGTCTCTACACACTGTCAATAAAGCTTTAAAAATGCAAAAAATTATCTTAAAAATAAATTATACCCTGTGTTCCAAATCACACTCTTTCTTTTTACTGCACAACATACTAAAATACAGAAGAGTTTTACGGACAAAGGAGAGAAAAAAAATTGAATAAGGAAGATTTTTTTTTCATTATGTTGAGAAATGTCAAAAATAATATAATAATATAATATAATACTCCAAATTGCTATTGTAGTTGTTTGGGCATTTGTGTATTTTCAGCATACTACAATTGACCTGCATGTTTTGGGACATCCTAAATCTTTTTCTGGCATACTAAATAGTAGGAAAGTATGGGGATTGGAACGCATTGGATAATAACCGACCTCAGTCTCTTTGTCGATGACGGAGCGCTTGAGGTATTCTGTGATGTCATCCTTGTCTTTCTCCAGCGCGCTGTACTGAATGAACATGTTTTTGTTCTGCTTCTCTAGGTCGTCACATCTCAGCTGACATCTGCAGGAGGGAGAGGGACGCAAGGGATTACTTTATATACACAAATCTACTGTATTACTTTTTAATAGTTAGTTTTTATTTGCATTTATATATATATATATATATATATATATATATATATATATATATATATATATATATTTTATATTTATATGTATTTCTTTATATATTTTTTTATAGAAATTATTATTAATTTAAATGATTTATATTAATTGTATTATTATGTCAAGAATGATTAATTATGAATGATAACTGCACTGACTGTGTGTGTGTCTCGTATATTTATTATAATTAATTAGCTAAGACAGTTCTTATTTGTATTTCTTATTTATTTTAATTATTATTGAAATAAACATTATTTATATTTTTATAAATTAGCGTAAATATTTTTATCAATGTATTTTTTTATTAACCTATAATTAATGTATATTTTCTGAATATATTTTTTCTAGATTAAATACTAAAATCTTTGCCACAGATTTGTCACATTTAGCGGTTGTATACAAGATTTGTTTTTTTTGGGTAATTTTTTTACTATTGTGGAATAATAATCCATACTTTTATTTTACAAAAACAATGAATCAAGAAAATAATTTGCTTAAAATTTAAAGAACTAATCTTAGCATTCCTAGTAGCCTAGCTGAAAGAGCAGTTTTTAAAGAATTAGGCCTATATTGTTATTGTTTTGTAGGCCTATAGTTTAGCTGCAAAAAAACGAAATAAAATAGCCAAAAGTATTTATTTGATCAGAATTACATATTTTCCGTTTTTAAATAAATGCTTTTACTAGCCTACATTCTCATCTTAAAACACACAAAACTAACGCATATATCTAGGCTACGTGTATAGTCTACATAATTCAGTGTTAAAATAAACCATTCATAACTTATTTCACCCCTGAAATAGGCTACAAACTCACCTTTCCAGCTCTTTGTCCAAATATTCAATTTGTATCAAATATAACGATGTCTCCTTCTCCTCACTGCTGATTTTATCCGCCATTGTTTGACCTCTGACTTATTCTTATCTATATTAAGATGTTTTTGTTGTTAAAAATCCCTTTTTAAAATCCTCAATCTTCCAGAAAAGTGCACAGAAAAATCCGCTAAAGGAGAAACGTTTTTTTCGCTTGACTACATTGTTGCTAGGGAATGCTGCCTTCACGGAATGTTGGAAAATTTGGTTCTTTTCAAAAATAAACTCACCATCAGACACTGCAGGTGAATAGGGGAACATTTTTAACTTGTAGATATCATTATGAAACTTTGCTAGTTGATTACTGACATTAAAACAATATTTTTTTGTATTACAATTGTTGCAGAAATTTTATAAATATGCAAATTAGGCAATATCTAACTAGCCTAATTATGAGTAGGCTACATTTGGATCTTTTCAAAAACACACAAATGTTGGATAAACCCAGAGTTCAAATCTATTTTCAATATATTAGAGTCGAAGGTTTTTACAGAACAGATTTTGGATACAACCTTTTTTTCATTTTACTGTATAAATCAAAAAATATATGCACAATTTTCTGCATGTTTTTAAGAAGAAAATGTCTCATAAATAAGACAATTTACAACATAGGAACACATCCTTCTGTAATAACCTTCAGAATAGTGCTGAGAATGATTATGGAAAGTTTAGTTGATGTAAGTGCTTTAGAAGATGAGATTTTTGATTTAGAGTATCAAAATAACTAATGTTGAGATAATGGCCGTTAAAGATGGTTGTATAGGAGAAATATACAGACGCAAACAGACAAGGCTTAGTCAAATAAACACCTGAATGTACATTTTGGACTTTGATTTATAAAAGTATGAAAGAAGACATGTTATGGAAGATAATAGACAAAAAATCTCAAAATTGACCATTGCTTGAGAACATTTTTATCACAATTTTTTTTTAAACTTTCAATGTAATATATTAAGTCCATGTGTTCCTTCTCTTTGTCACAGTTCGTGTGGTGTTTAGTTTCATGGTTTTTCCCGGACTCCATCTTTGCCTGATCATCTGACTCACCCACTCTCTGTTTCCAGTAAAACACTGTTATTTTATGTGTGTGTTTGACCAATTCCCTGTTTGTGGTTAATGTCGTTTAGTCCCTTTGCATGTTTTTGCATCAATTGTTACTGTCTCAGTGTTTTTCCTGGCTCAGAATGCGCCTTTGGGTGGTGACTGCATGGACACATTTTTGGTCATAACACTGTTTTGTGTTTCTGTGCATTAGTAAAGGCAAGAACTTGGTGTCTTCTTGTTTGCTGTTTTTTCTGTCAATTTCTTACAATTTTCTATGTAAAAAAAATTCTTGATACTCGCAAGACATTTTCCGATTAAGTACCCATAGATAGGGGGTGTTCTTAGCTCATTTTGGTAGGGTGTCCCCCCATGGCCTCGGCCAGCAGCGGACCCGGGTTAGATTCCAGCCCGCGGTCGTTCTCTGCATTGTCACTCCCCTCTCTGCCCCATTTCAACTCTGTCTCTACACTATCAATAAAGCATAAAAATGTCTTAATATCTTAAAAAAAAAAAAAAATAACCCATAGATATTAAGCTAAATATGAATACTGATAGGCCTAAGTAACCTTTTAAATAACGCGATAATTTATAATTGATCCAAACCACGGAAACTGTTAGAAATAGGGGTTGAAATGGGCTGAACTAGAAACAAATTTAGAGAGGTTTTACATTTTTCTTTTTCAATTTTAATCATTTTGGTGATTTTCCTATAGCACTGGAAAAAACCTCTTTGGGGCGCAACACATATTTCTCTATGTCAGAAAAACCCTTCTGTTTTGTTATTCTTGACCGTGTCGTGCCTCTAGTATTTGTGTCTGTGTGTAAAGCAGCTGGACTTAGTCAGAGGAAAGTGAGATGAAACGTCAGACTTTAAAGTTGCAGTGTGTAGAATTTATTGGGAGTTTTAAAACAGACTTGATGGAAAGGAAATGAAAATATTCACAAGGATGTTTTAATTTGTGTATAATCTGTTGAAAAATATATTGTATTACAATAGAATGAGCCTTTTTATATATTCATTGCACTCAGACTGCAATTTTGCACCGCCATGTTTCTACAGTAGCACAGAACGGACAAACTTAACGGCCTTACACGTTTTTATATATAGTGGGCGTCCTGGGGAAATGCACCTGTTGGAAGACCAAGAAGAAGAAGTAATATAGAATAAATAACTAAATACATCTTCACCTCATCACTTGATATTGTGGAAAGACTTGAGGCAGTGGTGGATGATGCCATCTTTAGTAACTATAGCTTCTTGTCCTTGAAGGCCACCGTAGCTTCTGTAAATTCTCCCCAAAGGGAGAGGTTAGCAAGGGAGCGTTGACATCTACAATCTCACCACTAGATGCCACTAAATATTCTGATATTACACAATGTACCTTTAACACTTTTATAAGGTTTTTTTATGTACATGTTCCTGCAGGATACGGTGAGAAAGTTATGTGAAGATTTTTAATGGGTGTATGTTCTTGTATGGCCTGAGGATCCATTAGTCACTGACACACATACTGTTACAAAAGCTCTATTAATATAATACAGACAGGGGTGTTTCTATAATTCCTGTGTTTAGCCTCACACACCACACACACACACACACACACACACACAGACACACACACACACACACACACACACACACACACACACACACACACACACACACACACACACACACACACACACACACACACACACACACACACACACACACACACACACACACACACACACACACACAACACACACACACACACACCAATGTGTAAAATATTTTCAGCCCTTTATGATATTACTTATATAGAGAAAACTTCCCAAGGTCATAATTTGAGCCCAAAACCAGACAACTTTTATTTATTGAATATTACAGTTGCTGTGGCTGAGTGTCTTATACAGAATTGAATAATGTGCATATACATTTTCATACACACTGCAATGTACAGCCAGAAAGGAGCTGTGAAAAAAACTTGATCAAGAGAAAAAATCATTAGCAACTCTTAATCTCCTTTTCAACGTGCCCAGTCATCACATTGACCTGTTTTCATAACCCCAGACTTTTGAACTTGAAACATTTTGTAACCGTTCTGAGTTCACCCTCCGTTCAGCGAGGATACCTTCAGGTACAGTCAGTAATTTTCATAACTGCTCAGTGTCATAACGTGGGTGTGTGTGTGTGTCTGTGTGTGTGTGTGTGTGTCCTGCACGCTATATACCTCCAAATACCCCGCCTAAGGGCTGCTATTCTTGGCTCTTATTTAATGTCTTTAGACCTCAAAGGATGGAGCCTCTTAAAAAAAAATAATAATAATTTGCCGTTTGCACGAAAAGTGTGAGGAATATGTTTTTGTCGGCTTTAGGCGGAGGGAGAGAAAGTAGTTTGTGGTAGAAACGTGAGGGCGTGGAGGTCCATTTCTCACGACAAGGGCTCACCGCCTGAACGAGAAACAGTTTCAATTTAACCAAAACCGAAACTGTGTCAGATGAAACAAAGATGCTTAAATGCCATGATCAACAGAGATTTATTTCCTACATTTAAATTTATTTCCCAAATAGGATGCTGTTCTCAACACTAAAAATCTCAGCCAGATCTAGTAGACATCCGGGTATTTCTAAGCATCCTAAATCTGGCCACAAGAATCGGGGACATCCTAAATGTTTTTTTCTATTATACTAAATAGTAGCCTATGGGTATTGGAATGCAGGGTATGTGTACAATTGATGTGCTAAGAAGGTGAGAGTTTTGGTTCAGAGTATTGAATGAAAAAAAAACTAATGTTGAGATAATGTCCGTTAAAGATGGTTGTATAGGAGAAATATACAGACGCAAACAGACAAGGTTTAGTCAAATAAACACCTGGATGTACATTGTGGACCTTCTGATTTATACTAGTATGAAAGAAGACATGTTTTGGAAGATAAATAGACAAAAAAATTCTAAAAGTAAGGATCGAAATGGCATTTGTCTCTGACCCACGGTGCAAAAGGAACAATAATAACAATAAAAAAAGTAAAATAATATATAGATAAACATTATTTAGGGTTAGGGTTACCAGTTTGTAAACGCTGCCATACTGAGAAATACAGAGAGAGTTTTGTGGAGCTGATAATAGGCTTAATCAACTTTGTGTCAACTCCTTTGGCGATGGCGTGAATATAACTTTTTTTCAAGCTTGGAATTTCGCAGAAGCATCAAAATACATCAGGCTGTTAACTCCACTGTATGCAAATCCTCTAGCTAGTCATGTGTTTGTTTCCCTGTCGTCATGGCAATCTGTAATTATGATTTCCAAGCCGTTATAGTTTGACATCAATAACAACCTCCAAACAGTGTTACCTGGCTGCTGATGTGACACTTAAACACAGGTATAAATAAACTGCTACAGTTGTCTAGTTGCTTGAATAAAGTGGTGTCCACAGATGGAGACTAAGCTACTATTTTTGGCGTGTGATTTTTTTTTTTTTTTTAGGATAATTTTTGCTATGCTAAATGTATAACTGTTTGGTTCACTGCTAAAATAATAGTTTCTACACAATGTTTGTCATAGCTCATCTTTAAATAGCATTTACTTTGCACACATGTGTTATTTGTGACCCATGTGTGCACAGTAAATGTGTAAATGGGGAGACAGAGACAGAGAGAGAGAGAGGGGGATGACCTGCAGTAAAGGTCCACGGGTCGGATTTGAAACTGCTACCACTGCATCAAAGGCCAGACAATATATGGTACGCGCTCTATTCACTAAGCCACAGGAGCACCCCCATAAAATAGATTTATTTTAACGATATATATCAAAGAAACGCACAGCCACGTATGAAATATGATAGGAAGTGAATGTGGGTGATTGTTGACCCATATTTTGCATAAGGTTTGCACAGCATGTTCATCAAAGGGTTAAAACCATCCAGAGATGTGTACAGACCTGATTTAACTAAACAGTTGAGGGACAGTGCAACTCTAACATTTTTATACATGCCATAATTAAAATATAAAGAGTAATTTCAATAGAAACTGAGCTATAATCGGCTCAGAAAGCTGTAATTTTCCTTAATGATGAGTGTGTATTCTTTGTGCGGGGTGTTAGCGGCTTTGGGAGACAGTTATCTGTGTTATTAAACTGTAATAAAATGTATTTTTCAAGTTCTAACGTGTTTCAAGAGGCCGAGCCTTTTCCTATGAAGCATCACTGTGGTATTCTGTTTCCATGCCAGAGCTAACAACAGTCAGTCGAGTCTGCAGCATCATAAAAGAGATGTCACCTTTGTCTAGGCATACGAAATGTAACTATGCACATTACTTTGAAATAAATAAAGCATGTGTATCAATAACAAAACTCTGAGCACGGAATATCATCATTAAGTAAAACAGAGGTTGCGTTCCGAATCGCATACTTTCTACTATTTAGTACGGTAGAAAAAAGATTTAGGATGGTTAGAAGTCCCCGGATGCCCTACTTCATCTGACCAAGATTGTTAGTGTTGAAAACTGCATCCTATTTATGGAGGTTCTGACCCATAATCCACTGCAGCAGAAGTTACACGTCACATGGACTGAGCCTCCCAGTGAAAACAACCAGCGATGAGACAGATATATAAGCAAGAGGCAAGTTCAAGGAGCCATGTTAGGATGAAATAAATAGGTCAAAGCATGTCACAAAATCTCAAGAAATGTCACCTTTGTCTAGACATACGAAACGTAACTATGCACATTACTTTGAAAAACATAACGCGTGTGTATCAACAACAGAACTCTGAGCAGGAATATCATCATTAAGTAAAACAGAGTTCACCTTGGAAAACACTAATTACACTGATTGCAAATTGGTCTCGCTCACGACTCGCCTGTTCAGACTCACCTGAGAAAACCCTCCAATCACGTGCCAGAGCATATAGGAGACAGACAGACAGACAGACAGACACAGACACAGACACAGACACAGACACAGACACAGACACACACACACACACACACACACACACACACACACACACACACACACACACACACACACACACACACACACACACACACACACACACACACACACACACACACACACACACACACACACACACACACACACACACACACACACACACACACACACACACACACACACACACACACACACACACACAGGTGACCTCTACCTGAAATAACAAGTTTAAATTCAAGCTATGAGTGTTCAATGCTGCTACAATGACTGTGTGATAGCAATATATATACTATATACAGATGCATCTAAAAAGACTAGATTATCATGGAAAGGCCCATTAAAAAATGAAAGTTTCATATATTGTATATTCATTAAAAAAAATCATTACTTTGTTTTAATGTTGATGATTACGGCTTACAGCTTATTAGAATATTACATAAAACTTAAAAAAGGATTTATAATACAGAAATGTCAATTGTCTGAAAAGTATGTTTATTCTGGATTCATTTCACTTCTTGTGCTATTTTCTGCACTTTGCACTTTTTCTGTCTCTGCAACATATTTCTTGCAAAACACTACACACTAACATAAAGTTTCTTACTTTATGTTATAATTCAAATTCCGAAACTTCCAGTAATTCAAGACAGAAGTGAGAAGTGTATATCTGAGTGATGTGTCATCCTAGTTTGGTCTGTGTGTAAAGTTTTGACACCATGAGAGAAATTCTGCATTAAGAAAAAGAGATAACACTTTACAATAAGAGTAAATAAATGAACATTTAGTTATTGCGTAAATATGTATTAACTTGCCGTTAAAAACTAACCATCAACTGTTAGTTAATGTTGAATAGGTACCTGTTAATAGCATTAACTTAAAATTACCCAACAGTTAATTAATGCACCCTTATTGTAATGTGTTACCAAATAAATAACTGTAGGCCACAACACAGCTGTCATAGAGAAAGCCTGACACAATACATCATAACAAGGGCAACCCATTGACCTCAGGCTACAAGTAGATAGAATTATTTTTAACCACAAACAAAAGATAAATGCACAATCACCATGCTAACTCCTTTTTACACTAGAGGATTCCCTCCTCATAGTATTAAATATCACTTCTTACTCACTCTGGATCATATTTCATGTTTTCTCTCATAGCTAAAGCAACACTCCCTCTAACAGGCATCTGTCTGTGGTGTAAACAAAAGGTTATTTTAGGATTGTGACGGTGTAGTGACAGCGTGTGTGCTCAGGATGTATAATAGAAACATACCCACATGTCAAAAGCTAAGCCGGGTAAAGTTTCACGTAAACAAAAGAGTGACCTTAAGAGAGCGTAACACCCTGACGTACAATGGCTGTTGGTTGTGTGGGAAAAGGATTTGACAGACGCACTGAGTTAAAAATAAACAGAAGAATTGTCTAGCTTAGTAGATGCCAGTTGCATGTTGTAATTTGTAATTTTTAACATTTTATTGCAGTCAGTCCAACCATAAGCCTATTGCTACAGCAAAGTACAGATATTTTCTATAAAGGATCTCTATCTATCTATCTATCTATCTATCTATCTATCTATCTATCTATCTATCTATCTATCTATCTATCTATCTATCTATCTATCTATCTATCTATCTATCTATCTATCTATCTATCTATCTATCTATCTATCTATCTATCTATCTATCTATCTATCTATCTATCTATCTATCTATCTATCTATCTATCTATCTATCTATCTATCTATCTATCTATCTATCTATCTATCTATCCATCCATCCATCCATCCATCCATCCATCCATCCATCCATCCATCCATCCATCCATCTAAAGTACACATGTTTCACGTAAACAAAGGAGTGACCTTAGAGAGCGTAACACCCTGACGTACAATGGCTGTGAGTTGTGTCAGACGAGGATTTACAGGTGTAGTGACAGACGCACTGAGTTAAAAATAAACAGAAGACTTGTAACATGTTGCCGTTTCACACGTCTCTGATGCAGTTTAGGTGTTTTTAAATATGAGTTGAAGTTCACATAGTGGCCTAATCCTCATGTGCAGACTCAATGTTTAGAAATGTTTGAACATTTGAAGTGACACAGAAATGAGTCCCAAATATCACCCAACTTTCTCATTCTGGAAGTCTGGAAAATATAATTGTTTTGATAAAGATAGAGAAATTATAGATTGAAAGATGGATGGATGCATGCTAACCTACTTTTTTTATTTTCAATTTTTTTATTGAATATTTAAAAACAAAACAATATTTATACAATACAACTTCTCGTAGGGGACAAACAATCTGACACAAATACAAAATAAAATGCATGCTAACCTACCAAAATATGTGAAATGTTTACCTGCTAAAAAAAAATTCTATATGGATATTGAATTATTCTCTATTAGAATTGCTATCCATCCATCCATCCATCCATCCATCCATCCATCCATCTTTATGTGACTTGTCATCTAAAATTAAATTCACCTTTTGACCTTGCTCATTAATAACAGTTCTTAATGACTGTTTGAAGTGTTTCTGTCTGTCTGCCCGTATGTCTGTCTGTCTGTCTGCCCGTCTGTCTGTGGGTGTGGACCGACTGAAATGATTAAAACATTATTAAAAATAACTTTAGTGTTAATCCGTTCCCTTTGGCTTGGGCCTGAACCCTCCTACACTCCCTCTGAGTCACAGACTGATCCTCGTGTGTGTGTGTGTGTGTGTGTGTGTGTGTGTGTGTGTGTGTGTGTGTGTGTGTGTGTGTGTGTGTGTGTGTGTGTGTGTGTGTGTTAAACGGGGCAGTTCACGGGGTTCGGGAGGCATGAGAACCCGGGGCTTAATGAAGCAGAGAGTCCCTGCATTCTGATGGTTGAATGCAACACAAGAGACCACAGGACATCACGTTATGTTACAGTTTTAGTTTGTCTGCAAATGTGCGGCTTCCCCTGTGTTCTAAACACCATGGAGCTCCTGCAGGAGTCAGATTGTCCACCCCTGATGCATGTTGGTTGTTTAGTTAGTGTGCTTACACACCATACACTCTTCACTCAACAGACTCGCAGTGTTTATGACATTCACAACACTCTATAGTTACTTAATAATTATAATTTGGTAAACTAACTTCTTGTGTGGCTCCTCTTTGTCCATTCCTGAGCTGGATTGACACATTCAAACAAACAAGTGTATTTTTTCACAACTATATATATTGCAGTTTTTCACAAACACACAAAAAAAACAAACAAAAAACAAACAAAAAAAAAAAACAAACAAAAAAACTGCACCATCAAAAGACAAATAACTAAATAAATTTTATATTTATAATATTTAAAAAAAGCGCAAATTTATCTTCATATTCTTATCTTTATGACTGCCATGTATGATCTTTTTTGTAGTCTTTTCTTTAAAGACATTTTTTTGGGCATTTTTAAAGCTTAATTGATTGTGCAGAGAGACAGAGATGAAATGTGTCAGAGAGGGGAATGACATGCAGAGAACGACCCGGGCTGGATTCTAACCCGGGTCTGCTGTGAAGAGGACTGAGACTCTATGGGGGGTGCTGGGGGGTAACCCTGGACAACCTGTTTAAAGAAAATGGTTTGGATAGAAGGATGGACATTTTCAAAGCAATTTTTCTGCTACATAATGGGATAAAATACGGTTAAAATGTATGACATTTCAGAAACTCCTCTATCATATGATACAGTAGATAATATAGGGTGAATATTGAGCAAACATATTACAATTACTCATTTTAGGACTTTATTACATTTTGGTTGCAGTTCGATTCTACACACTCAGCAACGATGTAAAGTAATTTGCAAGTGTTCATGTGTTAGTGTGCATGGCTCTCGCTCTCCCTCTGTGTGTGTGTGTGTGTGTGTGTGTGTGTGTGTGTGTGTGTGTGGTGTGTGTGTGTGTGTGTGTGTGTGTGTTGTGTGTGTGTCTGAAATAATAATTATTGATGGATTTGCTTGAGCTTGTTTCAGATCAAACTACTGAACTGAGGATGAGCAGAAATATAGAGTCAAAAGTTTGAAAGTTTAAAAGGTTACAGAGAGGACATTACTGTTTTATTAGTTGTGTTTATGGGCTGTTATTTTGGAAACGGTGTGTGTGTGTGTGTGTGTGTGTGTGTGTTGTGTGTGTGTGTGTGTGTGTGTGTGTGTGTGTGTGTGTGTGTGTGTGTGTGTGTGTGTGTGTGTGTGTGTGTGTGTTACATACAGTTGACTGGAACCAGTGTGTGTCATGACCGATGTGAAATGAGTTCAAGCAGCTTTTAATGTTATGCCAAATTACTGTAATGTATCACTTACTGTATTGCGGTAATGATGAACAGTCTGTGTTGTGTGTGTGTGTTGTGTGTGTGTGTGTGTTGTTGGTTGTGTGGTTGTGTTGTCGTGTGTGTTTTGGTGGTGTGTGTGTGTGTGTGTGTGTGTGTGTGTGTGTGTGTGTGTGTGTGCGTGCAGAGGGAGGCAGGCAGTCGATCAAAGCAAATGAGTGAAAAACATTCCTTACATTTCAGTGAGAGTTCCTGTGGTTTGAGCCCTAGGAGACTGAGGTAAAATAAAACTAATGTCAGCACGCGAGGAGAGGAGGATGGAGGATGGATAGATGGATGGATGGATAGATGGATGGATAGATGGATGGATGGATAGATAGATGATAGATGGATGGATGGATGATGGATGGATGGATGGATGGATAGATGATAGATGATAGGATGATAGATAGATGATAGATGATAGATGATAGATAGATGATAGGATGATAGATGGATGATAGTAGTAGTGATGATGATAGATAGATGGGTGATAGATAGATAGATAGAAGAGATGGATGGATGGATGGATGGATGGATGGATGGATGGATGGATAGGATGGAGGATGGATGGATGGATGGATGGATGGATGGATAGATAATTTTTCTTTGTCAATGTATATTTTACAACAGAACATTCTTTGAACAATTCTGGTAGCAGCATCTACAAAAAAAAAAATTGATATTTTGCAGATGCTCATGAATGTTGCGTTCCTGAGTTTGATAATGGAACTCTGGAAGTCCTCAACTGTGTGTGTGTGTGTGTGTGTGTGTGTGTGTGTGTGTGTGTGTGTGTGTGTGTGTGTGTGTGTGTGTGTGTGTGTGTGTGTGTGTGTGTGTGTGTGTGTGTGTGTGTGTGTGTGTGTGTCTGACTTTAAATCAGACTGTTCCCATCAACGGACCAATGATGGAAAAAAAGTGTGTGTGTTGGTCTCATGCAGAGGTCGAATGTTCGTTGCACAAATATGGCCGGATGAAAAACTCAAAAACAATTGGAAACAACACACTTAAAGTCAGGAACACGTCATGTTCCTCTTTTCTTTTTTTTAAGATATTTTTTGGGCATTTTTATGCTTTATTGATAGTGTAGAGACAGAGTTGAAATGGGGCAGAGAGGGGAGTGACATGCAGAGAACGACCGCAGGGCTAGAATCGAACCCGGGTCCGCTGCTGGCCGAGGCCATGGTGGGGGACGCCCTACCAACTGAGCTAAGGGCGCCCCCAATGTTCCTCTTTGAATTCTGCTCCACTGCTGTTAAATGAAATCTGCTCTTGATAAACACTTTTTTTTTTTACCTGTCTGTCTGTCTGTCTGTCTGTCTGTCTCTCGTGCAGCTGTTCCAGGGGTTTCCCCCAATAGCCTGGAGAGGAGGAGGAAGATTAACCTTAGCGTGCTTCTCATCTAAAAATAATTTTTTTTGGGCCAAACAACAAATAATTCCAGAGGTGGGCGTGGTTTACAGGCAAGCTGACTACACCTTCTCTGCACATATATAGACCGTGTGCAGCCAATTCACAACGACATAGGGGATGGAGACAGACTTACACTGCCAGAAAGAAAGAGAAATCTAAAATAGTCTATTAAAACTCAGAAAGAATTTTTTTTTCTTAGCCTGCATCATACATTTTTAGCCTGCATCATCTTTTTTTGCATCAATTTTTTTTAGACATTTTCTGACTGTACAAGATTTTGAACAGTGATTTTAGAGATACTTAAAACCAAGCTGCAGACAAGACAGAGAACTACACATTTTCAAAAGACTACAAGCGAAGAAAGAGCGACATTTTGACTTTGAAAGCATTTTTTATTAGCCTGCAGCAAATCTGTCTGAACAAGATTTTGACGATCAGATAACAGTGATTTTAGAGATACTTAAAAACTAAGCTGCAGACTAGACAGAAAACTACAAAAAACTGCTAAAGACTACAAGACTACAAGCTCATCAAAGTGCGACCATGCTTTCCTCATCTTGCAGAGCCCTCACTGAGGCATCAGGGCCTTTGGGGCAAACCAACACCATCACTTATACAACTCAGGTAAAGACATAACTTTGTTTCTGTGCTAGAATTATGTGCAAACATTTTGTGGGGTTATTTTTTATTGCTGGTTTTGCACTGATGTGTCCTTCTGTGAAGTTAGGTTTTGAAAAATTGCTATGTAATTACAATGTACTTACTTACTTACAAATATGTATAGGGCAACTTGTATATTTGATTTGATTTAAAACATTTTTTTATCTTGAACAATCAACGATATTTAAAGAAAATTTAAAAAACACTTTACGTACAGCAGACCTATAGGTGTGTGTTTTGTTAAGGACTTTGTTAACTAGATTTGTGCTAGTGCTAAGTGCAATGATATAAATAAAATGTACTTACTTACTTACATACATAAGCATGTACAGTATAGTCTTACTTCTATATTGCATCCTGACATTGGGCCTTAACATACAATAGTATTCTGTAAGTGTGTTTGTTAAGCATTTTGTAACCTAGGTTATATACAGCTCTTATTCAACTTTCAACTTGCTCTTTACTGACAAAAAATGTATTGGAATTTGGTAGAAATATTGTCAGTAGTTTATATTATAAAACCAAAATGTTCATTCTACTCAAACATATGCCTATAAATAGTCAAACAAAGAGACACTGAACATTTTTAATGGTCTCTTAATTTTTTCCAGAGCTGTATATAAATAACAATGTACTAATTGACTTCCTTATCCCCCCACCCCAGGTTGCCCCTGCAGTGCGGCCCAGGAGACCCCGTAGGGTTCTGTACCCGGCCTGTAGGAGCAGGAGACCCACAGTGAGAGAGGCTTCAGACCCAGCCAGACGATGGCTGCTACTGCTCTCTGCTCTGGTCTTCATACAGATATACAACGAAGAGACACAAAGCTGCACAGGTAGATTTGTGTGTGTGTGTGTGTGTGTGTGTCTGTCTGTCTGTCTGTCTGTCTGTCTGTCTCTCTTTTAGTTGTTAGTGTTTAGTTTTCATAACTATGGAAGAAATTAAGACACCACTTCAAATATTCAGTGTCTCTGGTTTTACTATTTGTAGCTATGTGTTTGAGTGAAATGAACATTTATGATATTAAGACTACTGACAACATTTCTCCAAAATTTCAAATAGGAAATAGTAACTTAAAGCATTTCCAGTTATGTAAATGACTTATAGATATTACATTTTGTAAATGAGTACCAGTTATAGATATTAAATGTTGCATGTATTTTTGTTTCTCTGTCTAAAATCTTGCTTTCTTATCGTGAACTTGCAGAGCTCCAGAGCCAGTGCCCCGACTCGGCGGTGTGCCAGCCCCAGGAGGGTGATGCGAGCCTGGGCACGGGGCAGGGATGGACCGGGGAGGAACCCTGGAGGGTCCAGCTAGTGGGTGGAGCTGCAGAACCACAGTCAGAGTGTGTGGTCGCGTGATGGGAGAAAAACAGAAAGAAATAATCACTAAAGCCATCTGAGGTCTACAAAGAAACTGAATGTTTAACCTTTATACAGGTAGATCCCATTGAGACTGGAGACTCTTTTACAAGGGAGACCTGTTTTCCTTTCCACGTTACCATTCACACACCGATAGCAGGCTAACTATCGACATTCACACGAGGCAAGGTGGGTGAAGTGTCTTGCCCAAGGACACAACAACCATGACACAAGTGGCAGGGCGGGGATCCAACCCGCCAACCCTTTGATCATTGGCCGACCCGCTCTACCACCTGAGCCACAGTCACTCCAAAGGATGCAGACAACACATAGGAGGAGGATGGATGAATTGAGAACGATTCTTCTTATAAACATTTTTCCATCCATATATTTCAACAGACAGTGTGTTGTGTCTGACAGCAGAAGTGTTATATTGTTTGACGGAGACTTGAACTCGTAAAACTCTCCTGAATATGATCAATGGTTGTATCACTTCTATCAGAGTTTGCAAGAAGATATTTGGGTTGGAGTTGACGCTCATAATGTTGCAAATTCACAGCCATCATGTCCTTAACTCTGATATGAGGTTAAAGTTTCTCCCTGGACGAGAATCTAACAATTGAGCGGATGGGCCGATATGCTGAAGACTGTGTGCTATGTCTTCGCAAAGGACGGAATGCGAAACACAAACTGGACTTGATTTCTGAGTGAAAATTTGTGTGTTTTTGACTTTGTGCAAGACAGTTTTGCAGGACATTACATTGCATAATGCATCTGAACTGTTAAATATGTGTGTTAGTTTTTTTTAATTAAATAAATGTTGTGATAAATCAGTTGAAAAGTGAGTTTGTGCATTTGTCAAATAATCTTAACTAAATTTGTTCCACTATACTTACTCATGGGGCCAATGTAGAAATAATTTGACACTACCTACACTGTGCCAAAGCAACACTAAACTAAACAAATGTGTGTGCATGAGGGTACCGAAGAATTGAAGTGAAAGAAATACAAAATTGCAAAAAAAAAAAAATATATATCTCTAGTAATTTGTTACTTTTATTATGCATCAATTTTAAAATAATCAAATCACTTTTTGACATAAATAACTAGTAATGATAGCTAAATGTATACTTGCCTAAAGCTGCTTATGATTACTTTCGTTAGATAAAGAATATACAATTTAATGGTGATACTTATAAATGTGAATATTTCTTCGGCCACTGGTGTGCAGTATAAACTCTGTATAATCACTCAGTCAACTCATGAGTTTCTGGTTCCACCTGCTTCCAAACCCGACAGCGCCGCCTTTGAATCGGACAAACTTTAACAGAGGCAGTGTGGGAAAGTGTGTGAGGGTGTGTGTGTGTGTGGTGTGTGTGTGTTGTGGTGTGTGATGAATGTGTCTGAACGTGCTGCACGTGTGTGAGTGTATGTGCATGTGCGTGTGGTGAATGTGTGTGCTAGTGCTTGTGTCTTTGTGTGTGCATGTGTATGTGTTTGTGTCTTTGTTGCGTGTCTCTGTGTGTGTGTGTGTGCGTGTGTATGTGCTTTTGTCTTTGTGTGTGTCTTTGTGTGTGTGTGTGTGTGTGTGATGGAGTGTGTGTTTACTTTACAGCCCGGGGGTCTTTGAACAGAGCCAGTGACTCACAGTGTCGGGGTGATCCCTGGTTCAGCCCACGCAGGCGGTTAAAACAAACACTCCAGTCTGAGACAGTCTCAGAATGTGTGTGTGTGTGTGTGTGTGTGTGTGGTGTCACTGAAAATATGTGAACGGCTGGTATCGCTGTGTGAGAAAGTGACTGTAGATGTCTGTACACGCTTCGGTATGTGAATGTGTGTGCAAGACTTTAAAGGTGCAGTGTGTAATATCACTACAATTCTAGATTGGAACGCTCCCTTGGTAACCTTCGTAACTATTTTGAATAATTACAGAAGCTACGGTGGCCTTCAAGGACAAGAAGCTATAGTTACTAAATCAGGCATCATCCACCACTGCCTCAAGTCTTTTATTATATTCCATTTCAACCAAGTCTGTACTGAAAAATGCAAGAAATTCTACACACTGCAACTTTAAATTGCAAGGCTTAAATATACCACATATGACTTGTTCAATCATAAAGATCCAACTTGGGTCTAGATTTACAGAATAGATTGGGTGTGTTAAAAGCACCATGATTTGCATAGAATAAGCACTTGCACTTCTTGCAATCTTTCCTGTTTTAGCCATCTATATACCTATCAGAATTTGCACTAAATATACGCCGGAGCTAACTGTTATGGCCGGCCATACCAGGCTCGTTAACCAGCCAGTAAACATTAAATAAACCACAATGAAACCATGAATCAACGTAATAGTAATGTGATTTATTAAAAACAATCCCACAACTCAACTCAAGCAGGAGGCTGCAAAAGAAAAAGGGTAAACGGGAGGAAGCCTGGGGCAGCCACAGTTGGACCACAGTATTGCCCAGGTCTTCCTCCAACTAAGCTATTCCCCGACCCCTCTAAAACTACGGTCAAAGTAAAATAATACCACCTAGCAGCCCCCCCATTAACTAAACCATAAACTAAAGAACAACAAGCAGGTCAGCAGCCAAGCCGTCATCCAGTCAGTCAGAGAGAGAGCCAGCCGCCCAGGCCACGCCTTTAAACTCTGCAGATTAGGAGCACCTGCCCCCATCAGGCCCCAGAACACCTGAGAGAGAGAGAGAGAGAGAGAGAGAGAGAGAGAGAGAGAGAGAGAGAGAGAGAGAGAGAGAGAGAGAGAGAGAGAGAGAGAGAGAGAGAGAGAGAGAGAGAGAGAGAGAGAGAGAAAACGAAGGAGGCAGAGGAGGGAGAGCAGAAAGGTGGGAGCGCGTAACACTAACATGTCCACAAAGTATGGCAGCTGTGTTTGAGTAAGCTGGTCAGAAGAGCTTTTCTGTAGCAATTATCTTTTAATTTCTAAATTGTATTTGAGGATAAACCCCTTGAGATGCAGAATGTCCTAAGGAAAAAACTAAACAAATCCAAATCATAAATTTAAAATTGCCTTGTATATCTTTAATAATAAATGCACGGATAAAGACAGATAGAGAAAATAGCCACACGGACATTTATTTTGTTTACAAAGTTTGTTCAGACAAGAATTAATTGTAACATAAGAATAAGGAAATAGAATTGCTCATTATAAACTTTTTTTTTTACATACATACATATACAAAAATATACACATATTCACATTTAAAGATATATAAATATAAAAAACCAAACATAATATCTTTATATAATATAATTAAAATAATAATGGTCAAAATAATTAAATCAGTAACAAATAAAAAATCATAAAAAAAAAAAAAATCATAAATAAATAAAATAAAATAAAGTCAATGAATAAATAAATAAATAAATAAATAAATAAATAAATAAATAAATAAATAAATACATAAATAAATAAATAAATAAATAAATAAATAAATAAATAAGAGATCAGCCTTACAGACTAAATTTCCTAAAGAAGTTCTTTGTTATCCTCAATTATTTGGATAGATTGACAGCCACACTGTCACAATAGCGCTGTCATCAAAATGACGTCATAGTGGATTTGTCACATTTCTGTCTGTGTCTATAAAGTTGTGTATGTTGTTCACTACCATGAACATAAACATCACGTCACTGCAGAGGGAGACTTGTCAGCAGGCAGACAGTTCACTGCCTCATCACATGCTGCTGCCTACATGTACCAGCATGCATTGTGCTTTTCTGTTTACAGACATCACTCAGTGCAGTGCAGGCCAGCAAACACAAAGTGTGTCCTAAAAAAATCATGAAAGTTGCAAATGTCCTTCAAAGAAATATGAGACTGTAGTACACTGTAGTTCTTGAAATATGGGAATTTTTATTAAAAAATATAAAAAATAAAAACAATTTTACAGGGGAAGTTTGGGATGGAACTACTGAGTCGTTATTACAAATAAATAAATAAATGTAGTAATAATAATAATAATAATAATAATAATAATAAATAATAATAATAATAATAATAATAATAATAATAATAATAATAATAATAATAATAATAATAATAATAATAAATTTGAATTTATATAGCGCCTTTCAAGGTACCCATGGTCGCTTCACAAAAAAGGGGGGAAGTACAGTGTTTGTGTACACAGGGGGGTGGGGGCGGGTTAGAGGTCATAGCATAACTAACATAGAGGTCAAAAAAACTAAGAAAACCCAATGTAGTAGGGAATACAAATCTATGTAGTCGTTACTACAATTGTGTGTACCTCATTGTAAAGTGTTACCCAGAGCCATACATAAACAAACAGACAGACACACACACACAACACACACACACACACACACACACACACACACACACACACACACACACACATGGTTGAGAGGTGAGGTGTTGCGATGGATTCTGTCACCGTGACTCCTGTGTGACTAAATATAAAACAAAAGTAAATAGACATCACGTCAGCGCAAAGACAGTTTGACAGTTTGATGAGCAAGACTGTCAGTTTCTATCAAGGTTCCCATGAGTGTGTGTGTGCGCGCGTGTGTGTGTGTGTGTGTGTGTGTGTGTGTGTGTGTGTGTGTGTGTGTGTGTGTGTGTGTGTGTGTGTGTGTGTGTGTTGTGTGTGTGTGTGTGTGTGTGTGTGTGTGTGTGTGTGTGTGTGTGTGCGTGCGTGCGTGCGTGCGTGCATGTGTGTGAGTGTGAGTGTGTGTGTGTGTGTGTGTGTGTGTGTGTGTGTGTGTCTGTCTGTCTGTGTGTCTCTGTGTGTGTGTGTGTGTGCAGAGTAGAATGACAACTTGACCATTCTTTTGATGAGCAAGACTGCCAGTTTCTATCAGGGTTCCCATGAGTGTGTGTGTGTGTGTGTGTGTGTGTGTGTGTGTGTGTGTGTGTGTGTGTGTGTGTGTGTGTGTGTGTGTGTGTGTGTGTGTGTGTGTGTGTGTGTTGTGTGTGTGTGTGTGTGTGTGTGTGTGTGTTGTGATTCACAGTAAAACTGGCAGAACACTCAGTGCACATACTCACTGCAGGTGTGAACAGGTGTGTGTGTGTGTGTACGTGCTCTCATGGTGCTTTTATCAACCTAGTAAAATGATTTGAGTTCAGCTTTTTATTGCAGATTATTTAAATGTTGCAACATATCAGCAAATATTTAAGAAAAGCAAATTTCTCTTACAGAACATTAGTATTTGGTGCACAAAAACTAATTTAAACTAAATAGTTAAATCATTATTATTATATTTTGGCCTTTTTGCAACAAACCCCCTCCTCTGAAAATGCATAGTGCAGCTTTAATTTATTTGCAACCAATTGGAAAAAGTGCAAAAGTGTTTTCGTCTTTTTAACCAATTTGTTCTCTGCATGTCACTCCCCTCTCTGCTCCATTTCAGCTCTGTCTCTCCAAACTGTCCAATAAAGCTTGGAAAAATGCCCCAAAAAAATAAATAAAAATGCTCACAAATAGAATACAAGCAGACTCCAGTCAAACTGAGCTACACATTAAAATAACCATAAAATCATAGCAACAAATAAAAATTACAGATAATTTATGACTGATTGTGGTCTGTCTGTCTGTTTTTTTGTTCTGTCTGTCTGTGGTGTCTGTGTCTGTCTTCCTGTCTGTCTGTCTGTCGTCTCTGTCTGTCTGTCTGTCTGTCTGCTGTCTGTCGTCGTCTGTCTCTGCTGCTGTCTGTCGTTCTGTCTCGTCTGTCTCTGTGTCTGTCTGTCGTCTGTCGTCTGTCTGTCTGTCTGTGTCTGTCTCGTCTGTCTGTCGTCTGTCGTCGTCTTGTCTGTCTGTTTTGTCTGTCTGTCTGTCGTCTGTCTGTCTGTCTTCTTGTGTCGTTGTCTGTCTGTTGTCTGTCTGTTGTCTGTCTGTCTGTCTTGTGTGTCTGTCGTCTGTCTGTCTTCTGTGTGTCTGTTGTCTGTCTGTGTGTCTGTCTCTGTGTGTGTCTGTCTGTCTGTGTTCTTCTGTGTCTGTCTCCTAATCCAGCAGTGTCACACTCCTTCTGTTTTATCCACGTCCACATCAGGAAACTCCAAAGCCATAAAGCATCAGTTTCATTTCCACGCGCGACATTTTGAAACATTCTTGTGCGGACAAAAAGCTTAAGAATCACCTTCAGGACTTTCCCTCATAGCTAGAAACCAGACCAACTAGTATCTGTAAACAATGGCACCAGTATGACTGTGTGTGTGAATGAATGGAACCTGGAACCCTGTAAAGCGTCTTTGAGTGCCTTGAAAAGCCTATATAAATCCAATCCATTGTTATTATGGCTGGCGTTAAGCCCAGTTTGGTGTTACTAGAGTTTATAATTGGAGGTGGGGCCTAAATTTTAAACTTGCAGCTGAGGGGAAATACACAGTAATGTTGTTTTAATGAATGAAATAATTTGTGCTTTAGAAATAGAATAGTCTTTTTATTATTATTATTTTGTTTTTTTGCATTTTCAAGCTTTTTATTTGATAGTATGGAGAGAATCAGAGTTGAAATGGGGAGAGACAGAGAGAGAGAGAGAGAGAGAGAGAGAGAGAGAGAGAGAGAGAGAGAGAGAGAGAGAGAGAGAGAGAGAGAGAAGGGGATGACCTGCAGTAAAGGTACACGGGTCGGTTTTGAACCCGCGACACTGCAACAAGGATTGAGTCCACATGGTTTGCACATTTTACATTTACAGTACAACACAATTGGATGCTGTCATATCAGTGTAAACATTAAAAAAAGTGCATAACATAACTAGTACAACATTCACAAAATGCTCTATTAATATAATCGTCCAGATTGCTATACGATAAATTACACTAGAATCCACTACGAAGACATACTAGATTATTTTTTTTTTAAGATATTTTTTTTGGCATTTTATGCTTTATTGATAGTGTAGAGACAGAGTTGAAATGGGGCAGAGAGGGGAGTGACATGCAGAGAACGACCGCAGGCTGGAATCGAACCCGGTCAGCTGCTGGCCGAGGCCCATGGGGGGGACGCCCTACCAACTGAGCTAAGGGCGCCCCTATTTTTTCTTTTTTATTGTATTTCCTTGTTTGAATGGATTTTCCAAGATTAAAGGTGCAAAAATGAAAGTAGATATTTTGGAAGATTGTTATTTACTAGAACTTTATCAGGCACCGAAACGTTGCTGCAAATGATCTATTTTTAGACTGAGTGTGTGCGGGATTCCACCATTTTTGGCCCAGATTCCACACTGTTGACAACAGGGGAAGTATTTTTTTCTGTTTCCTGGTTTGTGCAAGAATGGAATACACAACACACACACACACACACACACACACACACACACACACACACACACACACACACACACACACACACACACACACACACACACACACAAACCTTATTTATAGCCATTGACAGCTTGTACGTGCATGAATGAACTTCCCCCTTTGAACCCTGCGGGCTTTTCTACACACCGTCGACTAAATATAAAAATAGATTTTCCCAGCTCCGAGGAAGTTTAGAAACTTAATGGT